>NW_010577040.1:305762-341061 GCF_000705375.1 Tinamus guttatus | reverse complement strand
AGGGACGGTGTCAAAAGCCTTGGTGATATTTATTGATATACATGATATCATAGATAAAACTTTAATCTGAAGAAGGAAATAGAAGAAAAGATTAAAACTGCAGAGTGTGCAAAAATATTTCTGTATGTCAAATTAGAAAGCGAGTTGACACTGAAAACTGCCTTTGAAACAGTGACTTTTGGCAAACTTTTCTGTCCTATGTTTTCTTTAAACAACAGTCAGAGATAAAAACGCTAAATAGTCATATGGACTTTGTTTTCAATTTGCTACTGCTAAGTCTTTGTAAGTGTTTCTATTTATTTTAAGTTATTCGGAGTTCTGTAAAACTCATAAAACTCATGTCTTTCACACATATGCTATTTGTACTTTTTCTTTTTTTCCGAGGGTGTTTTCTCTATGAATTTCCGAGTAGAAACAGTTCATTATCCCTAAGGTGAGAAAAAAAAAAAAAGTCATCTTATATTTATTTTTGTCATTTTGAAAAAAAAATACAAAAAAAAAAAAACAGAAAACCCATCACTTCTGTGTTTTCTTTCATTCTTCCTAAATATTCTGATACATTTATTTGTTCTGAGTATATGGTGTAGTCCATGTAATCTGGATAATAGAAAATATGACCATATTTGTCACCTCAGTACTGCACTACTATAACCATTGATAACTATCTTCCTAACCATCTTCCTCATTAACTACTACCCTGCCATGTTGGATGGACAAGATAAATGAGACAGACAGTATATGATCACAAGTTTCTCTTAAGTTCTTCTCCAAAGATTCACAAGTCCACCGACGGCTAATATTTTTTGAAATGGAAAGGCAGAAAACTGGGAGTTTATCACTAGAAGTATTTCAGAGGAACACTTACCAGAAAGTTGAGAGGAAGAAATATCCTTCTTTCCACCTCAGAACTGAAAATTAAAATAAGGGAATTCAAAGACCATAATGGGAGCGAGCAAATGTTTCTCCTATGTTACTTCTCCGTATTCTCTACCTCCAGAATCATTCTTTCTTCTAGCCCGTAAGTATGCCCAACAAAACACCCAAACACCTCATTCACCATCCGACACTATTAGTCCAGCATTTCACTCTGGTAGTTTACCTTTTTGCTCTCTTGTCTCACAATTTATTCTGGCTCATTCATTAGAAATGCTCCAAATGCACCTCTTCCAAAACTAGGAAAAGAAAGACATGTTTATCCTGTCATGAATCGGAGCCATCCTGCTAAAGATCTGAATCTCTCCTGGCTAAACCATTAGAGACTTAGAATAAAAAGATTCTTTACTTGTAATCCTATTTCTTTTCACAGACTTAAAAATACTTTTCCCTCCTACACAACACTTAAAAAGATACCTTCCCATTTTGCCTGGAAGCATGGACAGGCACAATTACAATGAAGCTTTATTACTACAGTGCATTTTTCATTACCCTTTCACTTTTAAGGTGAGGTCCTTTTTTACATTTCAAAAATAGGTTAGGATATATGGATCATAGACTATTAGAGACAGCAAAAGGAGTGAAAGGCAGAATGGAGTTAAGAGTCTATTATATATCAAAAGTAAAAAATTTCACAGTCCCATTAATTTAACTTTTAAGGCCTTGATAGGAAGGTCATACTTGATAGGAAGGGAGACACTGCTCCCATCATAAAGTCACTTTTTAAAGGACTAGACCCCATACAACTGAAATCCTTCAGAAGAGCTCTAACTATTATTAAATTCTGTCTCAGATCAGTCCCCCAGGAGATGACCCCTCAAGCCCAAGGTGACCCCGGTACCCTTGCCAGGTCCGTAAGCACTAAGAGCAATATATGAGAGGTGTCTACAGATAAACCTTTTTCTCTCCTCTCTTACAAGCCTGTTTTCTAAATAAAAGATGCAGGGGGAGTGACTTCTGTGTTTTGGCAAAGTTTGGAATTTGTCTCGATTAAATGCTCACCACCCCCAAAGATTTGGGCTGTTGCTAGTTGTTGCCAGGCTGCATTCATTGAATACTTCAACACTTAAATATAAATATCCAAGGGAAGGTAGCAGGGTATTAAATCTGGAGCAAACTCAACAAGACAGATAAAAACCACTCTGGCCATCACCATCAGCTCAATACAATCTGAGTGCTTAGAGTGCTCCTCTGACAGCATCGTAGGAAGAAAAAAGAACTAAAATCCAGACTGGAAACCTGCTCAAATGCCTGAAATGCTGGACAAAAGATGGTTCGTGTCATTTTGTTTAAATTGTATAACCATGCTCTGAGAACTCTGCCAAATCAAAATTCTCCAATGGCAAACACAGAGAAAGCATAGTTGTGTAGATGAGGTGGATTTTCCCTGTGGGAGACAGATAATAAGTCCAGAGTTGTCAAAACTAAACATCTTGAGCATGATCAGAAGCTCAACTCAAACATCAGGATACTTTAATATAAAATATCAGTGGAGATTTCAGGGCCTTTCTCTGAAGGCAACCTTTCTCTGAAGGCACCTTCTCTGAAGGTGTGGGGCATTTTAGAATTATGATTTGCTGCTTGGATATTTTTGAATTAGGAGTCGCTTCGGTATAGACATTTAACACTTCTTTGGTTCCAATTGATCTCAGACAAGTTGACAATGTTTTAGAGTCCCCGTCTCTGTAATTGGCTGATGTTGCTGTCAACTTTTCTCACTTCTTTGTGACGCTATTAACTTCCTGTTAAAGTTTGGAGTCTTGAGTAATATATGTATACATATACATAGTTGCTATTTTTTTTTAAAAAAATCTTAATTTCTCCTGCTAGAGAATTGTAAATTAGCAATAGAAACAATCATCAGTGGGAATGAAAAAGGAAGGAAACACCTAGCTAAAAACTGAGAAGTTTTTGGAGTTGCAATACTGTTTCTTGCCAAACTTCATTCCCAGCACCAGGTGGAGCTATGCAAAGGCATAAATTCTAAAAATGCAATGATTGAGAAGCCCAGACCACTGATAAAACAGGTCCCAGAAGCTAATACTGCTGCCTACATGGATTCAGATAAAAATAAAAATGATTACAAATATTGCCAAAAAGTAAGCATCCTTTGCTTCCTGTCAGAGCAGGAGGGAAAAAAATCTCAGCAATGTGTGCCCAAAAGTTTTCTTCTTTTCATTCTTTGCATTGAGATTTTAACCATAATTCAGCATAACATTTTGGTGTAACATTTTGGTATTAAAAAATAAAGATTCCACAGATCAATGTCTTGATATCGTTGGTAGCTTATATCTCTTTATAACTCTATATCTTGTACCAATCTAAATTGCCATGAACTTTTACTTTACAGTATACAGTATTCTATTAGTATCTTTTGAGTTTAAATATCGTTATCTTTCTTAACAACAAAGAGCTGAATTGCTCTAAAATAAATGTATGTGTGTGGAGACTAGTGGTGTTTTTTGGGTTGTTTTTTTTTTTTTGAGTTTTCACATAGCTTTGCAAGTATCCTGATCAGCATTACTTACAAGTATGTCAATATTATGAATTTCTGTTTTTTTAAAAAAAAACTTTTTTTGTGTTTAGAATTAAGTTTTTCTTTATTTTTTAAATAAAAATGAAAGATCCACTAACCACATCAAGTCTTTTCCTACATATTTTACAATTATTTCTGTAAGTAGTTCTCACTGGATATCTCTGCCAGGAGATTAAAAAAAAAAGCAATCCTACAATCCTATCTGGACATTGAGGAATTACATGGGAAAAAATGTAGAATCTTCCAGTGTTTGTTGAGCATGATGATTCTTAAAATATCCTCTTTGAACCAAGAAGTAGCTGGGTAACAGCCTTCAAATTCAAGAGAACTTTAACATTTGGTAAATGTTGTGGTTTTGTATTCATAGGGGCCTTTAGGTTTCCTTTCCTTTCAACCTGAACATTCTGCCAGTGCTCATTACAATGGTCAGCTGGGCAGAGTATTTCCATTTTCTTCTTCAATATTGCAATACTTTTCTTAGTACATTACCTTTCATTCTTTTCTTGTATGAAGTTTGTCTACATTACCCCTCATCTGCCACTCACTAGTCCAATTAATTTTAAAAAGTCTACCTTTGTCTTCATTTATCTGTTGCTTATCACCTATGTGTAATAAGTTCAGTTCCATATGAAAGACCACATTCTTGATTTTAAACAAGTGAAGCATGTAGCTATGATTACTGAGGTGCACCCTGGGTATCTGAATGTGAAAATGATCATCATCCATTTGCATGTGCAATTATCCATTCTGTAGATACTATCTGCAGGTGAAGCTTTCACAGGCCATAGTGGCAATTTCACATGCAAATTAGACAGGTGACTATGCTTGCATGTTTTACATGCAATTAGTTGCTTAAAATACCTAAAAATCAAGACCTAACATAACTACTTAAAATGAAGGTGACAATCAAATACATAAAACTGAGGCAGTTTTGAGAACAAGATAAGACTACAAAATCTCACAACATAGTATTATTGCATTTTATGGCTGATTATGCTGCTGCCATACAAATGAACAAGCGTGGATGAAATTATGGATGAATAGGCACATCTGGAGAAATAGCAAGTGATAAGCTGTGACGCAAAATTTGCTTTTGTGAAAACTGTTGAGGTTACCTCACGTGAAAGATGTAAGAATTGGTTTGATTTTAGGGGAGGGAGCTGCAACCTACAGCAGAATTGCAGAAGAGCTGAAGTTCTTACCTTTAGTCTACTACAAAAGTTAGGATGGAGCTTGAGCTAAGATAAACCATGTGGCTATCAGGTTACTGATTACTCATTGTTCAAGCTGCCCATTTGGCAAGTTTATATCTGACACAAAGATCAAGGACACAGATGTTAAATTCCAGAAGTGAGTGAGGTGAAATAATCGTTTTCATCCTCATTCAGAAGATTTATCTAAAATTCATTTCATGATTGCACGTGGAACTGCAAAAGCAACAAGTTTGAAGAGGGATTACCTGGACATCTTTGTATGAGGCTGAAAGAATGCAACATTCTCCTAGGTGGAGCCAGCATGGAAATTAGTTTCTTTGATTAAAATTTAGGGCTACTTAGATTAAGGTTTGGCATTTGGTTTATTTTGGTTTATTTCTTCTGAGTTGAAGAAACTAGATCAAAATTTATCCTGTTTGTGAGTGTGAAATTTCTTGCCTTAGAGATTAGTTTCTTGTACAGCATTTCATATAAAGCATCTGAATTTTCATCAATTTATAATATTTATTTTAATATCCACTTTTCCCTAATAGTCACTGACTTTCCCAAACTTGAGAACTCTTCTTCTGTTAGCAGCATAAGGTACCTTCTTGCTGATATCAAATTCATTCTTGTTTTAATGTTTTGTATTTTCTGCAACAACGGGATATCTTTCTGGCTCTTTTCTGGAATATTAAGATGTATATTGTGAAGATGGTCATGTTTACTCACCATCACTTTCATTATATTACTCTATGCCATTACTATAGCTATGTAAAATGCAGAAAAGAAAAATATTTAGAGAATAAGAAATACAAAAATATCTGAAGCCAGTCACATTCCATCAGTGATTTAGAAACACATATTTCAGCGAAGTCAAAGGTATTTCATTTCCTAAATCAAATTACTTCTATACAAGCAAGTTCAGCAGCATGAAAGGATGTACCAGGACATTGGATATAAATCATCTGCACTGCTCATACTAGTTCCTGGCATAGTATTGGCCCAAGCCAGCTAGTTTAGTCTCAGATAACATGCTGACATAATGTGGAGAAAGTGCAGTCCAGGGACCATTTGCTGCAGTATTGTGCATCCCTTCTGGAAAGCAGGAGAAGTTTAGTGAGGTAGGTGCCAGCCTTCCTGTGCCAGGTTGTTCTGAGTTACACACCAGCCCTCACTGGGTTTGGCATACTTGGTATTTATAGTACAAACACAGCCTAAGCATCTGGGTCTCCTGAAAACAAAACAAAAAAAGCTTTTGTTTTTGAGCAGTAGTTATTCTATAACAATAACAGTATAAGGGCATGAGAGAGAAAAGGTTTATAAGGAAACTACTTTTATCAGACTAATTCACATACTTAAGAAAAAATCCATGCATTTGGGGCTCAAACTGACAAGTAATAATAATAAATAAATAATAATGAAAAAAAACCCACAATGCTTAGGAGGAAATCCAGGAGAGAGGTAATGCACATAAGCTGAGTTGTCTATTGGAAGTCTGAACTCATCTATTCTGTTCTCTTTCACTGTGCTCATTTTTGTGACATATCTGCTAGTTTTGTGATTTCTGCTAGTTTGTCAAGAAATATGACTACGAAATAGAGGCATGGAACTAGCTCAGTTTGGGTTATCAATTCTAGTCATCATTTTGTCAGGTAATCCCCTTAAATGTATCCCTCTTAAAAGTGATTGTGCTTCCTGCTTACCCTTTTCCTATCATATTAGGATGTTTCAGAAACTCACTGCCCTAAAGCTTAAAAAATGCCTTTGAAGTTCCACCCCATATAAATTGCTTGACCATTTTTGACTCATTTATCTTGGGCTGGCATTGTCCTTTTGCTTAAAATGCTTTTACCTGCCAAAGTTGGTGGTTGCTCTTCTTAGGTATTTGTAAAGAGTGATCATATCTGGTAGGCTTTTTCTAACCTAAATAATCCAGATTTTTATATTTTTCCTTCCTCCCAAAAATAATCTACCTGATTATCTCACAGCTGTTTTCTGTGTCTGTCAAAGTCTGAAATAGTCTTTCTTAAAAATTAGGGCCAAAAGTGTGCATGCAATGTCCAAGGAAATCCTGGTGCTCTCCCCATTGGTCTCTTATCTCTCTCCTCTGAAGCTATCTGACCTGCTACATCTTGCAACTATTTTTACATTTTTTTTTTCATGACCATATCACATCAGTGACTCATAGTCATCTTGTGATTAGTAATGCACTCGGTGTATTATACATCTGTCATGTTGTTTGTTCCTTTCCTGAGTCTTTTCCTAGGAGGAAGCGTGTCCTGAGATGTGTCAGTCTCTTAGTGGCATTCTCCATTTTTATTTGACCCTCTATTCTCTAGCACATGTCACTGCATATTTTTGTAATTGCTGTTTAAATCTTTCTATCTAACTGAAAAGCTGATAACATCTGTGATTGTTGACAGCTCCTAAGGAGCTAATTCCAGAGTCTGGGTCCAAACACTAAGATAGTTTTGTCCTTCACGTACTAAAGCTTAGTTCCTATCATGAAGTGTCAGAGGAGTACAGTTGTTGACTATGGTCTTGTCCTAAAATTTCATGATTTTGAAAATGCCTTCCTCTAGATATTTTGGCACCTCAGAGGATTGTTGAAGATATAGACAGAGATAGAGCATCAAAGATATATCATAGAGCCCACACAATATCCCACACAATAGCCATGAGTTGCTTTCAGAAGCCTGTATTAGTAAGAAAAATAATGTGCAGTGCTTTGTACCACTTTAGTGATGAGCACTAAAGATTTCAGACTTTGTTCCCCAGTATATCTGCACTGTCATGATGCAATCAAGAGGAATGTACAAATAACATCAGCTAAATCAGACTGAAACAAATGTCTCTGCCGTGAGAGCTGATACAGGCTGTCTTGCTTAAACAGATATCTCATTGCTTTCAACGTGAGCAGGTAGTGCAGGTAATGCAGTCAGGACCCCATTAGCCTCAGCGAACAAAAACGCGTGCGTTGCCACACTTACATAAAGAAGAGTCAAATGCTCTGAACTACCTAAAACTTAACATTATCTGCCTGAGAAGGCAAAACAAGTTAATTTGACACTTTTTATTTTTTTTAACTGAAAGCCCTCCATTGAAATATTCTAAAAGAAAAGCGTATTTTTAAATGACCATCAATGCTGTGAAAATCCCCAAAGCCCAATAGTGGTAAAAAAGTAAACACTGAGCTTTCAAGGTATTTTTAAAAGATGATTTTTAAATTCCTTTTTTCTTTTCTAGAAATTCAAAACAAGTAAAATATGCAAAACAGTAAAATATAAAATGATATGCAAATACAAGTGTTTTTCTAAATAATGAATAAGAAAAAAGTATGAAAAATATCTTACCACATTTATTTTAAATATTAGGTGGATTATGCAGCCTGTTTTCTTGTTTTCTTAATGGAGCATCAAGACCTAAAATATATATAGTGTTTCATGAATATTCAATGAATTTCTAAATATTTGCACGGAGGTTTGGCAATATGAATGTCCTTGAAACTTGCCAACTTGAAGATTTAAAAATATTTTGAATCTACCAAGAATTCAAACACAGGTGCTGATCAACTACTCTTTTATCTTAAAGCAGGATTTGTTGGGGCTTTTGTTCTTTTGGCCAGAAAAAGCAAAAGAGCAGCCTCATGTTGCAGAGTTCATGAACAAAACTGAAAAGAATATCTTGACTTAAGCAATGGAGGGGCTCATAAGCTCCATGGATTGCTTGTAAGCCTTATAGAATTGACCTGCAGTAATTATTATATGTTAAATAAGATTGCTTGGCTTGCAGCCACCACCCTTAGTGTGCTCAGTGAGTTTGAAAACATTTTTAGCTCTTTTAAATGTGAATCTATTTATAAAGGATCAATCATAGGTAGACTTAGAGGCTAACTGTAAAACAATGTGTAAAATAAAGGATATTTTGATAGCCGGAAGGGGAAGGGGGGAAGGGTTTCATTAGAATGAATATGAGGTTTTATTTTATACAGAGATGTGATCAAATCCTGTTGCTCAACCACTGAAGACCTACTTCTTGTCTCACACCTGGAAAGTTCAATGTGACACTGGGTCCTTCTTGCCACGCTTTATTTTCAGAATGAAAGATACCCACTCACATTAGAAAAATTGTAATTAAATCCTTTTGAGAGGAAATATTTTTAAGCCATAGCATCTACGTATTTCAAAGTAATGATGCTTGAATTCCAGCTCTGAGTCCCGTTGGGAGCTCGGCTCTGCCCTTCTGCTTGAGGGGCTTGTCCCCATAGCTTGGGGATGCCACTGTAGCTACCCTGCTCTCAGTCACTGTTTGCACAGAAATCATAAATTGCAAGAACCAAGAGGAAGGTGCCCTTCCTATTTACTTACCCTGCTGCAAGGGAAGGGCAAGTCTTGAAAGAAGAGCTGGAGTATGGAGCTGCAAGCCCCAAGACTAGCAGCATATCGCATCCCAATCTCTCTGGGCACCCACATTGGGGCAGTCAAGAAGAAGATATGCAAGGCCGACAATGCCTTCAGATTGCAGATAGAAAAATACCAAGGGCAGCTCGTGAACTGGCTTCAGATAGCACAGCTAAGCTCCAGTTCTGCGGTCCACCATTAGAAAAGCTGTAGTATGATCTGCTTTTCTCATTGGAGATGCCAAGACTGAGTTGGAAAGAGTTCAGCATTTTTCCTCTAGTGGTCATGCAAAAAAACCTCCACAGATTTCTGAAAGTATAGTTTTTGACTGTTAAAATGTCTTTCTCTCTCTCTCTGTTTTTTTTCTTTTTTTTTTTCTTTTTTTTTTTTTTCACTGTCAGATTTCAGGATTTTCCAGGTTAGCAAAAATGAGCCTACTAACTTTAAGCAAAAAGGATGGAGGCAGTTTGTATAGGTAATCCCCAGTCTGTGAAAATATACGCTTGCAATTTTGACTTCTTTTGTTGGATGAAGAAAGGACTTACGACTCAAGTCACAACTTCCCACTCTGTTGCAAATCTAACTGATGCTTCCCAGCACATATTAAAAGCATAGAAAGTGCAACCTCAGTTGAATACTAAACATAACCAAGGCATTAATGCAAAACCTGCAGAGTGTCACAGTTCAGCCTTGAACGTGCCGTTTGGTAGTCTATCAAGGTTTGAACTGCTAAAGCAGACCAGTTTTTACAGCAAATCATACAAATGGCACACAGATGGGCAAATATGACTAGCATTCAACAAAGATCATTTCTAGCATTCAGTATATGGTGCCACAGGAAATTATTTAAAACAATGGAAGAGTTTAACCTTTGTTCTTGATATTCCTTTTGCTGTGGTAGCACTAGAGTTCTCCGTCAAATTTAAGGGCACTTGCATTCAAGTGCCTGCGAAAAGTATAATCGAAAGTTGTTCTTTCATGTGTACAGAAAATGTATGCAACAAGCTGACAGGAGAACAGTGAGAAAATGGTGATGGCATTAAGCTGTTGTAGCAACTTTTCTTAAATTATATCACATCTTGGCAGATGAACATAATTTCTGATAGCAAAAAAAAATGTATCATCTAGTCTAAATCCTGTTAAAGGATGATAGATGAAAAATAGTTAGCTGGTTTCTCTACCATTCAAGGAGAATTTCAGGTTGCTGCTGTCTGTACTATTAAAAGCTAGGTTTTTTGATAAATATGAAATCCGGGCAGAAGCCAACATAAAAGGTAGCCATGTGAAACCTTTTGTGGTTTCTCTTTCTGCACAACGAGGGAAAATGATCCTCTTTGCATTTCTTGAAACTATTTTAATTAAATTTGGAGCCAGCTCAGGTCTCTTAAATTCAGATTCATAGGATCCAGCAGAGGAGAAAATTCCAAACAGAACTTGTAAACTGAGTGAACTATCAGTAAAGAGCCTGATCCTTCAAAACATTCAATGACTTTGGCTGCTATGTAAATCACAGTAAACTGGGATTGTGCAATGCAGTTGGCCTGACCTGTCTGAGGCACAAATTGCACTTTATGAAATATTGCATCCTATCCTTGTTAGCACCAGCACAATGCTAGAAAGCTGTATAATTCTGTCACACTTTACAGGGTGAAGAGACTGTTGAATCTTCAAAATTTATACAAAAACAGGAACTGTAGAAGCGGCTCTGGGAAAGAGTAGATTTCAGATTAAGAATGCTTTTTGGAAGCATCTATTTTTAATCTTCTTTCCTCAGGCGAGCTACCAGAGTGAATTCCTGTGTGCTAGATCACAGGCTAGTTGCCTAGAAGAATAGAGGAAAGATTGTCCTTGCTGTCTCCTGAGCTGCGATCAAGCAGGAGATGGGAGACCTCTGTTTTTAATAATATGTTATAAAATATACCTTAAACCCTGCAAATTTAAAAACACATGATTTCTTCTAGCCAAGTTATGTTTATTTGCAAGTCTAAAGACCAGTAATTGAGAGGAGTATCAAATAAAAGAATTTACTTGAAGACTGTTATGTGATTGCATGTGATTAATTGATTTCATGAATCTGGGTTTGAATGTGACCCATGTGTAAGATGTGTAGTCTTTCTTTAGGAAGATCAATGTACATAAATAAGCATAAATAAATAAGCGTGGTATGATGATGGCATGCTTGTAAGCTGTGGCCTCTACGGATCACACCTGAGATTTAATTACTTCCATTAAAAGATACGAATCTCACTATCACTGCAGATGAAAAACATAGTAATCATTACCTGACAGCAGATCTTCAGCAGACATTTGCTGTCACTGCTCTGCAGCCCTCGATGGAGCACACACTGCATGGAAAACCTCACCTCTGTTGCTCCAGCTCTTACTGCTTCTGCTCAGCTGTATTTTGGGGTAAATTGGGGTGCAATGAGCACGACAGCTGTGTTGTTGTTTGTTCTGCCCATGCCAAACAGACCTGATTCTTCACTGCTGCTGGGCCCATCATGTTCTTTCCACGCTCCAAGGTTTGGGGATCGATTCCTGCAAGTGCTGAAGCATGAGATGCTTCCCGTTATAGCTGAGACGAGTTATACAGCCCTGGGGCTAGGGGACACGGCCTTCAGGAAGCTGTTCCTCTGCCAAACTCAGATCTGACTTCTGGCAAACTGTTAACATAACAAAGCAATGTCATAAGCAACATATAAAATGCACATTTTTTTAAAAAATTATATATCCTCATGCCATTTGTCAACTTTTCTTTTGCCATTTGACAGTGAAGAACATATTTTCCCACTGTTATGTAAGTTACCATTTTGACTGAACCCTATCTATGCAAAAATAATTTTTCCTTCCAAGGTGGTGTATATGCTAGTACTTGGCTATATTATAGCACTCAATGTCCATTAGAGAAAGACATATGCCCCTCTCATGCTTGCTTTCCCTCTCATGTCTTTACTTTGCAAAAGGTGCTAAAATCCCACTTGCTTCATAAAGAGAAATGATAGGAACTATGTCCTGCAGAAAACAATTGTAGTAGAAAAAATTGAAGAAAAATAGGGGAAATGGAAAAACAAGTGGAACATGAAAAGGAAATTACGCATTAAATTCTCTACATAGTCAAAGCAAGGAAAATGTATGTAATAGATCATCATGCCTCATAAAAAGGAGCTTATAGCAAAGACATGCATCGGACAAAACAAGAATAATGCATGCAGACTCGTCTAAAAATAAAACCGCTAGATAGAGTAAGTCAATGAGGAAGAAAAAATCCAAATGGAAAGGCAAACATGACATTGGGACCAGAAGATTAAATAGGGCATTTCTCAGGTATATATATAAAAAAACATCTGAAAGACCTGGAAGACAAGTTAGTTTTCTGTCCAATCAGAAAAGATTGCATGAGAATAAGCAGAAAGGTCCAGCATGAAATACTGTAGATACCCACTAAAGTCAACTACCCACTATCAGTCAACAAAAACAGCAATAAAAATGACTGTGTCCCAGCAGGTGGCAGTGAAGGTAATGTGCTCTCCGGTAATCATCTCAGTATCTTTCTGCAGTCACCTCAGAGACTGCTGGATATTTCACGCTGGAAGGTTTCCTCTTTCCCCGTTTAGAACCTGATGGCCAAAATCTCAAGGAATGACAGGACAAATGAGGAGCCAACTGAAAAATATCAAGTGTAACAAAATGCTGACACCCAACAACATCCTTATAAGCACTGGGGAAATGAATCAAGAAGCACTGTGGCAACGTGTTTATGTTATCACTGCTGCAGAAGTCATCCCCTCATGTTTCATGCTTGAAACTGCCGAGAACTCGAGGACTTTTTCCCATGGTCAGCCTGTTTAACTTAATTTTCATGAAAGACTTTGTGATTCAGACTAATATCCAGCCTCTTCACATTCAAGGACATAGGCAAAGTATTTTTAATATGACTGCTGACATAACCTCCTTAATGCAGTTAACACAAGATATATGGTGCAGTTCTGTGCTAGTGCAGGGTGACAGATGGCTACGACACCAACATCCCCTGATTTGTAAGCGATGGCTCTGCCCTCATGCTGGAAGTCTCGTGTTATGCCAGGGATTATGACTGTCCTGAGACTCCTCAGCCCTGGGAAAGACATGCCGAAAAATATCTGAAAGTGCCACAGCAAGGCAAAGTTGTAAAGGAACAGCTGGAAGGACCAGACACTGGCAACAAAACAGGGAAAAGGGAATCCCTCAGGCAGATAATTGAATGACATCTCTGTCCCTACAGCTCCTGATCTCCTGCTATTCTTTATTCCTTGTCTATTATTACATCAGTGCAAATAATAGCCTTCTCTTTAATAATATAGAAGAGATGCATACTTGACTATTACAACATTTTCTAAATCACTCTACCTTCAACATTAGACTACTGCATACTTGAAAATATACTGACTATTTTAGATTCCGAGTAGTTGACATAATCTGTTGCAAAGAAAATTTTCTTTTTCATTTTTTTCTTGTTTACACTTTAGAGTTTTTATTTTTAAAAATAGTCTATATCACTGTTCCATATACAAAATTCCTTAAATTTTAAAAGCAATTTGCAAACTACCATTCTGCATTTCATTAATAATGAATTCCCTGTGATGCCTCTTTATTGCTTTCTTAATGAAATGAAAAGCTGGTTGCTTTTCTATTTATGACTTTGTTATATCCCAGTTTTTACAATAGACATTTTCAAAGCTGAAATTAAATGCAGGTATCTCTCTTTGATGTTGCATACTCTGAAAATGTGCAGCTAGCAAGTAAAGCAGGAGTACTACTTGTACATTCATACAAGAAGGTAAAAGCAGCCCAGCAGAAAAGTTATAATTTGGGGAGGCAATGTTTATCAGATCTGAATACTGTAGAAATCAACCAGGCATGCTAGAATTTTTTTTTTTTCAGTAATGAAACAAGTCAGTGAAAATCATCTATTTTCAAGGTAGCTTACTGCGAAAAATGCACACGGAGTTATTTTAATTGCTAGAAAAGTCTAAAGTTCAGCTGCTCTGAAATAATAACTAGAAGAATGCAGATAGCTGCATAGATACATACATATTCTGCTCAAAAATACTGTGTTAAAAATATTAAAATTGCAAAGCAGAGTTTCTCAGAACTTAAGCAATGACAGAAGTAAGATTTTCTGTGGAATCTTGTGTTTACATAATTACTTCATGTTGTTTAAAGGGTTTTCATGTAAGATCCTGCCACATGAAGAGTGTTCTTTTCATAAGAGGAGGCAGGGATTCAGACATGGAGCACAGTGCTCTCTCACATCAAAAAAGAAAGATTAGCAAGAGGATGCAGAAGGCTGCTATCTTCTGTATGGATCACCAGGTAGGTAGATAGGGCTAGAAGCATGCACTCAGTAGTGTGACAGCAATTTGCTACATGGCAAAGAGATATCCAGAGATGTGAGTAAAGAACTGCTCAGCTTCTGAAGGGAAGCAGTCTCGAGCTAACCTCAGCTCCACTTCTCCTTATCTTATCTACCTCCCCTGCTTTTTCTGGACCTTCCTTTCTAACTTCTTTCCTGATCTTCTCCTTTCCCTTTTTACTCTCTTTCCTATCCTTTCCTACCGTCCCCTCATCCATTCAGTTAAACATCTGCACATTTAACTGAACATTTATGTACATAAAATGTATAAAATAATATTAGTCTTCTCACGCAAAAATGTCTAGGCTGTCTTAGCTGAAGCAAATCTAAATAAAGAAATAGACAAATCAGCCTAGGTCAAACTTGTAACATGGAAATTCAAACATAAATGATTGAAGTTCGTCAATATTTTAAGCAATTGAAAAAGTCCTGCTTTGGAAAGTCCTGAAAAACTATAATTATTATCAGGTCTACAACCTCGTCAATAATGCTGAAAGGAGAAAAAACATTTCTAAAGTGTAAAACTTACAAAAATCTTACCAAAAATGTGTCTCTCAACACACTCACTAGTATAAAATAGCATCTTTTCTTAGCTAAAACACTTCTAAAAATTGTAAGAGTAAAGACCATTCTCCTGTTGATGGCAAATTTAAATTACATTCAGATGATTTCCAAGCACTAGCATAAAAAGTTACAGCTAGGTTTTGTATGAATAAAATTAAAAAAAAAAAAAAGTACAAGTGATAAAATGCAGTGCATTTTGTTCATTAAATTGCATATACCATTTTCTCATTTTTTGGTATGTATCAAAGGGAGATTTCTTTCAGATTTGCCTTATGAACAAAAAAGACAGAAGTGTTACTCGAAAACACTACCATAAGCTGACTTTGCCTCTGCTGAACTGCTGGCACACAAAGGTTGGCAACATTAATGTTACGTCGTTGATTGGCTATGGTTTCACAATCCTGATCAATAAACTAATTGAGCTGTGCCAAATTGGTCTTCTGGGCTTTTATTCGTATTAGAAAAAAACTCATATCAAATTTAGAGTAAACACATAGAGGAAACAGGCAGGATGATGTTTCCTGTGTGAGCAGCCTAGCTATAATCTCGCCCCAATCTTCAGAGCTTCACTCTCATCTCCCCTTATAGCTGCTTCATAAAGCATGACACTCTTCTACTCTCCCAACATTGCTAAAACCCTGTTAGTGTAGAGCACCTCTCTTTCTATCCTGCAACATTTTTTTTTAAACATGCTAGTCCTCCTATATCACTAATCCTCTCCTGTTTTTCTCTACTGAACCTTTCATGGCCATCCTAAAGCTTTTTGCTTGGGTGCCAGAATCACCACTTTCATAAAGGAGACCCTGAAAAATTTCTGGCTAGTTTTGCTTTTACTGTGCATTGGTGTTGCAGTATTTGTGGAAATGAATTGTGAAGATCTCTAATACTTGTAATAATAACAATAATAATTTCTTAAAAAAGTAGGGGACCTAATTTTAATAACTATACATATGAAATGTTTTAGTTTGGTAGGATTTTCTGGCAGCTTGCCGGTGGGTCAAGATGCAATAAGAGCTTCAAACTAACATAAAAGTAAAACCAAAGTTTAGGAAGTGCTCACCTAGCATTTTGCTGTCGTAATGAAAAAAGATATATGTTGTACTACTGTAAATTATACAAAGCTTTGCATATGGTAAGGTCATTAGTACTTCAATTAGTAAATATGCTAGTTTTAAGTAAAGCAGTTTTTTCTTTTGCTTACAAGACTTCTTACGGTTTACTGATATTATAATCTTTTTGATGGAGAAGAGACAGCAACTTTTGAATTTAGTGCTTTTGGGATGAACTTAGTAGTAATTCCTTTTATATTCACAGCTGCTAGGTAAAACTATTGTAATCACTACTTTTTTTTTTTTTCCCTGTCTCTTATCTGCACTTTCCAGCTGTTATACATAAGCCATTTATTAAATGTACTATGACATTTACGGTCCTGTACATGCTTAGTGATTCCTTCACTAAAGAGCTCACTGGCACTTTTGTAAACCAGTACTACTAGAGTTCCCATCAGCAAATAGTAATCTTGAATCAACTCTTTAAAATATTTTAAATGTGAGCTATCTGAAAGTCCAGCTAGCTAGACTGCCTGTGATTGGAAAACCTCTGAGATACACTCGGACAGTACGTTTGCCATGAATTGAGGACACAGAAAAAAATCAATTCACAGTCATTACTTCTCCAGAATCATCCCATAATTCTTGCAAAGAACAGATGAGCTCTCCTGTAGTTGACCCAAATGATAGGAAAGGGTTCACTGAATGTTTAAGACAAAAAGCATTGGAATTGACTGCCAAGGCATGTAGTGGAAACAGAAACAAAAAGAATAAGAAAAAAAAATTGCTGAGGAAATGTTTATACCTATGGTAAACTAACCCAGGTGGGTGCCAATAACCCAATTTGCTCTGCACAGGAGACAGTCCTCTGGACTGGATGCCTGACTGTGTTTTTTTAGTGTGTAAGTATTTTAGTAAGTATTTACCAATACTTAAGACTTTTCTCTTTGAACATCTGGCAGTCGCTGATTATAATGACTGATGAACAGCATCTTAAAATCAAAGTAGAATGAAATTGCCAAGTAGCACATAAGGTTTAGGAGAATATTGGCATGATGAAGAATCCTGGTGATTTGTAATATGCTTCAGCTCAGCAGCCTTACCATAGCCTTGATGTCGCCCAGCCTGTTTCTTTCCCTGAGCTATGAGAGCTGGTGACTTGCTGGAGGCAGTCAGGTGGGCTTCAGCTGTGAAGATTCGTGCCATCCTTCTTTCTGAGGCTGGAAAGCCCGGAATTTAATGCCCTTTTGGAAACTGTTCTGTCAGTCTTCAGAAGAGCAAATGCA
This sequence comes from Tinamus guttatus, assembly GCF_000705375.1. The sequence goes on along the minus strand of NW_010577040.1, from coordinate 323,705 downwards.
GCCAACAGGGATGGAACTTGCCAGGTAGCAATTTCTCAGAGAGTGGCCCAGCTATTACCGTGTCAAGGCTTTTGAAGTTGGAATTTCACTTTTCTTACCGTTTCACTTCCTTTTACTTCTAACTTTAACATTTTCCTCTAACTCCTGTAACTTAGGAAGTTAATGGCAAGCATAGAACCAGACAAGCAGATAATAGACACAAAGGATAACACTCGACTCCTTCAGCCTACGCATTTAGTGAGGGCAATCAGGAACATCTTCAAACAGAACATTTGGTCATTGTAAAGCAAGTTCATAGCTTGAGGAATATATATGTATTTACACATACTCAGCTAAATATAGCTCATCTCCCAGTGACTATAATATTAAAAACTTCAAAATAATCAGCTTTACTGATCATTTTACTGATTGTTTTTACTTATATTTTTTACTAATTTTAGAACAGTAAACAAAGTAGGCCTGAAGTTCAAGCTCAAAATGTTTTAATTTCAATTTAACCATAAAAGTATTAAGATGCACTATAGTATTGTCTGTAGAGTAATGCTCAGGAATCCTACATTTTTTGTCATATATAAAACACTGAAACTCATGGCTATTTTGATTAATATATCAAAGAATTTATAAGTACTGTAACTGAACCTAACAAGTGTTGGTAATTTGCATTTTTGATTCATTGACAGAATCATAACATGAGATTATGATATTGCTCTAAATGCCTGACCACTGTAAAATGTACTCAGAATAGGAAAATGTAGAACAAAGAATATAGAACAATTCTTTGAAGTGCCAAGTATTTTTGGAATAAGTGAATTGCAATATGGCAAAAGTGTTGAGATGGTTAAATATCTAGTATCTTAAAAATGATACTTTCATCAAACTGTGTTATTTCCTCATTGATACAGGTGGTAATTTGTCCCATAAATTCAGTAGGAGTCGGACCAGTCTCCATTCTTGTGCTTGGTAAGTCTGTAATCAAAACCAATATATTACTCAATGTATTAGTGAAGCTACACTTCTACCGCTTCTGCATGTATTCTTTATTAATGCAGAAAAGCCTTTCCCCTACAAACCGTTAAAAAAAAAAATGGACAAATCATTGATGTAGAAGAGCCCTGTTGTACAAAAATAATCAATACCTGGATTTCCCTTAAGAAGAAATTCAGTCTATATAGCTATTTGCTTCATGAAACGATTTGGGCAACCGGCATTCTTGTTGCTTCAGACCAGCAGCAGGGTGTCTGAAACGTGCTGTTAACACCCTCCTGAGTAGATGCGACTGCAGTTTCAATCTATTGAAATTCCTACTGCGTTGCTTTGTATTTAATCATGATCTTTATTGGCATTTATTCATTGTAACTGTACTTTATTCATTTATTCACTTAAATGTTTATACAAAATTAAATATATAAAACTGTGGCAACATCTTTTATGAGCAATAAATAAAAATTAAGCCTGCATGCATTGCATGTGCATATCTATTCAACAGATGCCCTGTTATTGTTTGATGGATGCCTGTGCCAGAAAAGAGCTAGAAGCATAGTCTGTTTAGAAATAATTAGTCCTTCAAAGATTTTCAGTTTTCATCTGATGCAGACACACACACACAAACATATGAACACATACGTATGCATACATCCATCTTACGGTAACAGTGTAGTTTGCTGTTAGAATTTTGGTTTATGCAGGTATAAAGGAGCACAAGGGGTCAGAGACTCTCTTGACAAAATTCATGCTGTTTTCACTGCTGCCAGTCATAGCAACAGCATAGTGCCAATATGCACTGACTGAGAAGACGGCCAACATTTCTTGTGAAAAGAAAAAAAAGAAAAGAAAAAAAAGTATTATTTTCCTTTCTTGTATTTTTTTCCATGTAGTCCAGGGTATTAATTTCCATTTTCTGCCATGGAATAGAAACAGGCAAGAGTTCAAGCCCATACTCATTATTATTCAGTTGTACTGAATTCTTCAGTAAAATTCCCAGGATTGGTGCCAGCGATATGGAAATAAGCCACCAATTTCTACTATATGAGCCAGACTCTAGCTTCCCATATGTGTGTGCTCAAGGAATCAGAGGTCACAGGGATACGATCCCATTTTGAATATATGTGAATATAAAATGGTCATGATGGTGTTTGGTTCCAAATGAAAGGGACTCAGCACACACTAACATCACTAAATATCCCCAAATGGCATGACTGGTTGCACCAGGATCAGGATGACTTTTGTTCCAGCCAATTGTCAGCCAATGTTTCAAACTGGCCACTGGAGAGAGAGCAGGTTATATCTCCAGTAATGAGACCTATGAATCATTTCCCTGCATGCATCTCCAGAGCCTCTTTTGAAAGATGTGGCTGGGAAATGCTTCTGGTGTAATGCTTCTGTGCACCTGCACTACTCCAGCCCCTCATCAGAATAGTGATGAGAGGTTTATTTCAGGTTTTTAATGATGAGCTTAAAGCAGGATTGCCACAAAAAAAAAAAAAAAAAAAAAAAGGCAGCAGGAGCAGGAATTTTGGTCAAGAAACAGTTGCCTCTTCTGTCATTTAATTTCAAAACTGTCTCATAGGATCACTTTAAGGCCCTTGTTTCAGTCAGAAAAAAACTCTGTGGGAGTTGTTTTTTGGTTTTTTTTTCAGCAATAAACAGTTCTATGTCTGCTCTGGGTCTAAACCCAAGTGGGATACACAAGTACCTTTATTCTGCATTTTTTGTGGGATTTTGATCTAGGCCACATGGGAGGAGATATCTCTGAACACACAACAGTAAACACATTTGCTTTACACTGAACATAGGCAAGAGACAGTATGCATGAACCAGTAAACTGTAAATTTGAGCATTGCCTTAGAATAAACATTTAAAAGAGTTATACAAATAAGAGTGACATAATCATCAGAGACTAAAAAGTTTGACAGCAAAGGCATTCTTCTGAGAGCAGCAAGGCAAACGGGAAAGTGAGCATCAGCTTTCACCCTTCCCTCTAAGGATTTTAAACAATGGACTATAATGTGCAAAGAAGGACCAATATGACCTGCGTTAAGCATCTAGCCTGAGAAAAGAGCTCATATGAGTGAATTCACAGAATTCAATGTGTGGACACATTGCATCTATCCAGTTTGTATTTAAACATCTCTGTTCCACAGAAAAGGAGGCTTTAAAACAAGTTCTTCACTTTATCATTTTCTCTTATTTGCCTGAACAGTTCCTTATGCTGTTATTTATTTATTTGTGAACTCTGTTCTTCCCAGTCATTAAAGTACTTCTCTAATCGTAATGTAGAAAATGTAGTTATCTAACTCGTGGCTGGGGAGGCTGCTAAGTAGAATTGAAAAGGTAGTTTGGTTCACTGTTGCACTGAGCCACAGTTACCAGTGTGAGTCCAGACCTCTGAGATTACTATCAAATGGAAAAGAAAAGAAAAGAAAAGAAAAGAAAAGAAAAGAAAAGAAAAGAAAAGAAAAGAAAAGAAAAGAAAAGAAAAGAAAAGAAAAGAAAAGAAAAGAAAAGAAAAGAAAAGAAAAGAAAAGAAAAGAAGAGAAGAGAAGAGAAAAGAAGGGAAAAGAAAAGAAAAGAAAAGAAAAGAAAAGAAAAGAAAAGAAAAGAAAAGAAAAGAAAAGAAAAGAAAAGAAAAGAAAAGAAAAGAAAAGAAAAGACCTCTTCAAAATAGCATTTAATACAGTAATTTTAGACAGATGGAACTAATTCTTAGCGCTTAAAATTTCCCAAAGTAATAGTGATAAGGACTTAAGTGCCAACTAAAGGAACATGCTTCAGACTCATATTTTAGAGCCACTAGGGACCACTAAGCTCATCTAGTCTGAGCTGCTGCCTAGTAGAGGCCAAACAATTTAATCTAACAATTTCTGTAAAGAACAGAAATATTCTTTCTTACTGTGCAAGCTGCCATTACTTGGTCCCTTACCTGAGCAAGAGTGTAGCCCTTAAGAAGGCATCCAATTTTGATTTAAATACTTCAAACATGAATAAGTCCTCCTCAGAATAAACCATGTAAGGAGAACAAAGTCTGGGTTTTAAGTAAGGCATTTCTGGAGGGTGAAAGGATTTTTCTAGTAATCTTAGTCAATATGGCTTTGAACTTGTTCCAAAGCCAATGTAGCTAACAGGAACCTTTCATTGTCTTCAACATTCTTGGGAACTAACATTATGTCTAAAACATATTCCAAATTATTGACCCACACACTAGGCCAAAAGTTATATTTGTTATGACTACTCCTACACTTATCAATAGCTGTGTCAAATCCAAGTGACTTCTTAAGGCTCTGTTGATATCCTACAAAGAATAATGAGGAAAACTTTAATCTTAGTACATGGTAGCAAAATTTGCCAAAAAAATAAAAACTTTCTTCAACTGTCATATATACCAAAAGGAATAGTTAAAGAAAATAAACTACTAAGAGAATTGAAATAGACTCAGATATATTTTTACTTTTTTTCCATATTTATATGCAATATATGCAATAGCTGAATATGAAATAATAATGGACCGCGTATTATATTAACACCTTACTTTTCAGTATTTCTCAGAATGTGCGGTCGATAAGTCATTTCCCAAAATTGACTGTACTGAGGCTGTTTCAAAAGAGAGTGTGGTCAGTTGAATTGGTAATGGTAATGACCAAAATGTTCAAAAATAACTGTTAGAGAAAAATTGCTGAGGTCATTTGACTTACTCCTGGAATTCAATCCAACAACAGTCTGGAAATCCAAAGGTTAGAGAGATATGCTAACAAACAAACAGACAAACAAACAAAAAAGCTAGCAGCTTTCAAGAAACTGCTGACTTTGTGTAGACTTAAGATTCAATTCTTAATGACCCTATTACACTATGACCCTTGCCCAACTTACCTTTTCAATGATCTGTGGTAGGGTAGAATGCAGCTTCTCTGCAAAGTGGTTTGGGGACTAAGTTACAAATGTTTGAATCTCAAAATTACCTCCAGCCTCACAGATCAGCAAAAATGCCACCCTCCCCCACTTCCATCCATGGCTTTTGATATGTCACAACTGGCAGTGGGACCTCATATGCCGCAAGGGATAATTTTATTTATGGTAATTTCAAATCATGCAAACAGTCATTTGCCTGGTTATATGTAGGTTGCGAGCCATGCAATGAGCCAGTAGGAGATGGTAAGGAAAGAGCATCAGATGTTAGATGAGCCTGAAGTAATTTAAGTCTGATGATTTCTGTGTAAGAAATGCCTCATTGTTAAGCCCATTAGTGGAATAGAGCAGGCCTAAGTGGAACAATGTCCTCCTGACTAAGGTGAACATTCATTTAGTGCATCATTGTTCTGTGGTAAAATGACGGACTTCTATTTGAGTGAGGGGATTTGATTGTTAACTCAATACCATACAATGAGCAGCGGTATCCAGAAGAAACCTAACAAAGAGAAGGTAATGCTAGATGAATGTAGATTAGCAGCTTTCTTTGCCACAAACACCAGTTTGCATTCTTAAATGTGGCAAAAAGCATTCTTTCACTATCATCAGCTAAGAATCAGGGCTATTTTCATTAGGCCTTCACTTGTGGTATGAATGTTTTTTCTCAAAGAATATTAAATTGAGAAAAGAAGATATTACTTTCAAACCTCAAAAATAGAAAAAAAAAGAAAAAGAAAAAGAAATTCTGCACAGGAATATACATAAGAGACATACACTTAATAGTTATATTGGATTTCCAAGTCCTCTAAGTTTTGCAATGCATTCCTTAGGACTTAAAATAAAACAGGTATGTGATAATTAATATCCATTTTAAATATTGTTTTAACACTATCATGTATGCCAAATTTTTTTTAACGTTTCTATGTCACTTCTGCAATATCTGTTCATTACTCAGGAGCAGCATATGCTACATGACTTGTACTCTGTTAGAGCATAAGACAGTCTACAGTCAATGCCATGAGCTATGAAGGGTTTGATCCCAACTCAATGGTTTGCTGGGGACTGTACAATCCTCAGGGGGCTTGCAAGATTTGAAATACATAGACATTTTACAGAGTGTTTTGCAGTGCCTGCTGAGAGGTTTCCCACAGGTTGCATCAATTCACCACACTAATCAACTGATGGCAATAAACAAGAGTCATTTAATTACTATTAAAGACCAATTTCTGCCTGTGGATGTAGATAGGCAACTCCCAATGACTTTAACAGAAGGCAGATGTGAGTCTGGGCTTAGAATCTAATTCCATGACATTTTAAAACCACGATGCTTTTTCATTTTATTCTCTTGCTTTAATGGTTTGGCTGGAAGTCCAAAGACGGGGATCTTGTTCTTGAGCATCATTGATTTTCTCTATCAGTAGCAGAACTGCTTTGTCAAAATGCCCCACCAGCACCCTCATGGCCATACCTCCTGACTGAAGAGGTTTTCTGGGATTGGACTACCCTGAATATGAGGGTAGATGAACACCAAACGGGAAAACTTTTACCCAGCACACGCAGAGCCTGCCCAGAAACACTAATGCTGCATATAGAGCAAATCACATTCTGCAAAGCAGAGACAACACGCCGGTGCCCCACATCTCTTGCACGGTTTCCCTCTACTAAAATTTCCCAGTAGAATCAGAGGTCCAGGCCATACTGTTTTTATAGACACATGCGAACCTGGAGCCAGATGAACTGACACAGCTTTCTCCCCTGCATCCCACTGCAATTTTCCCAGTACAAACTCCTTTCTTAGCCTCATGGCCCAATCTCAGTGGGTCGACCTTGAGCCATTTGAGTCATGGCCTTGAGTCAACTGAGTCAATTTTAAAGCAATAAATATAAGGATTAAGACCAAAACAATAATAATGAAGAAGAAGAAATGAGGGTAGGAGCAGGAGAAGGTACAGGAGTAGGAGAAGAAGGAGAAGGGGAAGAAGAAGAAGAGGAAACAGAGGAAGAAGAGGAAGAAGAAAGGGAAGAGGAAGAGGAATTCCAGAGAAGGAATTTTTATTGCTGAGTATTTATTGGAATTTTTCAACATTAAAAATGAAAATACTGGAAAACCTGTTATTCCTTTAATATTTCAAGACATATTGGTTTTGATTGATAGTATATTCCAAAGAAGTCTGATGCTGTTGTCTGAAGGTACAGAGCTGCACCATTTTGCTCCATACTACTGGTATTGTAACTTGTTCTCCAAACATTATCTAAATTTAAGTTCCAAAATGAAGTAACCAGTAGACTACTAATGGCTGAAGACTTTTTGATAATTACAAGGCCTCAGGACTGGGGGTAGTCAGACTGTCCTTATTTAGCTGGTGTAAAGTTTTGTCTGGCTTCTTTGCTGAATCTGCAATGGGCAGTTGGTCTTTACCTAATTTGTTTTAGTTCTGTGTACCCTTGTATGATGCTACACAGCAACACCTATTGCTACCATAAAGTCGATATATTTTCTGTAATCGAGTTCTGGTGATGGGGAGCTATTCTTCTAGTTAATCTATGTAGAATGAATTAACTATAGCCTTAGGATAATAATATAGTAAAATAAAACACGAGTGTTGGATGTTAGCAGAGCCCTTGAGAGCATAGGCCCAGGTCTAGATGCTTCAGGATATAGCTTTGCCTTTGTAAAGAAACAATCAAGTTGTAAAGGAATGCAATACCTGGCACTGGGTGAAACTGATTTTAGGAGTCACCTAGAGAACAAAGAAACAAGTATGCAACATGATGCACACTACATAAAGTAAATTCAGCCACACCATATAAAGGAAATTCAGAAGTAATTGGTAGGAATAATCAAGAAAGAGATAAGTGTAGACTCTGTTAGAAAACAAAAATAGCTCTAAATGGACTCTTGAGTGAGAAGGAAGAAAGCATCGACAGCAATATCACACTCTTCCTAGTGAAGGACCTGGAAGGCTGACTGCTTGAGGTAATTTCCCCACACATATATGCACCCATTCAAAACCGACTGCCTTAGGTCTCAGAGGAGTGGAGGAATGCAGATTTTTTTTTTCTGTATTAAATCAACAATTTGGAATATAAATGATACAACATAATTGTAACTGGACTAATAATAATGACTGTTTGCTAAATTTTAACTAGATGATTAACACTGTAATTAGAATAACAACAATTTTTTCTTTGGCACAGAAGGTGCATTTTCTTTTGCCAATTATAAGGCTCTGAGAGTAACACTACTGCAGAATCTCTTATCTCCCTCTATAGTCAAGGGAATTAAGAGAGAAATGTTGCCTCCTTAAAGGCACCTATCTATCATTATCGATTATGGATGAAGTCTAGAATGATTAGACTCTTATATCGGATGACTTAGTCTAGTGCCTAAATTAGCTGGAATGAATCCTCTAACTCTCAGTCTAATTTACCATTGCCATTGAAAAGAGTTGAGCTTAGAATACATCCTGGAGGACTGAGCAAGAGCATGCTTGATGTCGTGAATTCCTGTCTCTCTAAATGGCAAAAAAAAGACTTTAACTCTAATACATCAAGCAGGCCTGACCTTTTCTTTTCCAGAGAGCTGCAAAGATTATGTGGTGGTGACGTACTGATTCTTGGAAACAGGATGGATAAATCCAGACTGTGAGACATGTTCATACACTTACTTACATGTGAGGTAGCTCATTATGCATGTAGCTCATGTGAGGTAGCTCACCAGGAGTAAAGAAGGAAAATAAATAGTATATACCAAGTGGGGGGGAAAAAAAGGGTTAATACGCTGAATAAGACTGAAAGATAGTAAGGAAAAAAAAACAAAGAAGAAAATTCAGAAATGTTCAACACTAGCTGTGGGGTCTAATTTGTAAAATTGAGGAGTACTTACATCTGCAAATGAAGTGGAGCTATACTCTGGAGGTACGGAGTGCTATTCCTGTCTAAAGTATCCTGAAAATAAAGTCACTGAGAACTATATTTCTGAACATATTGAGGCACTAAAAACTGCAAAAAAAATCATGCTTGTGGGGATTTTCAAAGAGACCTGGGAAGTTAGGTATCCAACACTCATAAAAAGAAGTTACCATGGATAAAAAATCTCCTAGATAAATTTATCTCCTAGATAAATCTCCTAGATAAAAATCTCCTAGACTAATTTGCCTAGCTGAATTTCTGTTTTCTAAGAACCTGTCTGCAAGTATCTGAAAGTTGGCAGCTGAAACAAATTGATATTTTTGATAATGTTGGTCTAAATCACTGTGCACTTCAGTTCCACCTGTTTAAAAATAATACTATCTTGTGTCACAGGGCTGTCAGGAAGATACATTGAACTAATGGCTTTGAAGCATTCAGGAAAAAAAAAAGAGAAAAAGAGTGAGAAAGATACTGAAACTTGTTAGCATCTGATCATGTGTAGGTTTATACCACAGTGCAGAGTTTGGATAATGCAGGTAAAATACTGCATAAGTTGTAACTAGTCAGGATAATTAGGCTGTGAACATGTTATTAAAGATGGTATTATAGTGAATGACTGTAAGTGGCCTTATTCAACCTTTCACAGGTTAAACACTTGAATCAGTTTGGGCTTTCTAAGCTCTTCCCATTCATTCCCAGTCACATTCCCTTTTCCTTTTGATAAAAGGATTTTTATCAGTATGTTTTCCAGCAGTTGTAGATGCTGATGTACTGCCTACCCATATGTTTTTTTAAAAAGATAGCAAGAAGCTATAGTAAGTAACAGAATAAGTATGCATTAACATCCACTGAGAGGATTTTGAGGGAAGGTGTCTATGGTTTTCTTCTTTTTTAAATGTAAGTATGTATGACATAAGTAAATTATAATTTGTTAAAAAAAAAAAAGACTCCCTCCAAGCCAAAGAGGGACTTCAAGACTTTGAGAGATTCACCATTACATCTAGTATCCTCATTCCCATTTAGTGTATCAAACACAAGGTTAAAAAGCAACTTGAACACGGTTTATAAGGCCCTGGATGGGAGGATATTTGACATTTAGGACACTTTAATCTGACAGACAACTGCATAACAAGATTAAATTTCTGGATAGGCTAAAGACAAAAAGTAGTAATTAGGAAGAAGATACATTCTTTTTTTAGCATGAGTAATCAATCATTGGTGCTCCTGACTAAGAGAAGTGGCAAATTAATCATGACGAAGTCCTTAGTTCAATATTGAATGCCTTTCCAAAAGATATGATTCAGACAATAGATTTTTGGTGCCAAGCAAAAGGGAAAGAATAGGGAAGAAGGGAAGAATAATTCCTTCTCGCAGAAGAACTAGGGGATTAGATCGTCTGCCCTGTGATATGCAGGCATCCAGACTAAGCACGGCGTTTCCTGGACCTGCAAATGGACTTGTGTATTCTTGGCAGCCCTTTGTGACTACCCAAAGATGGGCACATCCCATCAGAGGTACAGCACGCAGTCACTCAACTGAATGTTTGGCAGCTATCTTTGGGACAAATAGATTGCCTTTTTTGTTCAGAAAAATTAATGACAGGTAATTAATATAGATCATTTTTATAACAGCACATATCTGCATTGTTGCTTAATATAAATGAAAACACTGTCCCAGACTTCTGTCTGTAGCAAATTTGATAATAAACATATCAGAGAAAGGAAGAGCAAACAACAATTACAATGTGAAAATTCTTTCCATTTTGGTATATACAATGGCAATTCTGGTTTTTGTTTTTGTTTGTAATTACATTTATTTCCTTTCAATGCCATTATTTCAAAACAAGTGGAGGTTTCACATATACCAGAGACTGCATTCCCCATCAAGGATAATATAAATGATAAGATTAAATTTTTGTAACTCTTTTTTTTTTCAGTGTTAAATGGGTAAATAAATGTATAACTAAAACTTTGCTATTCATTTTGAAGGAGTTGTCATCATCAGCCATGAATTTACACCCCAGTTTGTGTGCCTGCATAATTTCAGGGCAACATATAAGAACATGAGAAAGCCTTGACACAAAACATGCCAGTTCATATTGGATACCAGGTCTGAAAAATTTTAGCCCATTAAGAATGATCATAGTTGATATTGTAGCAATTGAAAGAAGAGAAATTTCATGTGCTGGCTGATTTGAAGCTCTGGGGTTAAAATAAATAAATAAATAGATAGATAGATAGATAAATAAATAAATATATTCATGTTTTTTTTTTCCCCATGAATAAAATTATAAAATTCCAGAGGAGAATTTACAGTTTATGTGAATCATACAACAGGATCTAGACACTGAATTTATTTGTAACAAATTATTTAGTTAGATGTTTAAACGCTGAGAAAGAGTATGACAGGAACCTGATCTTGCCACCTGTTATCCATGCTATGAATATCCCCTTGCAGTCATAAGACTGCGATTCATCAGGCACTGTATTATAGATTCACTGTTATTCAAATAAAGACAAGATAATACCCTGGAGGTAGGATGGGTGGATTGTATGCCTCTTTTTCCAAATACATCAGCTAGTTTAGCAAGAGCTGTTACCTTTCTCCAGATACTGCTTCTTGTATATTCTTACTCTACTACAGCCACAACAACACTAATTACTCAAATCAGTTTTTTTTTTAATTTTTATAAGACATTTTGACTGAAATCTCAATACTGACAAATCTTGTTAAACCAATTTATAGTGCTAATCAATACTGCGATTCATGCCACAGATTAAAGTAGCCCTTTTGACTGTAATCTGAAGTACTCAGATTAATCTTCTGGGTTTGGATTTAGTAATAGCTGCTAGGTTTTCAGAAAGTGTTTTCTGAAAATGCAAATTAAACTGGACTTTGTGAATATTGACATCCAGTGTGATTAATTGTGCTCTGAATGCATCAACAGGATCCTGCAGTGTGGGTGTAATACAAATATATTAATTACTCTATGGATTTTATTCAAACCAGTGGAACTTTGTGGAAACAGCTATAATTGCTGCCGAACTTGTTCTCCAGTCTTATACCCTGACCAAACAGTTGAAAGCTTTCTGCACATATGTGCTTAGAAGTTTTGGGTTGTAAGCATGCAAGTGTATCTTTAGACTATTGTTTATACAATGATTCAAGAAATGTAAGAATGATATATGCTTTACTTTTAAGTTCAACCACAATAAGCAAATAGAAATATCCTACTTCTGCAAATTGAGGGGGAAATTTCCAAAATACCCAGTGACTTTTTACACCCCATCTCCTGCAGATACCATGAAGGCAGCTTCTCAGATCTCTGTGCTGACTACCAACTTTGTCTTGTCTGCATGCACAAACTTTTCATGCCTGCTTCCCACTGTGTTGTATATTTTTCCAAATCAAAGGAGTTTGAGCCTTTTCATAACTTTTTCACATAGGCTAGCCACATCTCTGTCTAACCTATGTGAATATGTGATTTGGAGCTGCCTGCATTGCCATTATTGCTGGTCATTATTTGGAGCAGTCCTGAGGGACCAAGATTCCGCTATCCAAGATGCTGCAAAATGTCAGAACGAAACATGAGTTCTGACACCAAACATCTTCTGGTGCTTCCAAACAAATGAATAAAGCCAGGAATGTTACAGAAGAGCTCAAAGCAAAGAGGCAGGTCCAAAATTAATCACTGACAGCTGGAATGGATGCTGAAGACTACTACTTGGAGAGAGTGGAGGATTAACTCTCGCATGCATGAAAGGGCTTTCTGTGGAAGGACACTGTAAAAAGGGTTACTAAGAAGTTTAATATTTTGTTTTCCTCCGTTATTTCTATTTCATACATACGAGACCATGTTCCAAATAGAAAGCATGTCTACTTTTGTAATTATAAGCTCTGCACACCCAGACTGGGATCTAACATCAAAGGCGAGTATTTCTATTTCCCTCGGTGCTAGCAGTGAAAACTGCCAGTCAGGCTGCTTCCTCAGATATTTCCTTCCAGTTGTGCACTCAATAACGTTTCCAATATTCGCCTGTCTGCATCATTCTGAAAGTAAGCTCTGCCTACACTGCAGACTTCTGCCAGCAGAGTTTTGTGAGCTCCTGATAGAGAAATGTGTTCCAGAAGTCCCTCTTACAAACACACTTGCATAAAGAAAACAGAGCTAGCAGCTTGTTTAACCTGGAGGTAATCAATCAGTGCAGTATGTAGCTTTCAGAAGATGAGCTGTATCCTTACCAGGAACGAATTGCTGCTATAGAACCCTAGCATAGGAACACCTCTAAATCATTCCTAGTGAAGACATGGCTCTTAGTAAAGAATTCCATTGATGATAGACAAAAACAAACAAACAAACAAACAACAACAAAAACTATAGGTTGCAGCTTAGCTTTATTGACTTTATAGCACTAGACTATGTTCAAAAAAAAAGTACATTTGTTGTTTCCAAAATCACCAGATTTGATACTGATATATTAAAGAAACAGATCTCTTGACACGTTTATGTTCCTTTTTTTATTTTTTTTTTTCTGCATTAAGCTTCAATTTAGTACACTGCTGCTGGAATAGATATGAAGTCTCAACAATATAATACTGGTACACAAGATAGGAGTCAAGGTAGGAGAAATCCATAATTAGATTTTTCTCAGTACATCCATCTTCATTTATCCAAGATACCAAAGTCATTATTATTTACTCAAGAATCTCCTTGGAGAGCAGAACTGTAAAGATTTACTGCATATTATGAGAATCTGTAAGTATATTGAAGTTCTCCAGTTCAATTATTTGTCCCTTTTACACTTTATGAAAATAGTGAGAAAGTTATACCAATGCCTGCATGTTTAGTTTCTGATGATATCTAAACTCTTCTAAATTGTTTCTCTAATGGAAAAGAGGTACCTGTATTCCATTTCTCCTCCCCTACACTTCCTCTTTTATCAGCAGCTGACATACATAAACTTAACAACAAAGCTCTTCATTTAATTAGGGAAATTGCACATTGCACAGTAGTCCTTTCAGTTCAGAGGGATCTGAGGCCTGTGTTCAGTAAAACACGCATCTTCCATACATTATGGTATAAAACCACCTGCACCACTTTGGGTTCATCAGTCAAGTCCTCACAGTAGCCTGGCCTCCAAAGGTAAAACACTTTTCAAAATGCAAAGTGCAGATTTAATTTTAAATCTGTTTGTCTTGTATAATATGAAACTGCTGTCTGGCAATGAAAATGGCACCATGCACACACACACACAATCTCATTTGTTATAGATTACATAATCTTTATTTTTCCTCGATAAAACATATCAAGCAAATAAAATGTTCTGTGAATAAATGAAAGCTTTAATAAGGCATACTATCTTAATTCCCACATGGAAGGTATTTTTAAAAGTAGTGGGTTTTTCTTTTTCTTTTAAATAGAGGCATTAGAATATGCTGCAGTGCGTGCAGATATCAGAGTTAAATGTAAAAACTGAAAACATGAAAAATAAATGAAACATGTAAAAGTAAAAGCTAAGAACACACAGTTCTTTCTTTCAAACAAGCTTCAACCATCATCAATATTTCACTTTTTTTTTTTTTTTTTTTAAGTCTTATTCATATGCCAAGCCTTGGAGCCTCACTGCACCAACATGGTCCCTGCTCGGATATAGCGTCCCGTTCCCCATCCCACATCCATGGGAACAGGAATGGGCCACTGCTCTCTCCAAGGTCATTAAGGCTCAGTATGCAGCAACAGGTCCCAGCACTAGTCAATGCAGGATGAGAGCCAAGTTTAAGGCAAGCCATAACTAATGAACGTCACAAACAGTATGCCAAAGGATGATAGATTTCTAAATGATGCAGTTAACCCCCAGGCCAACAATCAATTACAAATAGGAAAATGCGCCTAGGACTCCCATGGACACAAGTTCTGGCCTCTCTGAAGTGAATGCAAACGAAAAGAGTGGCCCTGTTCCTGCGAAGATAGGTATGTCTGGCTTTATATAACTCACATGGGTGGAATGATGCATGTTTTGGTACTGTATGCACTTTTTTTACCAAGTGCTTAAATGTTTGATGAGCCACAATATTAGTTTGACATACCTGACAAAAATAACCAAACCATATTAAAATATGAAATTTCATCTTTTGGGATGATTTTGATAAATATTTACTTTGGGTTTTTTTTATCCATTTCTTTTGACCTTTAAAATCCTACTTAAAGCAATCAGTCTATATCTGTATTTCTTTGTTTTAAAAAATTCTGGTAATGTCCATGTGTTTTTCATTATATGAATGAGACCTTTTATCAAACTGTGCTCTCTGAAAATATTTTGGAAGCCTCAGAAAAAGATATACTGCTCTTTCCAGCTTTGAGTAGAAAGCTCAATAGCCAGCTACTGCAAAGGCAATTTATGTAGCAGTGGTATAATGGTATAATCACAAAAGCCTAAATATTCTCTCCAATGAGAAGAGCATTTCTTTCATGTAAGGTATTTGTAAAAGAGATGCCATCTCATATTCTAAGAACCCAGTCCACAGCAATGATACTGAAAAATAAGAGTCAACATGTGTATTTTTCATAAATAAAACATTAATTTAATAGGAAAAAATGATATTTTTCTGAGAGCACTACTTTGGGTAAATTCTTGTTTGGAAAAAAACAGCAATATATATATATATATAAAGAACACAGGGGAGTCTGCAGGAGTCCAAATAAAGCCCTGGATTTTCCTGAAATGAATAAAAATAATTTTGGTGAAGGAAAATGATTTTGATAAGCATATATGTGCTTGCTTTGACTCACACTAAATTGGTGGTAGTGGTTTGGAAAGAGCTAAAGTCATTCGCTGGAGAACACACCATTCCTTGGTGCTTTGTTCCCTCTTCTGAATCTCAGAGACAAAGATCTTGACTCTCAGTCTCCCATTTCTCAGCAACCCACTCAAGCCAGTGAGCTAGTATTTCAGGGCTCTCAGTTGCCCCTGTTGGAGCTGTTCATCATTAAACAGGCATTGAACTAGAGAAGAGTCCCTGAACAAGGGAGAGAGGCAAGATATTGACTCCCTACAATCTGTGACACTCATTTTAGATAAACCGTGGTCAAAAATACAGTTATTTATGCAGATTTCCAGTAAGAGCAAGAAGCTTTTTTTTTTTTTTTCCTGGGTATCCCTTCTATTCCTTTGCATCTGTCTGTTAACAGCCTTAACTTCTCCTTTCTGGAGAAGTCTAATGAAGGTCATGGAGAAAGGGGGAACAAATTAAATGTGCAGATTAAAGGGGCGACCAAATCAAAGTCCGGGCCTGAGACCAGAGGAGAGAAAAATACTGAAAGATTAATTTGCTGAGAATTTCCCTGTGAACATCTATGACTCAAAATGAAAGGTCAAGTTCCGTTCCCAATGACTTTACAGATGTGCAAATTCGGACCTAATTATTTTCCAGCGTCTGTTCTTGCCTACTGTATTCAGTAGCTGCATGGCACAGTGGAAGCTGTGGAAACCATACTCTAGCCAGGGTTAGCACACCCGAGTGTTAGTGTGTAGAGTGACACACCTTTGCATTAGCTGTAGTGAAACACAGAAGCAGGGTGCTCACTTTCTGCCTCTATAAAAAAAGATGCATATATTAATAATTTTTTCTTACTTTTTTTTCTTCCTCCAGGAAGTTTTTACTAGCTTTGAAAAACAGTGGCACTCAGAAACGCCTCCGTGACAAGAGGTAGCTCAGAGTGGCTTGAATCCCACTGTAGCTACAGGAATATTCCCATTGTCTTCAGTGGACTCTGAAGACAGGCCTCTCTTTGGAATAAACCTGTTAGAGGACAGATCAATTCTTTAAGCACCGGGAGCCTTTACAGCAAATCAGCAGTTTGAAATGTGGAGCTATGTGGAAATCTGCCCAATCTCTCTCCTCCTCGGCTTCACAAGTGGGAGCTGCTGCTACCTGCACGGCTCTTGGTACAAGGCAGAGCAGAAGAGCATAGGAAGTTAATAAACCATAAGCAATTCAGAAGCATCTAGGACAGAGATTCTGGCACTGGGGAATCATATGTCTGCGCTGAGCATCCGCTAAATTGTTTACTTGGAGGACTGATGAGAGGCGCACGGATGAACCTCTGAAACAACTGCTTGGCAGGTAAGGATACTAATGTGCTCCGATGAATATTGCCGTGTTCTCATCATTGATGTGTCTTTTCCCCAAATGTGTTTGCAGCAGTTTATCAACATTATGTAACACGGGGAGAGTTCAGAGCAAGGATGGAGAGTTGCTAGCCAGCTTTGGGTGTGCTTGTTTATTTGACACACTTGATTTATAGTTCTCATGTTTACACAGTGCACTTTGAGCTGCTGTTTCTTTTATTTTTAATGTTAAAATAATTGCTCTAGACCTGAAATAAACATTTGGAAAGCCCTTCGGGTTTCAGAAACAGGCTTGAAAGACACTTTTAAGAGCTGCTCCGGTGTACAGCTCGTTTCTCATGCAGTCACTGATTATTATACTCTATACGTTCTGCTCTTGTTTACCACCTTTCTCCCCTGCCACAACGCGGTTTTGTGTTTCCCTGCCGGCTGGAGAAAGCAGAAGGAAGGAAGGTAGAGATGAGCAAACCCCATGAGCGATGCCCCCTTTTCCGATGCCATCTTTTCCCTCCGGAGTGGTGGGGGACCGCGAGGGGAGGTGTCGACCTCCTGCCCTTTGGAGGAGCAGAGGGCCCTTCCTGGCCCCTGGGGGCTCCGCAGGGACCCGGGGGCTCTGTGTGGCAGGAGAGGGAGGAAGGTCAGCGCTCCCGGGCAGAGCGGTAGGAAAGGGGGACTGTGGCTCCACGGCTGCAGGAGGAGATGGATGGAGGGGTGAGGGACGGAGGGGTGAGAGATGGAGAAATAGGGGATGGAGGGATGACGAGTGAGGGATGAGGGGTGGAGAGCGGGGAGGGATGGAAGCGTGAAGGATGGAGGGATGAAGGAAGGAGGAGAAGGACGGGGGCGCGAGGGGCGGCGGGCTGCAGGAGGCAGGGATGCCGCGTGGGGGATGCGGGATGGAGGGCCGAGGGCTGCGGCGGACGGAGGGATGAGGGACGCGGGGACGCGGAGCGCAGGGTTGGAGGAGCGAGCGCCGCGCGCGCCGCCTCCCCCCCGCCCCCCG
>NW_010577040.1:272152-303916 GCF_000705375.1 Tinamus guttatus | reverse complement strand
AGGAGGAAGACACAAGTGTGTAACAGTGTGTTTAAGAATAAAAAAAGAATACTGTGCCTATATCTGATTCATGTGTTGAAACACACTAGATTCAGGTTAATTAGGTGAACTAAGATAATGTAAATGACCCATAAGTAGCTTCTGTTGTGAAATGAAAATAGAACAGTCTTGTCATCCTGAAACTGGCATAGAGTGAGGATATTACAAGACAGATGAGGAACACCAAGATATATTATTTTAATGGCAAACTGAACTCTTGAGTGAACCTCAGAAATTTCTGACAGAATACAAGTATGCTTCTCGATATTGCTATGGTCATGATACTGATCCCAGTTAAATTATCAGGAGATTCTCCACAGACAATTCTCCATGAGCAAAATCAAAGACACATTTCCGCTATCTGCCTTTGTGGAAGGGGGCTGTGAAAAGATCATTCACATTTTTCCTTATTACTGTAGCTGGAGGGATTTACTTGGTGTCTTGTGCGGAATATTCCAAGCCATAACCATTCTGAGCTGAAGTCAAGCTTACCATTCTTACTTACCGTAACAGCTCAGCTGAAATAACTCATGCAAGAAAGAAAAATATATGTGTAGCTATGGTCTGTTTTATTGGAAATTACTAGGTAAATAACAGTCACGTTTATTAGACAAAAAAAAAAAAAGCCTTTGAATGATACTTTCACACCTGCTAACACTAAAATTTCTTTTTCGGTTGTGGGAATAGCATGTTTCTTAAAATGGCATTATTTGTTTTATGTTTCAGATATGAAAGGACTAGCTGAATTTAATCAAGCTGGGGAGCAGATGTTTCCAACTTTAGTGATTTAAAAATATCCTTAGTGATTTAAAAATAACCTTAAATTGTAGTGAAAAGAAAAGACAATTTTGATCTCTCCAAAGGGGATTGCAGTTGGTATTATATGATACAAATTACAGATTGAACTTGTTTAATATCAGACCAAGGTAAAACTGAAGCAAGAAAGAGAGTTGGCAGAATTTAGTCTTAGTTGGAAATGAAAACTAAGACTAACTAACTAGTCCTAGTTAGTTAATGAAAAATGCAAAAGAATACTGCAAAATTTACACAAAAAAAATCTAACTTGAAGAGTCTGATCCAACCTCCATGGGAGTCCAATGGTAGAGTCCCACCAACTTCAGTAAGCATTAAGATCTGGTCTGAATTCTAGAAGAAAAACTGGGTAAAGATAATCTAATTAGATATTACAAGAATTTTGACAGATAGTTACTAAAAACATATTGTAAATGTATGTTTTTTCAGTTAGAAGGGAGTTCTGGTTTCACTGAGGATGAATTGGAATTTTGCCATGGATTTCGCTGGGGCCAAAATGTCATTCTGAGAATTACAGTTCAAATGACTTCTCAAATATGTTGCATGTTACACATAATCCAGTTTTAATTTGTGTGATATTATACTGAAATGAGGTTAGCTTTGCTGAGCTCTAGTTATTAATTAGTTATTAGTGATCATTTCCCCTTTCCTTTTTTTTTTTTATGTCAATCTTCCAGAAATGGCAAGAAATATAAAATAGTCTTCCTGTTAGAGTGCACTCATAAAACTGAATTATTCAAGACCTGTGCTGTGCCATTGTGCAATCAAAATTTTAATACGATGCTGTCAAAGCAATAAAATAAGAAAATCAAATGTGACATCATAGAAGACAACGTGTATAGTTGACATGACATCTGGATGTTTTAATTTCCCCACTTCATAGTTAGTGGTTAATGAAGACAGACTTTTCTTTCTTTCCTTGGAGGAAGTTCATATCCCCATGTATTATTTGTTGATAAAAAAAAAAAATGTGTGCATTTTCTTAAAAAGAGATGTTCTCTGCTGAAGAGGAACACCAAGGAAATGGAATACCAAAGGAGACCTCACTGGGAAGCAAGGAAGTGAGATAGTTTGTATCTAATAGGGAAATTCTTGTCAGGTATGTGTGCTAGACTGTGTTATATATGGTCTTGACAGAGAACTGCAGCATATACCTCTTCATTAAAAAGGGGGTGTGAGGGTATCCTATCCCCCTGGTGAAACTTAGTTTTCTAAGTGATGCCTTTCTGCTGTTTTTCCACTGGATTAGGTGTATTTAACGCTAACAAAAGGTGCTGGATTGGCAGCATGGATCCATATCCACCATCTGTAGAACATGGAGATATCCAGTGCAGGCCGGATAGATCCTGTGTGGGAGTTAGTTGTCTCGGCACTGGTGCTTTCCAAAGTGCAGTGAGCATTTCAAGATCCACTAAGAAAAGGAGTGAAATCACCAGTTCATTTCGCATGGGCCACAAACCAGCTCTCAGGTGGCAATGATTTTCCGTCACTACTGCATGTTGGCTGTATTCGAGTCAGTGAACTAGAGGTGAAAGGCTCCAAAATGTGATTACCGGTCCCTCAAGATGGTTAGTCCTTCAAGGATACCTTACTGGAAATACGTGATTGTATTTCACAAGCCAGAACATAGCAAAATGAGTCAATAATGCAATTTTTTTTAAGGCTTTCACTCTAGATACAGTTTATTTTGTAAAGATGCTGCTAATTGCATCTCGTGAGATGTTTGGTCTTGGAACACAGATCTAATCCATGAGCAAACAGACTCATACTTGTTTATTTTTCTTTACACAATGCTACATTTTTGATCTGACAGTAGACAATGGTTTAAACACGCACAGCAATACCTAGCTAATATCAAGACACTTCAATAACACTTTTTTTCCACACCTATCACTCAGTGACAGAAAATGTCAGAAAATAAATCAAATAACAGATAAAAATAAACTATTTGTAATAGATTTTTATCTATAATGGATTACCTTATTTAAATTAACTCTATTACTCATTTGAAAATAAATATACTTAAAATTAAAACTGTAATTGTGATCATCTACCACAACCTAAACCTACTATAACATATTATCTTCATTTAAAGTAAATAAAAGCAGCATATAAAGGTAGATTTTCTTTGTAAATTTTAAAATAACTATACTGAACTAGAAGTCACCAGCTGAACATGAAAATGAGTATTTAAGTGATAATCCAGCTGTTCATATGTCTAGTGTTTTATCCACATTAGTGCCTCCTCCTTTTAGTATATCTAGAACAGGAGCTACAGTAGTTTCAAATTAAGAAAATATTCAGAACTGAAACTACAGAAACTACTTTTTTTTTCTCTTTCCTGTAGAATAAAAACAAGTGAATAGAAATGAGAGGCTGAAAACGATTACATCTAGGCTTTGAAGGACTCAATAAGCAAATAACAATTTCTACGAGAGGTCTTTTTAAATACAGAATATATTTTATAAATTTTGTATTTATTTATCATAGTAATCATTGTTTTATTTACCCAATAGAAAAATCTCTAAAATATTTTTTGCACTTTTAACTGTATATCTGTTTACATCCTAAAGCATCATAACTTTAAAACATTAATCATCATTTTACAGTGCAGCACAAATTAAAAATCTGGACATATTCTATAGAGATAGACTTTGTGATTTTAAAAAAGTAGTATCAAATTTTATATAATGTTTAGAGTTGATGATAGTAGTTTAGCATGATTTAATGGTTAATAATGAGTGGGCCTTAAATGTTTCTTAAGAAAATGAAAGAACAAATGCAGTTCAAGATTAATAACAGTCATTTCATACATGGCATCCTTCTTATTGATATAAACTATGATTAAATTTGTTGATTTCAATTTTGCTACTATTTGTTGAAAAGTGCTTTGATATAAATTTGCCCACAACTAAGATAAAGTGTATGCTAAGTGTCTTGTTTACCTTTTTCTGTAGCTTTTCTCCGAGTCCCTCCTGTAGCTCTTTTCACCCATTTTGTGATAGAGACACTGTGTAGAAGTTCAAAATATAATTATATTCTAAACAAGTAAGCAGCATCAAGTCTCTGTATGCTCGAAGGCTATCTTTAGGTGAGTCACCACGTTTTAGGAAGTCATGTACCCACAGCAGTCCCAAGCGCAGATTAGTAACCGAGGACAGATGGATGCAGGTAGTGATTAGACCATTGCAAACACCACAAGGTGAAGCCAGCTCATAAAGGCTCCAAAGCAGATCCATCCACATACAGGGATGACATTGCAGAGGTTTCTGGTGTACAGAAGGTGCCTTCTTTCTGAACTGAAATAAACTCCATTAATTTAGAAGCCTTTAGAAAACACAATTTCTTCCTCAGATTCTTCTAGATTAACTGAAATATTCAACTCAGGCTTAAAAAAATACTGCGATACACATCCTAACAAATTAGAAACAATTGGAATATTTATTTCTGAGGTTTTGTTTCAAATCAATACTTCAACGAAGTTGATTAAATTTCTTGAGGCATGATGATATCAGTGGAACAGAATAGAGTTTTAGTAAAGTTCCTTCAATTGCCTCAATAATAAAGGCAGAAAGACCTTCCTTAAAGTTAGGTTATGCTAAATGAAGGCAACAATCCTGAAATCATCTGTATATACACAGATTTCTGAAGATGCACATTCTAGTAAACCAACTGACTGTGTACTTCAAGTTACTCTTGTGAAAAATACTCTGACTGTAACAGAGTTAGGTCCTTGATATTTTTTGGCAAAGCAGCGAAAGTCTTGGCTTAAAGAGAAAGGGTTGTGGGAAATCATTAACTTATGAAATTAAGGATTTGAAATGGGAAATATTTTGTGGTCACCACTACTGAATATTGCATTTAAATGGTACAGGAGAATATCCAATTACACTTAGGAGTAAACAAGGAATTATTATCGACTGTGTGGTTATGCTTGGAATAAAATTTATCAGCTAAATAACTGAAAGTATCAATCTAGGCTACCCTGATTTTAAGATTTATTTTATCTGGCGGGGCAAGATTTTCACAAACTTTAAGGCTGTTATTCAGCAGCTCTAAATACCCACAGTTTAAAGGCCAACATCGAAGCATTAAAATAGTGAGTTTGCACTGACACAAATGCTAATTAGTTTCCTGCAAACTACCACACTTTAAAAAAGAGGTTTTTAAACAACACTGTTTAACTGGATGAAGAAAGAAAATGGAATAGTCTTCAGCAAATGACATTTGTAGCATAACAAACTTGCTAATTCTACAACTTGTAATAATTAAGCATCTTGTGAATGAGAATGCTTGTCCCAAGCTGCCTTTGCCTCAACCACCTACACTGAGGCAGTTACTGTCCTAAATTAAATGTTATAGCTTATATCAGATTTGTAAGTGAGGACTTCAGAAAAAGAATCATACTTGGCTTGCTCGCGGCTCTCCATGCCTCTTCTACAGATGCTTATTTGCTCCCCTTGCTGAATAAGATGTGTGGGGAGCAAAGGAATGAACAACTGCTTCCACAATAAAGCTTCCTGGGGAAATGCCCCATTTCTTGGCCTCTCTCAGTCTGATCATGTTATACACATCTCGTTGCTCTTTCTTCTTTTTTCCCTGGCAGCTAGGTCTCCAGTATTGGCCCTGAAGCTTGCTTGCAGAAAGTATTTGAGATGCTAAATAAAGAATTGAGAAGAAACATATTTAAAGTGAAAGTAATAATAAAATAATTTCAAAATAACCTTTCAAATATTTTGGCAGTAAGAACACTCAGAGCTATTTAAAGTGTGCTTATCTAAGGTCCCATTGAGATGAAGAGTCCACTTTCCTAAGATACCCTAGGGTAGGGAAGTGTAAGCAGCTGAGAATATTTGTATTGTTGAAGCAATCATAACAAAAACATTATCAATGATGATTGCATCTGGGTTTAGCCTTTCCAGGCAAGGCAAATTTAACTTTAATAGTCATTGCAAAAGGATTCCAAACTGATTGCACAGTGGAGCTAAACAGAGACCTGCTACACAGAAATTTGGGGCTTTTTACACAACTGTAAGTTTTTACACAACTGTATTTGGCTTAACACTGGGAGCAGTTTAATTTCATATGACTGCAAAAAAAATGTTAAAATACTTGCATGAAGCTATATGAAGAAACCTCAGTATGTATCAGTCAAGTGCAATTCAGTATAAGGAAAGGAGTAGCTGCAGAAAACTGAAGTAAATCAGTGGATAACCAAAGGAAATACATGTACAGTTAATTTTTGAACATTTCTAACATGACTATAGAATACAGAGCCAGGATTCAAAGTGCAACCTGAAACTTGGAGACTAGCTGCTATTAAAATAGATTCTTTCATCCCACAACATCTATGTTTTGACACTTCCAAATAAGCCTACATTTAATTAGACTGCACATCCCCACATTCCTCTCAGTCTTGTTAAGAGGCAAAACAGACTAGCTGAAGAGAGAGCTCAGTGTCTCACATAATGATTTTGCTACCACATTTGTAGGTAACATTAATCACCGGGGAACAAAAATCTGTTTTCCCTTCCTAAAAGGCACACAGAAAAAAACAACAATTTCAAGACTGTTGCCCACTCAGTTATGAAACCCTTACCCGTATGAAAATATGGTGAAAGTAATAGTAAGATAATTTCAAAATAACATGTCAAATATTTTGGCAGTAAGAATACTCAGAGCTCTGTTTAGGGGAAATTTTATAATTCTACCACCTTTCTATTCTAAAAGCAGCAAAACCAAAAAGTTGACATTTCCTATAGATTAGACAAAAATCTAATCTGCTGTAGAGTATCACTGTGTCTTAACCATAAATATATGCAAGTTTTTACCCTCTTCTTCCTCCTAGCACACAATAACTGTGAAGATCTTCAGGTACTCTATCTAGTTAAAATTCTCTTCTCTGAAATTACTTTTATTATTATTTGTAATGAAGACACTTCCTGTTGTGTATTTATGAATTTATCTCTTTTTTTTTTTTCTGAACTGAGTTGGATTGGACTAATTTATAATTCTTTTTGCTCTCATTGCCACACAGATAACATTTATTCCTTTCTCTGGTTTGTTATGGAATGAGTCATTTTGATGTTTGTGACCCACTTTTGTGAGTGCATAGTGTTGTGAAGTAGTTACAGATTATCTGTAGTTTCAGGTAAGAAGAAAAAAATGACAGCAGAATAATGCCTCTGTCAAGGTCAGAGATGCAAAGCTGGAAATGGAAGCCAGAGCAGAAGACTCTCAATTCCCAGATCCAGACATGGCTCTTCCTACAATCCACACATGTTTCAGCACATATTTTCTCCCCAAAATGGAGACTACATTTAAGGCCATGAAGGAAATGTAATATGTCATAATCATAAAATACTTCAGCAACAAGGAGGAAAGGCTTTTATAGACTTGAGAACCCAAAGGTACTATCAGTCTAGGCAGCTAACTACGCTGTCTACTGGTATGTGTATATTTAAAGCTTTCCACAAAGTACTACTTCAAAACAGTGTTTCCTCCAGCTCACAATCATTTTTCACTTTCCCAGTTTGTTTCCTTTTAGTCATTACTGGTCTTTTCTTAACTTCTGTGTTGCCTTGTTCCTACCTTGGTTTCATGCCTCAGATTCATGTTACTGCAATTCTGTATTGCCATCTTTTCCTCAGTATGATTTCCCAAATTGTCACTTCTTTAATTATAGAAAAGTCATTTTATTTGTCCTAGAAAAAAAGAGGGATTTTGAAGTTCTCACTAACAATTATCTGTGATGAATGAGGTCAAAATCTGCACAGAGAACTATAGATAATTCCATTAAGTGCTTTAAACAAACAAACAAACAAACAAACAAAAAAGATTTGGTTGTAGCTGTCTATATTAGCAAGTAATTCAGCACAGTAACAAGAGATCAGTAGATCAAAGCAGCTTGTGCTCAGATCCTTGCATCTAAAACATATGTGATTAACGTGTTTTACCTTGGACAAGATTTAGTTTGGTGTCTTGGACCAAATGTTACCACCCTGAATGTAGTCCAAAGGTGTTCAAAGGACTAATTAGTTCAGACTTTTTTGTCCCCATTGCAGGTTGGAATACCTTTGGTAGAGACTGTAAGCAGAGCACCCAATTTAGTTGCCTTCAGAACAAATCTAGCTCACACATGAATGCTCTGCAAACCAGACCAATGTATAGTGACTAAGGTTTCCTTCAAAGCCATACTACTGCTTCGGCTCGAAATGGCAGTGTAGGGTCTGAACAGGAAAACTTGCTTTTTTTGTCACTTTGCCATGGAGTTACCCTACTCCTAATCCAAATTCAGTCTTAAAGTTTTATTTGTGTGAGTTCCCCATGATTCACAAAAAACATGAAGCAAGAACTGCAACCAGGTACCTCGAGCAATTGCTCTAGGCACTAGGCATGAGAGTCATTCATGCCTTCTGTGTGGGCACATACAGTTTTTAATTCCACCATTCTGGTGTCGTGGCTCTGGCAGTTGTGACAAATGTCTTATTTCTGAACAGTTTCTGGGAGTAACAGGTTGCAATTCTATAGCCGGAACAGAGAATTTGCAAAACTGAATTTGAGATTTTGCCATTTTGGACAACTAATCTAATTATGGTGTTAATAGTGGAGCACCAACATACCTTCTTTGCCTGTACTTTACAAGAAAAGCCTTATTCTATTTCATTTTGTCTTATATTCAGTTAAAAAAAAAAAGGAAAAGAAAAAGAAAAAAAGAAAGAAGAAGAAAAAGAAAAAAAGAAGAAAAAGAAAAGTGTTTAAATATTCCATGTCCAGGATCTGAACCCCAGATGGATGGATGCACTTTCTTAAAATCCTAAGCAAGATGCAGAGTTTGTGGCTTGAAAGAATTTAAAGCAAGCTTTGTAATTAGCATTCCCCTCTGCACCTAACACCCATTCAGTGTCCTGACTTTACATAATACTCTGCTGTGTACAGCGTGTCCGCAACACAGGCTGACTCATTTAGCTTCCTGGGCAAGATCCTGTACAGATCTTAAACCTTTAAATATGGATGCTTTATCTCAGGAGGGGAAAGGATAGCAAAAGTGAAGTAGTGAATTGCATTTTAGTACCCGAACTTATTTTTGGAGGCAATACACATGCATTGCAATGTCTAACCAACAGACATGCTGTTTATAGTGACTTGTTTTCTATAGTGCTGTATATGTGCCTATAGAGTTAGGCGCACGGCCTCCCCACAGAAAGCCCAGAAAGAGACATGAGAGTGGGATTTAGAGCAATCAGCAAGCTGATGGCAGATAACTAGATGGGAGCATGATGGATCATTAGTAAACCTATAACTTCCCTTCAGGTTCTCTATTTTCAGTAGTGGGGAAGGTGTCTCTTGTGCCCTGAAAGTAAGCATATAAGCCTGCCTCTTCATCAAAATGATTAGAGCAAGATGTTAATTGATACTCGGATATCCAGAAGTTAGTGCACTTACCGTTTAGGTGGAAGAGCTTTTAAAAAACATACCCACGCTTTTGAGCTGTAAAAAGTATTTCACACTCAGGCTCTTTCAGACCAGAAGTGTGCCCTAACTGCTGACTGATTACTTGCTGGGAATGAAATGAGTGACTTTCTCATCTTGAAACTTTGCCAATTTGTATAATTGATTAAATAGCTAATGGAGGAGCAATTTAAACCTGACCCCCCTTTGCTTCACAGAAGACTGGACTAAGTATTGGCCTGTGGAGTCAATTGCTTGCTTTTTGGTTGAATAATTATTTAAAAGCAAACTGAACAGTTCCAAGAGGGGGGAAATGAGAAAGTTGTCTGCCTAAATAACAAGTACTTTCTGGTTAATGGGCTGCTCTAGGGAGGCAAAGGGTCTCAATCCCAGTACTTTCTATAAATCAAATGCAGGGTAGTTGTCTGTCTCCTAAGTGAGTATTTCATTAACTCATGTTTCAGAAAGTCTTGCTTTCTGCTTCGTATTTTTATGTGTGTGTGATGTTTGATTTGGCAGGAATGTTCTCGGGAAGCTTTTTGGTGCTCAGCGCAGGGTTAGACTCCTGTCGCTTGCGGGTGAGTGGGAGTGCTGAGCGCCTCAGCAGTGCCAGAACTTGAGAAATTTAGTGCGTGAGAAGCCAAGGGCTTGGAGATGTTGGGCTGCAACTGCACGAGGGCTGTAAGATGTAAATGGCATCTAAATTCTGATCTTAACACTATCTGACGTGGCAACTGTATCCTTTGGTAATCTTTACCTTTATATCTGATATAAAAAAAGAGGGAGTTAAAAAGCAAAGTTTAGAAGACTTTAGAACTATAGAGAGATATCCATAATCAAAATCTGAAGTAAACTAATGTTTTATAAAAAGTGTTTAGTTGTTTGCAACATTGAACCTTTCTCTTCTTTTATACAATACATATAGCTCAGTGAGCACTAATACAGATTTGTCACAGTTCTTCACCACTTATTGTTACTCTTCACTATTCCATTTTTTATTGGAAGATGTTTAAGTCTATGGCAAAACCATAAAATAAGTTAATGTCCAAGGGAGTAGAGGAATGTGTCAGTTCAGGGAATTACACCTTGGGTGAAGGTAAATATATACCATTTTCCCACAAATACTCATTTTTGACAGATCATTTACTGAAAAGAATCTTTCCTTTACAATTTTTACTTAAGCTTTTTAAGTTTTCATGGCAGGAACCTTTTATCATGTTTACTCCTGTATCCTTGAAAGCCAATATGTACTATCATGATATCTCAACTTAATATAATCTAGTCTTTAGACATTATTTTACAAAGCAAACCTTTACAAAGGTTTCTATAGCATTAAAAACTCTTGCTGGAATCTTTAAAATCTGATTTATTTTTGTTGAATTAGCCATTCATGCTTCCTAATGCTTCTTGAGCCATTATCAAATCTTAGATACAATACGAGTGAAAGCCCTATGGTTTATGATAAGACTTCTATGGTGAAGATAATGGAAGAGAACAAATCTCCAGAGTTTACTACTCCCTGTTTAGATTGAGACCTTTCTGAGGCAGGGCTAAGAACTATAGCATTTGAGTTTTCCACATAAAAATGTAAAAAATGTCTGCAAATCTGATAAAGGTAGTAGCTTGTATTCTACCACCAACATTGTAAGACTTTTCCCAAACCAAAGAAAAATGTTACCATAGGAAAGTATTAACTTAATCTTAAAGACTTGGAAATCATTCTTTTTTTTCTAACAATATAAATATATTAGATAGTAGAGTTTCATATTTGCACGTATACTGACCTGGATTCATCCCAGACTTCTAGTCGAGTGACTGGAATATAGCCATTCTGCAGTACCGTAACCTTACACATTACCCCCGGGCTTGCATCTCTTTTGGAGATTCAGAAAGGCCAGCTTTTCCTTCTGAACATAGGCATGCCACTGACTGGCGTTAGAGTCAAATCCTCAGCTACTGATCAGTTACACATCCGTACATCTAGGAATACCCCCTCTAAATATTTGCATTTTGGAAACCCTGAATTGTCTTTGAAGTCAGTGAGTGGAACTGGAGACTTGCCTCCAATTGTGATGCATTTAGCTAATTTAAAAGCAAGGCAATCTTCTTGTGAAGTCATTGAAAATTTTAGATTTGAGTATAAATATGACGGTGTATTTTATTTTATGTACTTTTTCTTTTTTGCCATGAATAAATTGCATCTTTTCCTCTCTCATCTTCTTCCATATTCTCCCATCTTCTTTAGCAGTATTTTATCACTCAGATCATGATTCTACTTCTAGCACTATAATCAACCCAAAACAGTAAGCCTGAAGACATTCAAAATGTATTCATGAGTGGGTTTCATCTCTCCTAGCTTTAGCCATCAAAAGCTAAGCTTACCGTCAAGGCATCCCCTATAGCTTGTAGGGAGAGAAACACATCTCCAGAGAGCAATTCATTACCCTTTCTGGGTCCTTCTCTTAGGATGGGATGAATCATCCTTTGAAAGTACTTGTCCCTCTCTGCTGACTCTGAGAGAGCCTCAGTCAGTAGCATGGCACATTTATCTAACTTTTATATAAATATATAAAACGTCATTTATTATGCAGCTTATCAATTATTTTTCTACAGGATTTTCAGTTTCCAAGATCATCACCTGTGCTTGATTTGGGCTATGTCTAGAGAATAGGTATGGAGCAAAATGTGCTTGCTGTGCTGCCCCTGTAATGAGGAAAGTTAGGAAGTATTGTGCAGAGGGAGATGTGAGCTGGCAGCACAGCAGTCATTGCAGGGCTGGAAGCACAGCCGTGTTCATGCAACACTGCACACTGAACTAAGGAATTCTGTTCAAACCAGTTCAATTCGCTGATACTGTGCCTCAATTTATATGACATTTGTTTATAGAAAAGAGACCAGTAGAATATTCTCTGTGTTTATCAAGCTCTTGTAAACTACTTCCAGTTTCTTACTTGGTTTTGAACAGACTTTCAAAAATTTAGCAAGCTTAGAGATATCTTGTACAAGCTGTTTCCTGTTACAGAATGTACATTCCCCTGACAAACAGCACAATCACTCATTTTGTCCTACCTTTTCTAAATGTTTGTATCAAGGAATGTGCCAAAGCGGGAAAAACTGAGAACATAATGATCCTCAGTTCTGGATTAGAGTTTATATGGACTAGAGTTTATGTGGATCAGAGTTTATATATTTTGGAGATCTTCAAAACCCGCTCGGACGCAGTCCTGTGCTCTAAGTGACCCTGCATGTGCAGGGAAGTTGGACTAGATGGCCTCTAGAGGCCCCTTCCAACCTTAAGCATTCTATGATTCTATGATACTATGATATTAATGCAACTTTAATTATAGAAAAGTCCTTTCATTCCTGTGAATGAATACTAATAAAAACTGAATACTAATAGGTAAGTGCCCACGATCAATTAGTGCAAAAACGTAAAGGGTTCACAACCTAAATTTGTCAACAAATGCAACAGCACTCTTCCAAAGATTTTCCAAAGCTGATCATCATCAATATTTCTTTATGAGAACTTCAAGGCTATAGAGGATACAACTGCAGTCTTTTCTGAAAGCAAGTTCTCTCTCAAAGCAAGTCTGAACCTAAGTGTAGTTGTTACCATTTTGCCAGCAAAGGGGGCATCATTTGAATTAGTATTTGAAATATTAGTGCTACAGACTGTCATGTAAGAGCTTCCCCTTGTCGAAGGAAATGCCTTTACACTGAGATGGAGACTGTTATCCATTTGAGCTTACTACTCTTTTTCACTAGAATGACTGGTTCTTTCGCCTGGAAGTCCTTTTAAGCTTGGGAGGTTTTCAAAATCTATGTGAAAAGAAACCCTAGGAAAATTAAATATAAGGCTCAACTAAATTATTGTCATTCTCAACAGAAATAAGTAGGGAGTCAAACCATTGGGAAGAAATCTCTAGTGAATCGTCAAAGCAGCATGACCGTTTGAAGTTTTTCTACTTTTCTAAAATTTATCATTGCAGCAAGAGAAGAGCATGAAGAAAACAGGTTTGAGATCCTGTTCTGTATTCTTGGAGGAGAAACTTAAACTCAGTTCGTTCATATGCACATGTGAGTTCCCTACTGTGCTCCTGGGCTGAATGTAACAAGACAAAGAAAGAAGACACAACAAATGGCTTTATAGCTGTGATATATGTAAATCTGGTATACTGTTTAGCAGATTTACTGCTTAATTTCCCTACTTTTGATGAAACAAAAGCATATGAAAAGACTGGTGGTGTCCAACATTATTATTTTAGCATATACACTGTGAAATTTTTCTTGTACAGCCCTAATTCAGAAAATTTGGCTGTTTCATGAAAATATTATATGCCACTGGACAGAAGAAAAGGAAAAACTAGGAACATACCACTATACATGCAAAACCCTCTCTAGCTTCTTACCCTAATTAAAATTTCTTGCCTTATTATTATCTTTTCAGTTACATAGCCTATTAACACTCTTAAATGTTTACATTAGACAGGATCTCTTATATTGAAATAAATGCTGAGTAAATTTATGTTCATATAGACATGTAAGCAGTTGAACTGCTGGGCTGCACGAGTTTTTACTTCCAGCATAGGAGTGATGAGGAAAGATGGAGTTAATCATATCTCTAGCTGGAGCTGTAGGATGACGTTTCCATAGGCTAAGTTTCTAGATATGACCGAAGACCATATCTTGAAAATATGTCCTGTAACAGGAAAATGAAAAGCACATTTAAAATACCTTCACATATCTTTCTTTTTTTAATCACATAATTTTTAAAGCCATCTCGTATTAAGCTTGAGTTACCATATCTGAGCTCTTTTGTTGGCAGTTCTACAGAACATTCTATACCCCTGGGGCTGTTAGGATTGAGCTTGGAAAGCAACAATGTTTTTAAATGAATCCATGGAAGTTGGATAAATTTGTGCTTTAAAAATAGAGCGGAAGCTTTTTTTTTTTGCCTTTTTTTTTACACATACTCATCACAGAATTTGACAATTTGACAATTTAATTTTTTTTCCTCACATCTTTTGAGAAGCGTGAGGAAATAAATGCAACTTTTGGCTTACAAAATCTTTATTCATAGTGAAAAAATACAATGCCAGTAGGGCAACTGGTTCAGTATAGAATAGCTTCCACAGGCTAGCTGTTAGGAACTTGTATTTTTAAGGTATAAGTTAAATTAACTCAACCTTGGTGAATATGTATTTATACAGGTAGTACTACTGACATCAGCATGACTACTCACCTGGAGAAATACAAATCAGGATGAGTACAGAGAGCAAAACTGGGCCCTGAGCCACAGTCAGCATGCTGACTCTGATACTATAATTACAATATTTGGCAAAGTAGTACTCCTTTAAATTACTCACATTGCTTCTTACCTAAAGTTAAGCAAGTTAAACCTTATGCTTAAATCTTGTGTTAGTCTGCATGACCTTCTATTATGTAGGAGGGTGTGGAGATTTGGTCCCACTGACTCATTACGATTTGATGCCATGAGCAGCAGCTTTCTCAAAGCAGCTGCTTTTTCTGACAAACATAATACTCTACACTAAGCCTTTGATTTTCTGCATATTTTACTTGCTCATTAGGTCTTGCTCTTTGCATATTATTGATTCGCTCATTGTACTTGTTCTACTGTTCTACTGTACATCTGTATGTTCCCAGATGGTCAAGTGCTTTCATCTGTGTTCTCTATTTTGATTTTGCTAAAGTTACAGAAAGTTTATTATGCGGTGGGGGAAGAACATTGAAATTATAGTTGATGAAAATAGTAGGATAAAAGGGGTGTGAGTCAGTGGGTGCTCAGCTTTCATGAAAAAAATACAAAACATTCTGCTGACCCCAAAGGTGTGCGTTTTTCTACTGCAGTTTTTGAGAGTTAAATCAGTATTATGAACAGCTAGAGGTCTGCGTATGAGCACACTCCACTTACTGGCGGTTGCTCCTCTGACTATCACTTTCATTTGGCAAATGGTCAAGTACCTAGCTGTGTACTGCCAACATTCATTCTGAGCCTCCCATATGGACAGAGAAGGTATTGTTTAAAATCTTCTGTATCTGACGGTTTCCCACTTTCACAGGAGAGGTTCTTGTTTGAGTTTAGCCCAGGATAAAAGAGATATCAGTATTTCTATCACTTATGCTTTATGTTTACCAAGTCAGCTCTTTAGCGTTAACATCAATGGATGGTATCTGAGTTTTAGCTTTACACGATTTTTACTGCTTTAGGAATGAGATACTGCGAAAATGATACTGCATTTTTTTTTTACTAAAACTGTGATGTAATGATTTTAAAATATTATTTTATATTTTTAGAAATTAATGATATTTCCATATTTTTAGTGTGAATAATGCCCCTAAGCAGCAATCATTTGCATTTTGAATTTATCTCCCGCAGCACTCTGGGGTGCATCCCATCAGGGCCCATGGATTTGTGGGTATCGAGGTTCGTTAGGTGCTCTCTGACCCAATCTTCCTCTACCCAGGGCAAGTCTTCCTCTCCACCCGCTTCTTCTCTTGTCTCTAGGGCCTGGGGCTCTAAAGGGCTGCCCTTGGTAAACACTGAAGCAAAGAAGGCATTGAGCAACTCTGCTTTTTCTGTGTTATTTGTAACCAAGGTGCCCATCCCGTCCTCCAGCGGACCCACGTTTTCCCTGATCTTCCTTTTGCTGTTAATGTATTTGAAGATTTTTTTTTTGTTATTTTTAACGTCCCTTGCCAGCTTGCCTTCCAGACGTGCCTTAGCTTTCCTTGTCGCATCTCTGCACTCCCTGACTACGTTCCTGTATTTCTCCCAGGGGGCCTGTCCTTTTTTCCACATTCTGTATACCGCTGCCTTCTGCTTGAGCATTGCCACAAGCTCCCGGCTCATCCACGCAGGTCGCCTGCCCCCTCTATATATCCTAAAGAATTATGAATCAGTGATTTAATGAGTATGTGAAATATGAGAATTTGTTAATTTTTTTCATTCTTATCAAAATTTATGCTTTGCCATATTTTATTCAAATTATAAGATTTTAGGTCACACTACAGGGCTACATTTTTTTTTTTATGTAGTCTTGTTTAAAACAGGCTTTGAATCTCGGTGGCTTGTCACTTCAATTAAGTATTCTCCCATTTAGAGGGCTTTGCAAACATGTGGAGAAAGTACTAGGCCTCCAGGTGATAGCTTCATGGAGTGATTCCTTGCTCTCCTTCCTATGGAGGGTTAGAGTATCCAGAGAAAGAGACAATCCTGGATGTCCCCAAGCTTAGCTATGCCCTGCTGCTGCTTTGAATGTGGCAGTGCTAGGTCACACCAGCAAGCACGGCTCCTCTGGGCGCCCCTGAGAACTTGTCTGCAGACACCCATGAAGGACTCACCACAGAGAGATAAGCTATCAGCCCTCCTGCTAAGCTCCCAAAATAGTCTTAGAAGACCATGGAAGCAACATCTCTAAAAATGTGAGTTCTCAAAGAGAATAAGACTGTTGTAACTCCTGTCCTCCAAAAAAATTGCCCACCTGACGTTCAGGCCTGTGGCATAAATTTGCCTTCTACACTATTTTCTAATGAAGAAAATTCCTTTTTTTTCCCCAAAACAAAGTAAGTAAAGCAAACAAATAAACTAAATTAACTTCCAAGCCAAAATATTCCACAATTAGCATTTGCCCTCTTGTTAGACAAGGAGGGGGCTTAAAATGTTGTATTGATCGTCATATTTCTTTAGTGTTTGATAGTCATAGAACATGTATCAGTCCATTCTCCAGGACCTAGTAAATTGTGGTAAAAGGGATAAATATCAATCTTTCAAAATTATATTTTCATGAATGTGTCAAGATACATTAATTATATCAAAAATATAGATTTCTTTCATATAACTGTGTAGTGAGAATACTATATGAAACTGAATTATGCTGAATATAAATGTTTTTGCTGGAAATAATGTGAAACTTTGTCCATAAGTATATAGATCTTTAATGTTAATTATAGAAAATTGCTCGGTTATGGTCAGCATAATATAGTTTTTTTTTTATCAACACTTCAAGTTTATTCTAGGTTTGATTCTTACTGTCTGTTCCCTATGTCAATCATTTTTATTTCTTTACGTGATTAAACGTAGTTTAGCATATATTTTTGGAGGCAGTGTAAAAAGTTCTTGCTGTGACACCAAATGTAAGCCCTCTGTTTTCCAGGTGAGATTAATGAACAAATAATTAGGATT
This sequence comes from Tinamus guttatus, assembly GCF_000705375.1. The sequence goes on along the minus strand of NW_010577040.1, from coordinate 286,410 downwards.
TTTTTTTTTAACCCTTAACTTTAGGTTAACTTTTACCCTTAACATCCTTATTAATACAAATACATTCATTAAAACACAGTTTCTTACAGAGTCCCTTTGGATGGAGACAATTTATGCTGCTATTCAGAAGGCTGTTTTCCAAGACTGCATTAAACTGCAATGACTGGTAAAGAAGAAAAACAAATACAGCTTCAAAGTTTCAAAGAGTGGAAGTTTCCCTACCCCTCATGTATTCTGAATATGATTTAGTGAAGGTGTTCTGTTAGAGTGGGCTTTTTTTTGTCTGTTTTTTTTGTTTGTTTGTTTTTTGGTGTTTGGTTATGGAATAGACTTCATAGAGAGAAAAAAAATAAAAGTTTAAAATGCAACTTTTCCAGATCTTTGAAACAACTGTCCTGTACGCCTAAAATTTTACTGGAATTTTATGACTACAAGTATGTCTGCTCTTCTTTTTTTTTTTTTCTCTCAGAAAGGCAACATTGCCATGTGAATCCAACCTGATGATTGTTTGGTTTGGTTTGGTCTCGCTTTTGAGATAATTTTAGAAATTTTATATAGAGCGAAACTCAGTTAGTAAATAGCAATGTTATGTCCAAAAGAATGTGTCTTCTTATGATTAAAGATTTTTATCACTAAGAAATTAAATAAACTTCTCATTCAAAGTGGATAATTTAATGTTCTTTCAACATTGTGCTAAGATGTACTGATAAAAAGAGTTTTCTACTGGCTAGAGATAAAGGCAATATGTAATGCAGTGAGAGCGTTCATCCAGAGAAGATCTTAAAGAAAACAAGAGCAGGAAAAGTGAAATAAAACAATGTTACACTTAGCAAAAGGATAGAGAAGAATAAGAAATATTGAAGAGTAATAGCTATTATTACTTTTTGAGGACAGTAAAGGAAAATAATTATGAGGAATATTACAGAGGCAATAGTCATGGCAGACCAAGCTGTTGATGACACAAAACATCTGAATGACTGAATTAAATGTGCTTTCATTCAGAGAAATAGTAATTGATTTTAAAAACAGTAAGAAAGGAAAGTAGACTTATAAAATATTTGATTTTGGGGCATAAATTCCAAGAAACAAAGTATGTATGAAGATGTAGCTGCCATGCACCTCCCATGTAAATTCCAAATTCTGTGCAAATGTCCTCCAAAATCTAGAGCCTTGAACCTGGCCCTGAAAATGGTTGCATGCAAGTATTCAAAAAGACCAAAGATGACTTTGTTTAAAGAAAAAAATGATGACTGCAGAACTTTGTCCTTTTATGTCCATGTCCTTTTGTCATGTCCTTTTATGGCAGACTCACCCAGGCTACCTCACTCTGAGAGTATAATCTGCTGTCCCTTTCCCCTGTCCACCTCTGAGAAGGGGTCAATAACCTACAGCAGATTTTCTTTTATTCCCACTCCTTAAGACCCTCCCATTGAGCTATTGTGCAGCAAAGAGAGTGAGATACATTAGTCAAGAAAGAAAATAAATAAAAGATGTTTTTACACTCTGTTTAAGGAGATAGGATGGGTCAGATAAAAAGAGGAAATCTTGGTTTCTACTTGAGGGAACATTTATTCATTTTATATTAAGCAGTCATTAGACCATAAGATAGAAATAGTTGATTCTCTGATGATACTGCTTATGGAGGTGGTACAAGTGTCAGTGAAGGCATAGAAATGATGCAGAGACACTATATTCTCCAGAGGTTACTTTTTCATTTATTTGTTCTAGTTTATAGCTCATACTCTTTTTATTATAAGCATGCTAGACAACTGGCAAGATATGCATGAGATGATTACACATCTTTCTATTTTTAATCAAAGAGTTGATAATAGTTACCTCACTGCATATGCATTGCTTGCATATGTTGATGATGTTCAATCAGAAACATTAAATCTGTTTTATGTTACCAGTAGGTGTCCTTCAGGCAAACAGGAGATTGGGGATTTTTAAACAATGAGACTAGGACATGTTCCTTGTTAAGCGTCTATGTTTCATGTCTGTAGATATGGGTCAATTGCAGAGTTAAGGTGAGGCCAGTTTTATTTGCATGTACAGGGTCCGATGTGCTAAAAACTCCACGTATCAGACTCTGACAGACATTTTTATGAACCTGCATGGAACATGAAGCTCAGATCTAGAAAGGCCTTCCGAATTCAGGGCTGTAATAAAGTGTATAGGCTTTGCATAAACAATAGAAACCATTGATTTTCAAAGCTTTGACATTGTGAAGTTCAAAAACATCACAGAACTCAGAAGATTTTTCTGTTCCAAAATGTAAGAAATCTTGTATATTCAAATATACTTAAGTTATATATAATAAACGCAAAATTGATTTGATATACTTCTGGAAGTAATCAACAATATTGCTCTCTCTATTAAGGAAATTAAACAAATTTTCAATATCTGTGCTAAACTATTGCTGAAATATGTTGTGTGATGGTCACTTCATTGTAGTTTTGTTTTGAAGACTTTAACAGTGAGCAGAACTAAAATTGCATGGATAGCAGTTGTGAACAGACAATTCTCTCTCTAGAAGAACAATGTTAGAATCTGTTTATTCTTCAACTTAGGGAATCATTAATCTGTTTGTCAGACAGAAGCTAGCTGATACCAAGCGTTATAATTTTTATCTTCTGGTTAGGAGCCCTGGAAGAACATTTGATTTGTTAAAGAAGGGAGAGGTGGAGAATCTCCTAGCAAGGCAATCACGTTTGGCCCTGGCAGATTTTGTTGATTAAGCTCCTTGCAACAGCAACAGTGCAGGAGCAGTGCTGGCCAAACGAATGATGGCTAGCAAAAATCATCCACTCCTAGTTTTATTTTAAAGCTCCTAAAGGATCAGTCAATCTAGGTCAAGGTAGAGGCCATGTTTGGAGACAGAATTATGTGAAATAGTAGTTTTTAATTCTTGACATATAACCAAAGATGCTTAGTTTTTTCATCCAAAATTTAATTTTGCTAAAATTCTTAATAGGAGGGAACAACATGCCTAATGATGCTTCTGTGATTATAGAACTTTATGATACATACTTTTAATGAACTTAAGAAGAGAAAACATCACATCATCTAGCCTGACACACCTTCTTTCATTATTCGATATTCAGCTTCATTATCTCCTTCCTATAAAAGGTCAGTGTTAGACAGTGTAACTGATCACTGTTGTTTTCAACTTGGGAAATGCGAGGCCCTGTTGCCTTCAGTTTTGTTCTGTTATGCTGCCCCCAGTTGCCAATAGGTAAAGCTTTTCCCATCCCTGAGAAACCAAGTACCTCCTGTGAATAGCCTCCTTATACAAGCTTCCTTTGTCTGAAGTTTTCTCACTCAGCAGATTCAGCAGCATAATAAAAATGTCAGTTTAATTTTTCGTAGAAAAAGCTTGACTACTTTTTTTTTTTAAACAAGAGAGGAGCACGCATTGTTGAGGTAGTCATGAAAGAAAACCTCTTTTCATGACCACTGGAATAAGCGGACAGGGACAGTAAGGGAGAGAGCAGAGAGTGGGAAACTGGCTTATATCCAAAACAAAACAACTAAAAAAAAGGCTACAGTGAAGGGCATAATTGAACGATTTGGCTTACTTCTGAAGAATCAATGCAGTGTAACCTTTTAAAAGAATAAAACCCAAATGTGTAATAATCCCATGGAAAAAAAATAATAATATAAAGGAATGTATGAAGTATTCATGGATGAATTTACAGATATTGTAGATGGGGGGAACAAGTGACATCACAACTGCTGTCTGGGTGTACAAGTGCAAGCACTTGCACATAAGCCCAAACATCCCCAGTAAAGCTGTATTAGAGACAGGAAATGAGAAAACTTTAAAAAATTAATATCTTGTCAGCATACTGACTTTACTGGTTGCTTAATAGAAAAGGGTGTTATCGGTTTTATTTCCTTGGAGGATAAGGAAGAAGTTATTATAATGCAGCTTCCCCTGTGCTATGAGAAAGGAGCTTAAAATAGATTGAAAAAAGTGTGGGGAAAGCAGGCATAATCACAACTAGTTATACTACAGAAACATTTCATCTTTTTTATATCCTAGCTAATGATACATTTTACACATTTTTCTGTTTACCTAAAGAAGCTGCTAATAGTATTTTATGTAAGCACAGCAAGTAGAGAAACTGAATTATAGCTAGTTTGCAGAGAACCCAGATTCAATAATTGCCTCATAAAGCATGCTTAAACAAAGATGTTCAAATCCAATAAAAAGGAGCCTTCCTATAAATACGAACAGTGTCTAATTAACAGGAAATTTTAGCTGAATCTATGGTGTATCCTGAAGGTTAAGCATTGTTTTATATGCCTAAAAACAGATGTAGGAGGCAAAAAAGTAAGCACTATCCATCACCCAGGTGCAGTGAAATTTGTCAATATGAGCATCACAAAGGCCAAAGCTTTCAACTGAAGCCCAATAGGCGTATAACATAGTATGATCGATATAACACATGCCTCCTGGGGATGGAGGTTATGGTTACAATAGGTGAATGTGACTACCAGTGATTGACAACACCCACTTCTTTCCTAGAGAGATTTTCATAGAATCATAGAATGATTTTCACAGGCAGGTTGGGGTAGCTTCTGAGGATTCAAAGTCTGCATGACTTCCAGGAGAAGGACGCCAAGACACATTTTTAGGGTGATAGGCATCATCTTTGCTGGTATTTTGGAGCTTTTTGCATCAAGGATATGACAAGTGTGTTAAAGAGGTGCTGAGCAGAGTGGTGGAAGCATAGTGGAATGAGGGGGAGTAGCAGAAATAAACACATACAGACAAGGACCAAGCCACCATTTCCCACAAAGCCTTCCCACTTCTTACTCCTCCATGTTTTTCCATTTGGTGAGGTCAAATAGAGCAGATAACTTTATCCTGATTTGTTTTGATGTAGTTTCCCAACAAAGTTTGTGATAGAAGTTATAGCCTGGAAGAGTGTGAAAAGCAGTTGGATATTGGCAAGGAGGAGAGGAGCAAGTCAGATGAGCAACTGCACTGGGAAGAGAATAAACAGGGAAAATAGTCCTGAAACAGAAGATTTCTTCCTCGTCTACTGCTCGTCTGTTTATATCTTAAAGTGGCCAGGAGACTAGCGCAGTCCCCCAGATAAATCCCACAGATTGATGACTCTTTCTCAAAAGAAAAAAAAAGAAGAAAAAAAAAAAAGGCAAAATTAGACTTGTATGACACTATAACAAATAAATTTAACTACTTGGGGTATATCTAAAAGATCCCTAATTTCTAAAGCATATTTTTGTATTTGGATGAAATCTTTTAAAGTGCTTGTGGATATGGAAAATCCCCAGAGACATGGAATTATTGATTCTCTATAATCATAATGATAATATATGATCATAAAACAATAATCATCACTGTTAAATTTTAACTTTTATCATTTTTTCCAAAGTGCTCCTGTTTCTTTTTATTTGATTTTAAGTTGAGGTATAACTTTTTTTTTCCCGCTTTACCCTGTAGTAATATTACAGCACACTTTCCCTTCCTACCAAGTACAATATAAGCTAAATACAGTATCTTTGACCCAAATTACAATTGCTCTGGTTCCCTGAACAGATGGAAACCCTGTTGTATATCTTTTTTTTTTTTTTTTTTTTTTTTGTGAAGAGCAGCTCTTGAACTAGCTAACCTAATCACAAAGTAATAAAAGCAAAAAGAGCAGAAAAACTGTTTTCTATAGTGAATCTCCCTCCAAATCAAAATACCCTAAATTTTTCCTCTTACATAATTTTTAGAAGTCACCCCAAATTCACTGAAAATGCAAACAATTGCTTCTCATACAAACTATAAGATACATTCAATTCATAAATATCTCTGTACTGATATATTGCTAAACTCTTGGTCATTAGTATATATTTTTGACTTTATAAATGATAGTTCTGTTTGATTTTATCATAAGGATCAACAATAGTTGAGACAAAAATATTGTCTTTCTTACTCATTTTTGGTGTCTTCTTAACCAAAAATTTAGGGAATATTCTTGTTGGAGAGGCAAGGAACAAGTGGAAAAGCTCCCATGGCTCTCAGTTGATCAGGATTTTACCTTCAGAAGATGCCAAAATCTGAAAGACATAGTGACACTTTTGGAAATCTGCCGACCATTTTACCCAAGACTAAATGTAAAAAGCTTATCACTTCTCACCATTTTTTTCACCTTCTCAGTTTTGCAAGATGAATTTTCAAACAGATACATCTGTAGTGCTTGCCTAATAATAGCAATTGTCTGTGTAATTGGGAGCATAAAAAGAGGTGGGAAAGCCTTTGAGGAAAGTCAGCTAGGCATGTAAACACATACTCATTTTGCTTGTAATTGGTACATAAATTTAGGTGATCTAGTTACATATGTATTTCCTGCTTAATGGTGATATTTAGAAGCTCAAAACTTGCTTCCCAACCTTCTAATGCTCAAAGCAGTGATCTTTTAATGACTTTACATAGTTTTCACAATCCCCTACCCCAAACAAAACACGCTGTTTTTTCCCTCTTATCTTTCTCTTTTCAATATTACTACTAATATTTATATATTATAATAATAATAAAATAATAATTAAGTAAAACAATAATGTACAGTAACTTACAGACAACTTACACTTTACTTTCTTTCTCCTATATTGTTTCAAATTTACAGCTATACCTCATAGTTCAAACTTTGTGGGGGGAGATCTTCTGCATAAAAAGCTTCTGATGATAGGCTTCAATTGGCCACTCATATAGATTGCATTGCTGTTTTTTCTTCAAAAGTAATTTTCAAGGTGATTTTCTACCATAAATTCCCTTCATCACAAACACAAATCAAACTAAAGTTGCTCTTACACTCTAATTTCTTTTTTTTTTCAGATTTCTGTTTTCACCATGCAATATATTTCATCAGTCCTCCCTGAAATCATCAACAGCTTCTTCCAGCTCAAGTTCATCCTGTTTTAACACTAACTTGACTAACCTGCTGTAGTTTTCAGGAACTTATTTTCTCCTCCCAATCCCACCTTCCCATTACAGTTCTGCTCTCTCCTCCTTATCTATCAGTCCTTCTTCTCTCTGGTGCACAACATGTAGCTCCTCCTCTCATCATTTTTCCGTGCTCTTTTATGCTTTTTTTTTTTTAATAATCCCAGAGATGAGAAGTTAGAAATAGCTTTCTTCTCGAGGATTAGTGAGACTAACATCAGTTCTGAAGTAGTGACCATAGGCTGGGCTCCATTTCTGGGTTGCAGAGGCAGGTCATTTTTGGTGGCACTCTGAAGCATGTGAAAGCAGAAGTGCTTTGATGAAGCTGCACCCAAAAAACAGACAATAGCCTGCCAGGCAGCAGTTGACATATATTGTGACAGTACCAATGACTGCTTTTTTTTATTACTTTTTTTTTTCTTTTTATAGGTAGATGAAGTTGAAGCTGAAGTCCTCCATTATAACGCTTGACAGTAATTGCTCCATTTAGTTTGTGTGCAGGTTTTAAACTGAAGATATTATCAGTTGATGACTAAATGCTCCATTAACATCTCAATTATGTCAATTGTCACTGCATGCTATCATTAATATAATCATATGCATGAATTGTTCCATTGCCATTAATATGTTTAAAAACTTGATTAAAAAAAGGTTGTAGACTTAACAGAACAGCTGGGTTTTTTACGTTTATTTTTCTACTACTCACAACTAGCATCATCCCAGGAGTTTGCGTTTGGCAGAGATTTGAAGGAGTTTGTTGCTCATATCATATCATGGCTGTAGCATCCCACAGAGCTTTGATTTGAAAAATACCTTCATAGTACTTGATTGTGGCATACAGTTGTGGCATACATTTTCCTTTCCAAATGAATAAGATATCCATGGCCTCTCTTTTTTAGAAAGATATAATCTCATTTTAATTTTAAGGAATGGTCAGAAGAAAAGGACAATATGTATAAACAGGAATAATAATTTTTTTTTATTTATAAATTTTATAACAAAATAACTGTTTTACAATAACTGTATTTGACTAAGTCTTTATCAGCTTTTTGTTTACACAGCAAGAAGTCATGACTCGGGCCTGAAGTTGTGGTCTAATATCTAGCTGAACTAAGAAGGAGCTTGTATCTTAATTTACAGAGAAATCAAAGTTTTGCTGTTTGCATTAAGATGAAATAGGAATTGATAGAATTCAGTCTGTAAATTACCCATATTTCTATCATCCTTTGCTTCAAATATTTCTTTTATCTTCTAGGTATTTACTCTGCTACATTTATAACCATAAGCCCCCTCATTCTCTTCTTTATTAGACCTCTTTTCCTAAAGAAAAAATTCTCTTCTGATCATGATGGTAAGGCTTTTCTGAACCTTTTCCTGACTGAATTCATGATATCTAAACATCAGTGACCAAGATTTATACCAGATATTTCAAAAGAAGACTCACCAAGGAGATTAATATTTCCTGATATACATAGATATTCTGCTGCAAAGAGGAAATAAAATGATTGTTTTTTAAACTGGGACAAGAATATTGCAGGAAAGATCAAATTCAAGCGGAGGGACTAAAACACAGGAGGTTTAGGTGATCTTCAATTCCTTTTTTTCTAGACCCTGCAAGGGGGAAATAAAGGTGTATCAGGTGTTAAATAGTTGAACAGACAGATTTTTCTAGTATTATTCCTCTGAGACTGAAGTTGTGATGACTGATGAGAATTTTCAGGTAGGAGAAACTTGAAATAAACTTATTTTCATTCCTATAACTAAAAATGCAGTTAAGCATAAAAAATAGCAGATAAGAGGGCAGGTGTATAAATTAGGAAAAGAACACCAGTATATATTTTCATACAAGATTCCTAAAGTAAAATAGAATTCATTTTCCAGGGTAGAGCATATAATAATTTTGTCTTTTCCTCTAGTATTTTTTGAGAATACCCATTTTTTTGAATTTGCTTTTCTGCAACAAGTTCTGAAACACTGAATTTGTAATAAATATTTTTCAACACCTCTGTCCAATCATATGGCCCATAGCAATAAGAATTATACCATAGGTCCCATCTGCTCTTCTGTAGTAATTGAAGGTTTATTCACTATCTTCAGTGGGATCGGGATCAGGCTTTTTATCCTTGTGTGATACCTACAACTAATTAGTAAGATCACAAAAATTGCATTCTTTGAAAAGACATTTACCTACAAATTACATCTTCCGGTGTAAGGGTATGCAAAAAGGAACCTTATCCTGCCTACATATATCCCATTGATGTTATGTTTTTAAACATAGAATAGAAAAAAAAAAAGAGAGAGAATGCACTTTTTTGGTAGTAGAATAAAGTAGACAAAAGGTTTATTTTTATACTCTTTCAGAAGAGCAGGTATTTCAGAGATACAGTTTTGACAAACTATAATTAATATCCATTAAAATCTAAAGGGAGAACAGAAAAGAAAGCTGCTTTCAGGGTAGTTATCACATTTTTCCAGTTAAAATTTCTGCAGAAATAGGCTTAACCCGTTCCTCTCTTTTGAGTTTTAAACATGGTTGCTAGTTGCACAGAAAATAAATAAATAAATCAGGAAACTGATATGGGAAACTGAAGACAAATAAGAAGGACTTATATTAACAAATGAAGCACTGGTTCACTCACTGCTGCAAGCACAAAGCTTTATTTTTTTAATATTCTAACATTTGTTCGCAGTCTTTATTTCAAGTTTCATCGCCACTGAAATTGTGAGCCAAGGGGCAAACCCAGATGTTCTAGACTAGGCGTGTGGTCTTGATCTCCAGAACTTATGCCATACCTTCAGGACCTTTCTCATACTGCCTGTTATGGGGAAAGATATTACTATTGCTCTCTGAAATGCAGTATTCTCTTAAACACAAAATATTCAGTAATATCACTAAAATTTTTTAAAAAGCACGTAAAACATGGAATATGTTTTATAAGAAAATTCAATGATTTTTAGAGTATAGATTCAGTAAAGATGAAAATGAAAGCAGTCATATATATTTCATATGTAAATATGAATATATTTTATATATTTTATATTTTCCTTTTACAAAATTACTAGCAGTTCACTGCAAAGTTAGAAGAGCAAAGGTTCAAATCACAGCAGCTTATGGTTTATAATATTAATCAACTATTAATTATTAAATAATTTTACACTGTCAGACAATTAAAAATATTTAGGAATGATATGTCACCTTTTAAAATTTTTTATTTAGAAAAATATATTTAGATATAACACACATGGCTCTAAATCCCTTTTCCTTCCCAAGTATTATTTTCTTCTTGAATCTATTCAAAAGTTAGGTTTTGCCATGGTAGGGTAGATACTGCCAAACCTCACATCTCTCAGGTCCAGGAGCTTCCTGCATAAATAAGCATATCTCACATAAATAAGCATGTCCTCAGAAACTCAGTTGGATTAAAAATTATTCTTGGTTGCAGTCCTTTTGTGGGTCACCACAACGCTATGTGGCAGGAGGAATGGTTTTGCCAGCAAACAAATCCTGAGATGGGAAGGATTTTGAGCTGTTCCAGCTGATGAGCAGCTACTGCAATTTCCAGGGTGTTGTTTCCAGTTGTCTCATCAGCTACTGCATGGGGTTCAAAGCCCCAGCGCTCTTCTGGGTCCTTGCGTGGTCAGAGCCCAGGGCAAATGAACTGAATTTCCAGAACGAAAACAGCGATTGACAATTTTGTTCTTCTGGCAAATGAAAACCTTTGCCATAATGCTCATTAGACAGAAAAATGCTTTTGCTGGGGCAAGTCTGGATCTGAGAAATCAGGAGGCAAGGACCAACACGTATTTGAGTTCCACCTTCCTTTCTAAGTGCAAAATGGATTTTCTTAACCTTTCCTTCTGTAACATAAACATTTAGACTAACAGTCAGACAAGCATTATATGTTGTAAAACAAAACATTACACAGTAGACACATCTTCCCCTAGGGAAAGGAATGAAAGAATAAACATGTAACAAGCATTAGTCACATTGCTTAATGCACTACTGGAAGGCATTCAAATATTCATTGCGAGTGTGTAATAAAGAGATATATAAAATATAGCAAATGTACTATATAACTTGTCAAATAGTCTACTCCATTCTGCATCAACCTGAGTTGGAACAAATTTCAAGAGTAGTTCCATGCAAAATGCATTTCAGTGGAGTTGAGGAAGGCATCAAAATCTTGTCAGAAAGAAAATTTGCATTTGCCTTACTAAGCTTAGTCATAAAAAAAAATCCTATTTTTTTTTTAGAAACCTTTAGTAACACCTGGAATTGTAGAGTTATCAGTGGGCAATCTAGACTGACACACAGTAGAGAAATAGCCTCCAAAAAGTGGCCAGGATACTGCCCTCCTCCTTGTTGTCATCATCTAGCTGCTTCCTATTCAGCTTCAACTCAGATTTATTTCTCTTTCCACAGGGACTCAGTTAACAACTGCAACCTACAGACACAGTCAGATCAGGAATGGCAAACAGCCAAAGGAAGCTGAACCAAGGGATTATTTCTCAGTTCAATGAAACACCTTGAAAATATTGGCTCCCACAAAGGCGAAAGTTCTACCTCTGTAGGAAGCTTATGTCCAGACTTTCAATCTAGAGTTTAGAAGCACTGCTTGCTCTTGATAATTGATTCTTCTTTAGATATGACCAGTAATAAAACTTTCTACCATCTTCAGCTGTTCAGAGGAGGGTACATTATGGTCTGACCCTAGTTACTAAACTATTTTATACCCCCTGCTCATTAGACAGTAGAGTACAGTGGGCATGAAGCCATCAATCTTCAAGAAACATACACTAGTACTGAAAATTTTAATGTGTTTCTTCACCCTCATGAATTAGAGCAAATAAACCAGTCACTATTCTGACTTCTTACATCATACTGAGGTAAATTAATGATCTCCACTTTTCCAGGTACATGGCAGGCTAAACTTAGGATATCAAAAATTCATGAGTTTTTTGGGATGGACATCATGATCAATAACTGCCCTTCTGTCAGAATTAAATTTTATGACAGAGTAGTAAAGTTTATTTGTGCTGAAGACAGATGATTAGCAGTAAATGTATTCTATAACAGAAACATTTCTCGAAATATTTTGATTTCATTTGTTTGCTTGTTCAGTTGTTTGTTTATTTATTTTGCTTGCACAGAAGATTTCTCTGATTTTCATCATTCCTTATACCCTGAAATTACACAAGGTCTCTAACTCTTATCTGATTTTGCTCATTGCACGTTATCAAATGGTTGGGGAGTTTGGCAGAGCTGTCGATGTGGTATGAAGAAGAATCCAGATGCATCGTGCAGCTGTTTTGTTTCAATGCTGAATTCTGTAGCTTTTCTTAAGTTCAGTAAATTATTCAGAACTGTGATGGTAACAGTGAAACAGGAGTTGTACAGACTGGGTTAGAACATTCTTGAAACTGCAAAAAAGACCAAGTAGATCAACAAGTGTGCTTCCTGCCAATAAAATAAAATAAAATAAAATAAAATAAATCACCAATAAATCTACTGGAAAAGGGAGAGAGGTGAATCAATTCATTCAAATATTGTCAGATGCACTATAGCAATTTCAACATAAAACTGTAATGATTTTCACTAAAGAGTAAAATCTATTGAATTCTAATAAGGAAAAGAAAGTGAGAGCTCATCTTGATCTTACCTCTATGGTAAATCTTGCATAGACTTCAGTGGTACTCTGTCGATGGAAAAAGCCTTGAAATTTTCTTGCTTCTTTGGCTATTCCTCTTTTGTTGTTATTGATGCTCTTATTTCACCTTTGAAACTCAACTCTAAATTGCATATTATACATTTGAATCTTAGCAAATTGACTTCTATAGCTTAATGAATTAACTGAATTATCATGAAAGAAACTAAGTGGCTTAACTTTGTCTTCCGCCAATGCCCGATGATTCAAATCACAATCATAGGTATATTGATTTTTTTTCTTTTAAGGTGTTATAAGCATCCTTGCCTAATATCTAATTTGTGTTGTCATAAGAAATGGGATAGAGACATAATAATTCTAGCATTGCAAAGAAATTAAAAGATTTGGAACCAGAAAGGAATTTCTGGTGAGAAAACCAGAGACAATTAGAAGTACTAAATATTTGCCCTGTAACAGGGGCTATGGTCTGTTGCTTAAGATGACTATGTCATTGCAAAGCAAGAATTGCAGTGTTCCCAGAGTCTTTGCATCTTTGATCTCTCCAGTTCGTTCTCTAGACTACAGTGCTAGACTATAGCTATAACAGCCTTGAATTTCATTCATGCCTTTGGGGATGTGTTTTGGCACATTACACATGTGAAAAGAATGCAGTAGGTTCTCTTCAGGCCTTTTAAGAGATGATACCATTCATGTCACCAAAAATGAAGGAGGATGGGACTTGTTGACCAAAGAGGTTCATGACAGCTTCTCATCTCCTTGGCATTATTTATCTTAAATGTTATGTGGCTCAGAAACAGTCCTATGAATTCTGATAACCACTGGTTTATTGGTTGTTAAAAAAGGGTGAAGAGAGCAGGCAGAAGAAAGAACCCTAAACTCCATGATGATCAGAAGCCACAAAGCCTTAGGAGACCATCCAGAGGCCCCCTTTCACCACAGTGTAAATTTGCCCCTGCCCTCTGCCAGCTCTCTTGCTCTTTGAGTCCCATTGCCCATCTGATTTTGTACTAGCTCTGTGCAATACTTGCTGAAATGTTTCCCAGATAATTTAGAAAGTTCAAATGTCCCTTTCTTAAAGTCCACTAGATTTTGGTTTAATAGTTTATTCCCTAGGGTGCTGAATTATTTATTGATTTGTTAAGGAGCACAGTGATCTAAATGCAAGAACTGGAGTGTATATAATTGAGATCCAATTGGAGGGACATTAAACACTCACTAAATTTAAGTCCAGACAGCCAAAATTGGCCCCAGGATTAAAAGAAATTATTTTTAAACGGAATTCTTTCTCTGCCAAAAAGGGCATTTAAGAAGGAAAGGCCATAAGTTCTTTTTTTCTCCCCAATCCACGTTTTTTTCATATCCTGCAGAACAGTCATATGCATTTTTAAAATGACCCACTCTTGCCTATTTGAGATTGTAAACCTAAACTATATTACAGAGTTAGAGATAATATGATTCACCAGCGTAGCTTTCCCAGAGTGTCACAGTAGAGCAGAAGGTCTAGTAGAGTAGAATGAGGAAGGGCTTTCAAAGACCTAGGGGAAAAAAAACAGTGAATCGGTGTTCTTTTTAGTCTGAGTATTGGGAGAGTTCAGCACATATTGCTTCAGTCAGCAAAATAAATTTATTGCAAA
>NW_010577040.1:228855-272098 GCF_000705375.1 Tinamus guttatus | reverse complement strand
CAGCATCTTATTCAGCTCCTCTGAATAACTGATGCTTTTATAGCACCTCTAATAAATTAGTTTTTCTAACTAATAATGGACGCATCGGTGATGCGCAGAAGAATAGACTAAGCTCAGGTTGGCTTACTCTCTTCTTGTGGTACTGTATTGTGCGAGTAAATACTGAAGAAAATCTTTGAGGGTTTTGAAAGGAAAATGATAGATAATTTAATCGTGTTTGCCTGCCACATGATGAAAATAAATGAATTCTAAATTAAGTAGTTTGAAGCAATTTCAGTTTTGGTCCTCTGTACAAGTTATATATTGTCAGTAAGTTGGTATCCCTCTAAATATTCTGTGAGCCCTGTGATGATACTTGCTTTGATGCTGTTTCCGAAGCTGTTAGCGTGCAGCCAAAGCAGTAATGTGTGTAGTTAGTTAGATTCTACACGTTGTGTGTGTTCATTTGTCGGGACACAAAGCTACAGTTACATATATACTTATAGTCTACTAATATGAGTATTACAATATGCAGACTGCTGGCTGACTTGTACTATATGCCACAGGAATGGCAAATGGTAGGCTTATTATATGAATGTTTTTGGCCTCCACTGAAGGCAGAGTCATCCCATGGAAGATGATGCATTTGGGCTTAGATATGCAGTGCTAAGGTTAGTTCTCTATATTTTCCTCCATAATTCCTTATATATCAAATATAGAATCTGATGACATTTTTCTAACACAGTGCATTACATTTCTATTGGATTGCATGAGGCATAAAATTTTTCTTAAAAAAATAATGAAGTAATTCTTCTTCATGTGAGGTCACAGTGTATAACCTTATATGAGCAAAAGGAAAGAGTCAAGTTCAGGGAATAATGTTATTAAACTTGCCCGTCTCTAACAGTTATTTATTCTCTATCTCCCTCCTTTCTGCTTTTTCCTCTCCATTTCTCCTCTTTACATTTTTGTGCTCTTACTCTTTTTTTTTTCCCTCCCTTCTTTTCTCTCCTTATGTTGTTTTCTGCCCCTTGGACTTTGTTAATTTTCTTTGTCTCTTTCAATGTGTCTGGTGATAAGATTTCTAATTGGTATAATTTGGACATACTCAGTGATTTTTGCTGTAAGTTTACCAGAGATGCATAAAAATGCTCTTATGCGTGATCCCAGAAATGTTTATACTTTCTTCTTGTCATTCTAGCTGTTCCTTTTTTAAATACTGATATTTTGTTTATTTGAGGCAAACAAAATGAGAGTTAATGAGGAACTTGGGATTCTCACATTCTCGACTAGCAGTCTTGTGTGTGATGCGTTCCAGTCAACAGAGATTTTTTTCTGTTTTTTTTTTTTTTTTTTTTTCTGTTTATGGTGGACTGGTCGGATATTTTGTGCCTCTACTTGGCTCTAGTTAAAGAGAAATCCATTTTATATTCTGTAGGCTATGCCTTTGTTTGACCAGTCAAAAATTGCATATGCTACTTCTGCAACTTAAATTATAAAACTTGCTTAAGCAGATTCGCAGTCAATGTTGAGACAGACACTATTACTAGTCTTCCTCAAATTTGAGTGTTTCTTTGGATTTGTATTTGGTTTGAGCCCCAAATTAAGATAAGATGCAGAATTTTAGCAAAAACTGTTTACATTTTTCACATAAATACAAAAAAAATACTGACCAATGCACTTGGTGCTTTATGATGTTCAGATAGTTTTTTGTTTGTTTTTATTTTTGACACTTTTAACACTGTTTTCTTCTCAAGCTGAGTTCTAAGCAATCAGGTTTCAAATCAATAGTTGTTGTCCTCCATGTCGAATAATGGCAGTGTTATTTTAAAACTAGATGGTTAAAGGCTAATGAAAGAAAAAATGAGTTGGCATGATGTTACATGTCAAGCATACAGTCCATTATCTTCTGATTTTACATGAGCTTGGAATTCAGCCTCAGGAACAGCTCTGAAACAGTTTTCTGACTATTCCCATTTTGACCTTGGAAACTTCTGCATTTAAAGATGGTATCAGAACCTAGCAAGAGTACTGTGATCATTTTTTTGCATGCCTGGAAGGCATATGCTTTCCTTCTAAAAATAAACTGTTTAAATTCGTTGTTCTAAAGATTCACACACAAACTTCTATCAATAAAAAACATAGATAATTGCATCAGCAAATTGTATCATTTTCTAAAGATCTCAGAATTAAGAAGTAAATGCAATGACCATCTCAGCAAGTTGATTTGCAAGCATCAGAAATGATGTTAAGAGGCTTAGCAAGCCATTTTCCAAATTGCCTCTTTCACTGTCATCATGCAGAATTTCTTGCACTCTCGTTTGTGGTGAGGATGTGAGGTGGGAGATGTGATGAGGATTGAATGATCAGAGGTCAGAGAATTAGCTGGTCAGCTTTCAAAAACAGAGTTCTGCACAACATTCTCCATTCTGCATCTGCACAGTTTTACTATGGCAAACACGAGGAAAAAAAGTACTGTCTCCTCTAGGGTGTAGCTTACTTCTTACACTTATTATTATATTTCTTTCATGTAGGTATTGGGAAAACATTGAGATTTTTGCCCTATAAAAATAATTACAAAGATAAGAACACAAAACTGTTTGTAAGCTGCAAGGTGCTCTTGTAATTCACCTTTCCATAAGAACCATTCTTAAGATTTTTTTTTTCTGGCCCAATCTATTAAAAATGGAATAGTTTCAAAAGAAAAGCATGACATAGCTGTGATCAGTGAATCCTCATGATTCCTCATGAGATATTTTAAAGAATTTCCATCCTTATTTATATGCTCCTGATACTTTTTTCTGCCTTAGTAGCAGAGACAGAAGAAATAAGTATGTACTTTCCTCTTGGTCGTGACACCCTGTAGTACAGCATATCATCCTTAACTGAAATCGATGGCATTTTCATTAACGTTGTAGGCTGTGAGCTGTGGCAACTGAGAAGCCAATACATATTCACTTCCATAGTCTCGTCAGTGCTAGCAATAACAGCCAGCAGTAATGCTATACTTATAGAAAGATGTTCAATAGCATTTTAAAAAGTCATTGCAAATTGGTTAGAACCTTGACCTTATACTGATATGACAACATGAAAATAAGGCACCTGTCAGAGTGTCTACTTATTAATACAGGGAAGATCATCCTTCCCAAGAACCATATCTTTGTTAAACAGAAGATATTGTACACCTAGGAGCAGAACTCCCTGAAGAAAGTGAGGTGAGTTTCTCATACACACAAAACCAAAACAAGTGAAAGCTTGTGAAGGAGGAATCATTTTCTGGTCCATTTAGCATTAAGACAGGTCATGAGTTATGTCACATTTTGAGAGCTGCATATAGTGAGACTAGGGGAGAAGCACAAAGAAAGCAGCATCTTTCAGACAGATATTCTGTCGTCAGTGGGCTCCCTGACATCCTTGAGCATCTCAAGTAACTGTTGTTTCAGAAGGCGCTATTGCCAGCCTCCTCTACGTGCTATCCTAGCACATAAATATATTATTTTCCAAAGGTGTCAAATTAATCCTTCTGCATCCTACTCATGCCAGTAAAAGTATTCATTGCTGAGAGTATGCACAGTTGAAAACTATACATATCTCTTTTTCATTTTAGTGGAATAAAATTAATATATCTGGTTAAAATATCTTCACAGATTAACAGGGACAGCATTATCACTACAATAGAGGTTTTCCTCATGTCCAAAAATTACCTGAGGGGTTTCAGATGGTCCTTTAATTAATTTATAACAACTTGTGAGTATAAGTGACAATGCATAGTTGAGTTACTGGGAAAAAATTAGTTTATGTCATTTGAATTTGATTCAGTAATTCAACAGGCACATTGCATTGGGATTGCCTAAGCTTACGGTAAAAATTCAATAAATTTTTAGCATAGGATAAATGACTCAGATGAAATTTTACACTTACATTGTTTGTGGGGGGGGATACTCAAGACATCAATCAGTTAGAACATACTTATTACTAATAGGCCTAATTTTAAAGAATGTATTTTTGCCTTTCTGTCTTGGTTACATTTGAAAGATGAAGTCAAAATTACCTTTGCGGAAACATTAATAGGTAGACTTTATGTCTGTCTTTAAAGATACTGAAAGTTCCTACACAGTGTTTCATGTATGATTATACAAGCAAAGTACATACCAAAAACTATACACGTGCAAATTTATTTAAAAATTAGGTGTCTAGCATGTACATTAAAAAGGACTGAGAAATTAATTGCCACTAAATTTAATCAGTTATGTGGAATGTGAAGAAGTCAACCCAAGGTCAGCTTAAAAAGGAAAATGAATGATTTAAGCAGCTATTGCACAGAACCAGATGGCATGACTAGAAGGTTAAAAAAAAAGAGAGGACACAATTCTTCAAAGTTATGTTAATTTGTTAATGTATGTGTACAAAATCATGTAAATTAAATGCTCACTGATTATTTACTAATTAAATTTACTAATTTACTAATTCCTGAAGGGAAAGACAGTACAAAGAATGGAGATAAAATGCTGGAGGTATATATACCTTTCTTCTTTCACTATGCACATGATTTCATGTTCATAATTTTCATAGGCATCTCCAGTAGTCTAGGATCCCCCTACTCATTCTGGAGTATGAAGAAAGGCAGGATATGCATCTTCTGTTATTTCCTGCTAGCCTCTTTATAGTGATCTTCAGAGGTATACATAAATAGGGATAGGAAAATGCACATTTAAGAGCATTTGTCAGGTTTTCCTTCAGTTTATCCATTTTGCCTGTCAAGGCCATCTTGTCTCACATATCTGTACTCCAGACAACCTCCCCTACAGGCCTTGAAGTCATTCTTGACTTTGCTGCCCTCTTAAGACATGTTGCTTTTCTCATACCAAGAGAAAAATGCGTTTGTAAATTACCTATCATTCATTTATGAATTAATTGCTTATAGTTGTAAGGGCATAAAAGTCAAACACTGGTCAGAGAAGGATACAAGTACATCAGACCTGAAGACAAGTACTGATGCAAAAGTTGAAAGAAATACGAATAACACAGAAGCAGCAGCAACTTGATCCTTGAGTTTTTTTCATCAGATTAGACAATTATGAATAGGGCAATAATTTTCAAGGAAGAAAATCTGACAAAATTGAAGAATGGTCCTGCAGCTAGAGAAGTACTCTAGAAACCAGGAGAACAACGTCCTACTCTGTCTTTCCCCATCTGTATATAGAGGGTCACAGCAAAATCCTGCTCCCTATATTTAGGGAGTTATAGCAAAATCCTGCTCACAGAGGTAGGCAGAACATGTATAAATACAGCTCAGAAGCTATAGGAGGGGAGGTACTGATGTTGAATTTTGTGCATTCATGTACGTAGAGGACTGTGCTACCATTCAAAGGGACCTAGACAGGCAGAGAGGAACCTCATGAGGTTCAACAAGGACAAGTTAGACAGGACGAGTGGTCAGTGAGGTGGACTGAGGACTGGCTGAATGGCAGAGCCCAGAGGGTGGTGATAAATGAGATCAAGTCTGGTTGGAGGCCTGTGTCCAGTGGTGTCCCACAAGGGTCAATACTGGGCCCAGTGCTGTTCAATTTGTTCATCAATGACTAGGACGAGGGCACAGCGTGCACCCTCTGCAAGTTTGCAGATGACACCAGACTGGGAGGAGTGGCCGACGCTCCTGAGGCTTGTGCTGCCATTCAGAGAGACCTAGACAGGGTGGAGAGTTGGGCAGAGAGGAACCTTATGAGGTTCAACAAGAAGTGCAGGGCCCTGCACCTGGGAAGGAATAACCCCAGGCACCAGGACAGATTAGGCGTTGACGTGCTGGAAAGCAGCTCCGCAGACAGCAATTTGGGACTCCTGGTTAACAACAGGTTAGCCATGAGGCAGCAATGTGCCCTCCTGGCCAAGAAGGCCAATGGGATTCTGGCCTGCATCAGGAGCGGCATCAGGAGGAGCGTTGCCAGCAGGTGGAGGGAGGGGATCCTGCCCCTCTCCTCAGCTCTAGGGAGGCTGCACCTGGTGCATTGTGTGCAGTTCTGGGCTCCCCAGTACAAGAGGGACGTGGAGCTTCTAGAGAGGGTAGAGCCATGAAGATGATTAAGGGACTGGAGCATCTATTGTATGAGGAAAGACTAAGCGAGCCGGGCCTGTTTAGTCTGGAGAAGAGAAGACTGAGGATAGAGCTGATCAACATGTACAAATACCAGAGGGTAGGGAGGATGTAGAGAGGATGGGGCCTAACTCTTCTCAGTGGTGGAAAGTGATAGGATAAGGGGTAATGGGTACAAGTTTAAACACAGGAATTTCCATCTCCATGTGAGGAAGAACTTCCTTCCTGTGAAGGTGACAGAGCACTGGAACGGGCTGCCCAGAGATGTTTTGGAATCTCCTTCTCTGAAGATCTTCCAAACCCGCCTGGATGCCACCCTGTGCCACGTGCTCTACGTGTCCCTGCTTGAGCACAGGGGTTGGACTAGATGATCTCTAGACGTCCCTTCCAACCTTAATCATTCTGTTATTCTGTGATTCTGTGATTTGAGTGTGGGAGTGGAGGAGGAAGACATATAAATAACTTTGATAAAATTTATAGAAAAGGGATGTCCAGGGGGAAAAGAACTTTTGGATGGTATTAGGATGGCCAGACTGGAGAAGTGGATTTTTATTCAAAAGGTGTTTTCCTGTTACCAGTGCTCTGACACAGTTTATAGCTAAGTTTTTGTTCTCTGCTACCAGTATGACATTTGTATCATCTAACACGAGGCCTTTAAAAATTGAGCATCTTAACCCAGGCTAGACTCCTTTCATAACAATATAGACACTTTCTAAGAACACTTCATTCTTAGGAAGAGGTAGACTCTTGGATAATTCATGGTGTATTGACATGAATAACTCTAGTCCAACTTCCTCGTAACTCAGGAATTTAAGGAGATGGATCTTGAAAAACTCCAAGGATATATCCATGGAGGCACAGCCTCTCCACTAACCTGCACCACCACCTGACCATCCTCAGAATGAAGAAAAAAAGTCTTATAGCTAGTCTGAATTTCTTTTGTTTCAGCTTATGCCTGTTGTGTCTCATCCTTCCATTGTGCACAGCAGTGCACAGTGCGTGGCTCCATCCTCCTGATGACCTCCCAATAGCTACTGATGGATTACTCTTTGGCACACCAAAAACTGCTTCATCCCTTGTCTGAACAAGCCCAGCTCCCTCAGCCTCTCCTCAAAGGGCAAGTGTTTCAGCCCTCAGAGCATCTTGACGGCCCTCATCTCAGCTGGCTACTGAGTAACGATGTCTTTCCTGTAGGGGACTCAAAACTGCACGTCCTGTCTAGATGTTGCTTGTCAAGTAGTGAGTACAGAGGATAATCACTTCCCTTGATCTTCTGGCTGTGCTTCTGCTAACATAGTCCCTGATGCAACCAATCTTCTTTGCTGCCAGGACACACTGCTGATTCATGTCCATCTTGCTGTCTGCCAAGACCCTCCTGGCCTTTCCTTTAAAGTATCCCTGTGACGCTGCCTTGGATTGTATCCTGCCATTTCCCTTCCAATCGATGCCAGAGATGTTAAAGTCCTCCATAGTGACTATGATCTAAAAACTTTCTGAAGTTGTCTAAAGAAGATTTTGTGCACTTTCTCATCTTAGCTGGGTGATCTGTAACAAACTCCCATTATGGTGTCACTCTTAACTGCATTCCCCTCTGATACTGAAGGATAAATCTCCCTCCTCTGACTCTAGGAAGTTATATAGATTACTGCTTAGAATGGTTTCTTTTATACTGCTAAGATAGTGTTTAAGGTTATATAAATCTTAAACTTGGTCTTTCATAGTTTAAAACAATATATTCATGTTGCCCTTTTTAAACACAGGGCTATTTTCCCTTAGCAATGTTTAAATACTCACTAGCAGTCTTATGGTAAATAAAATCAGGAGGTGTCAAGTGACCCAAGTGTGGCATTGCTTTCAAAAGGGAAGAACTTCTAACATACTAGATGGCAACTGCAGCATCAGGTGTCCTGCCAACTCTAGGTTGGCCCCTCAACACAAGGCAGCTTGGCAGAGCTAAAAAAGACACAGCAGGCAATTAGTCAGGGGTAGATTTTTTTTTTCAGATTTTCCAGTTTTGTTCCTAGTAGAGAAACCTATAAAGCTCCCTTTGCCTTTAATGCGAACTCAGTTTTGCCATTAAAACAATTCAGAGAAGCCAGTGTGTCTCAACTGATTTTGGGAAACCTGAGAACAGCAACCTAATCTGAAAATTGCTAGTAACCTGTCCTGAAAGGAGAAAGCTTTACTCAGAGAAAGACTGTTCAAAAGCTAAAAACTATCTTCCAAGTCTACAATAGAGAAACTATTGGCCCCAATGAAATAGGACTTCTGCAACACATTTGAAGAAAGTATTCAGAGAGAAAATTAGCCTGCTCATTCATCTGTGCAGTTGCTAAGAATATTTCAAATTTAGACCTAATTTCTATTACATAATAATTTTTTTTAAAAAGCATAAAACAAAGAAGTTACGTGTTTTTACCAGTGTCACATGTATCAGAGAAGATAAGCTGTAATCAGAATGCCTCAATCATTAAGTGGTATGGTCCAGAAAATATTGCACAGTCTTGCAATCTTGGTACTCTCTAACCTCTTCCCCTCTGGAAATGTCTCAAATTCCCACAGACTGTTGAATAGTTCATACTAGTAAAAAATCTCCTTTGCAATTGAAAACCTTCCTTTTAATATAGTATGTTTACACCAAAGGCTCATAACCTTCATAATCAGCTGAGAACTCTATTGTATTTGCCAGTCTGTAGAGGTTGTTTCCCTATGAACACAACATCAACAAAGTCCAAAGTTATCTTTATAAGATCACTACGGCAGATTTTACAGACTGTTTGTAGATTTATAGCTAACAAAGGAACTCAAAATGATATATTCTCTCTATATAGTAAATATCTCTAGTTCTGATGTTCCTAGTTCCAAATAGTAGGCTGGAAAGTAAGGAGAATTCTAGCTCTGTTACTGAGAAGAATGATTCATGAGACACAAAGCTTCTCATACAAAGAAATATTTCAGGAAATAACCTATTTATTGGGGGAAGACTGAGAGACTGACCTATCATACTATGACAGGAGTGTATGTGATAGGAGAGGCTAATGGATATCAGGTTATTTATATCTACAACAAGAACCAAAACCTGTGGTTTATAGGTAGGCACATTCAAAGTGGAAATATGAGACATATTTCAAGTAGTGGGAGAAAATAACCATTGGGTCAATTTATGAAGAGAAGTAGTACGTTTTCTGACTACCATACAATATTTTAAAATCAATATTGGTTGCTTTCTGAAAAATGTACTGTATTCAACCATAAATTATTGGATTTCATGTGGAAGTTATTGGGTGAAATCTTACTGCCTGTGACATGCAGCGGGTCAGACTAAATGACTGCAGTGTTCTCTTCTGGCCTTGAAATCTATGAAGTGGTCAATGGCTGTTACAGAAGTGAAACCATGGAAAAAAGTAATGATTGCTGATGGTTAGATGGAAAGGGAGACATCATGTGATATGATAAACCTATTCAGTCAATACCAGCCTACTGAGGCTTTTAATACTTGTAAGACAAATATTAACCACATTTATCTCCCCTAAATTTTCCACCTCCAGGTTCAAGCTTAATATTTCATTGTTTTTATTCTCCTGGGTAGAATGAAATAGATTCAGTTAGGGTGTCATTTCATTTAATGGAAAGTGAAACAAGTGCTAGAGCAGGGTTGGCATTTTAACATACGTAAACAATGTGTACCTTCTGCGCCTGTAGTTAGTGATCATTGCTCAA
Source organism: Tinamus guttatus (assembly GCF_000705375.1). The sequence continues at coordinate 262,308 of NW_010577040.1, read as the reverse complement.
TTTCACTAGTTCTCTGATCTGCCCCTCTCCCTCTGGATTACGTCTTTTTTTCCTTTTCCTCCCCCATCTCCTTTAGACTAGTACATCATTAACATCTTTTATTTAATAATGACTTAAGAAAAAATGACAGAAAAAGAATAAAGATGTGTGATTGCATAATAGATCAACACTTCTCACAGTGAGCATGTTCAGCACGATCTGCTTTGCATTCCACATTATACCAATAACTTATCTGAGAAACAAATGAAAGATATTTTTTTCATTTATTATTCCTTGCTTTCCTAAATCTTTGTTACATCCTAGGACACAGAGAAGCAGAATTTTCTTTAAAGAATAAAATTAAGAATTAGTGTCTAAGTCTGACAGAAAAACTCAGAAAGAGCACAATCTAGCCTTGTATATTATGTGCTATCTTAATTAATTTAGTTGGAAACTAGCCTTCGGGATTTCTGTGCAGGCTATGTCTAAAAGGTCACTAGAATACTAATAAATCCTCTTGTCTTCTTTAACTACTCTACATACTGCAGGCTGTTTAGTGAAAAGTGACTGAACTCCCTTTGAGACATTTACACCAAAGCATTTTTGCTCATCAGAGCCACGTATTACATAGAGTTTAAGAAAAGTACATTTAAAAAAATATATAAAAGAGTGTGTTCTGGATACAACTTGTGTAGAACCTTAATTTTACTTTCATGGCGGATATAAATTTATCTTATCGAAGTGTAGAGTATGGTGGAAAGATAGATTTGGAAGACAAAATGACAGCATCCTGAGGGGAAGGGAGAAGGGAGCATATGAAGGAGTATCTCATATTTTTTCATGTGATAACATGTTGCAACACAGCGCTAGATGGGGATGAGTGCTTCTGATCATATCTCATCCAGAAACTTTCTCTAAAAAATGAGCATAGCTGCATGTGCTACCTCCTACAGTTGATATCATTTTATATTTTGTAGTTCACAAAAAGTATCTCAAGCAGCCATTCATAAGGTTCCTGTACTTCCATGAGAGTTTAAATTGCATTCTTATCATGAGACACAGTTGTAACAATCTCATCAAAATCATGTCAGTCTTAAAAGAGCTGACAATTCAGACAGATGATCTATAGAAGTGCAAGTGATATGCTACAAGCTTATTCTACGGTGTTGTATCGGTAGTGTGTGGAATAAGGGATACCTAATAGTACATTTTGCTATAATATAAGATGACAGATATTCCTATAAAGACTATGAAGTTTATATGAATCTATGTTTTTGCTATCTACATAGAGTGACATGCCATTACAAAGGTAAGATGCAGTTTGTTATCCTGGCCTCACACCTAGTGAATTCAGAGAACTCCATGAAAAGCTGGATAGAACTGTTTGGTCTTTTAAAAAAATTCCTAAACATTTATTTTCTGAAATTCGAGAATCCAACTTCTGAAAGACTAAATTCAAAAACATATGTAAGAGTGCATTATTTCATGAATTATCCAATAGCTGCTATAAGTAACTGCAATTTTACTTAATATTTGTAATAATGATTTGGGAAAAGATACATCATAGAAAAAATTTAAATCTGGACCTCTTTAAATGTGATACATTTGTAAAAAGCAACCAAGTGATTTCAGCTTGGAAGAAAATTGTTATTACAATGACCTAAGAAGACATAGTGCAAGATGAGTCTATTCAGTAGAAAGGAAATATTTAGTACGTTGTCATATCAAAAGGAATGTGTGCTCAAAAATAAAAATATGAGTAACAATATGATACTAATTTTTAAAGCAACTTGGGATGTGGTTATGTGCCTAAAAGCACGCAAAAGGACTGTGGAGGTCTCACTATGAGAAGTATGAGTGATAGCATCACCTTAAGTTACCGTAGTGCTTTCAGTCATTATCATTTGTTTATGAAGACACTGATATCCTATGGAGAAAACAATGTAAGCATGTTTATGCAACATATAACACTGTGGAGTAACAATCTGAGCCACAGCACTGTTTCTACTGTTATGAAGGGTATGTCTGTAGCTCACAGTGCTGCATTATGTAGAGATTCCCATCTTCAAGTAAGCTCCAGCACAGAAAGTAGGGTGGCTGCATCAGCTTAGCCAGTGACCGAGTACTTAGCACTGCTAAATTGAAGAGTAAGAGCACGTAGAGACATTCTGTACTGTTGAAAATGTACTTTGTTGAAAGTGTACACTACACAAAGGAGAGAGGTGAGATGCGTGGATATTTGGGGATCTGTCAAAGATTTCTCTATACAAACTCTGTAACAACTGTAGAACACAGGGCTGCAATCTTTCTCGGTACTGACAGTTTTTGGTCAAAATGACCACCATCCTTCTCTCCTGGTTCATGTTCTATTGCCAATGTCTTTGAAATCAAGCATTCAGAAGTGACTGTACCAGAGTGGCTTGAATTGATCTTAACATCACCTTTTCTTTTGAGAGGGAATGCTTGTATTTTGTTGGCCTAGAAATAACTATCCTGAAAGCAAAGAGATGTATTGAATACATGAGCCCTAGTGAAATAAAGAAGGCACTAGCATCCTACACTGCTAAACTGTTAGCATGTTCCATGCCTTGATTTTTTCCTACACTAAGAAATGCATAAGTGTGGTTCAGCCTAGAACTGGCTCAACTGGCAGTATTGATGAAGCCACTGCAGTAGCAAAATGGTTGGCTTGGGTCTGTTTTGTGTGCTCTAGGCTTAGCCTTAGGTTCATTGTCCTGAGGTATATCTGTCTTGAACAAGATACTTGAATTAATCTCCCATCTGGGTTACTGATCACTGAGACAGGAGTCTGGTTGTGGTTGTGGTTTTGACCAGAGATTTCATTCAAGACTACAGAACCTTTCCTCCTGTTTTGGTGCTGACAGATAAATAGAAACATATTGAATCTCAAACAACTCAAAAGAGCTTCCTAATTCACTCCGAGAGAAATAAAAAATATTGACTTCGTTATTGACTTTGAATTACGGGTTCTTTCTTCTCCATATCCTTATTTTGTCTTTTACCGTGTATTTTACATTTTGTAGCTATGTTTGAGTCATACAACTACGCATTTATTAGTGAGTATAATTGATCAGTCACAATTCAACATTTTCAAAAAGGAAATAAAATGCATAAGCACTTTACTAATGCTATACTATGGCTGAGCATTTATATATATGCTGAGGTCAAAGCTGGTTTTCAAAGCTGTTGCAACACTATCACATTCTAATTTAAGAGTCAGTTTGGTGAAATGCAAAAGTACATGTTTACATGTATAGTGCATATACATTGCCAGATATTACTCTGTTGTAAGAAAAAGGAAAAATACTACTGCAGTCTAAAAACTACTTCCATGAATGAGCTCTGTCAAAGTCAGCACTCATTTCTCTATCCATCTCTATTCCCAAGTTAACTTTCAATGACAACAGGCATATCTACTACCATTAGCAATCCATAGACAAGTATTACATGTTGACCTGCTTCTGATCTAGTATCGTCCTATCCAAAATCATGGAATTGATAAGCACGTTGGACTGAAGGATTCAGAAAATTTCCCAGAAACATCAGCCATGGACACATCTTAATATCTCATATTTAAACTAAAATCTCATGTTCATATGTAAATAATGCTTTGCTTTCAAATGCATATTTTTTGTCAGTATACACATTTAGGGATTATATATCTTAACAATACAACAGAACAGTTTAGGAATGCCAGACATCAACTTCATAGAAGCTGGAACTGACTTCGTTTATTAGCTTTTCATGCAGTACATTTATATGATTCTTAACAATTAGTGATGTAATTACACAGGCTCCTAATTGGTAGACAATGATCTAACTCAGACCCTTACAGCCCCCCTTACTTGTTTAGCTCATCCTTTTAGTTCAACAGCTCTTTTATTCCCTCTGACCTTGGTCTACTTTCTTATCTCCTAGTTAGCACTCCCTTTGTTCTTTCACTGAAACCTGAAGGCTGGAATTGAGCAGGCCTGCTGGGCAGCCATGTACGCGGCTCTCTAGCCATCCCTCTACACTGTTGCAACACTATCACATTCTAATTTAAGAGTCAGTTTGGTGAAATGCAAAAGTACATGTTTACATGTATAGTGCATATACATTGCCAGATATTACTCTGTTGTAAGAAAAAGGAAAAATACTACTGCAGTCTAAAAACTACTTCCATGAATGAGCTCTGTCAAAGTCAGCACTCATTTCTCTATCCATCTCTATTCCCAAGTTAACTTTCAATGACAACAGGCATATCTACTACCATTAGCAATCCATAGACAAGTATTACATGTTGACCTGCTTCTGATCTAGTATCGTCCTATCCAAAATCATGGAATTGATAAGCACGTTGGACTGAAGGATTCAGAAAATACCCCAGAAACATCAGCCATGGACACATCTTAATATCTCATATTTAAACTAAAATCTCATGTTCATATGTAAATAATGCTTTGCTTTCAAATGCATATTTTTTGTCAGTATACACATTTAGGGATTATATATCTTAACAATACAACAGAACAGTTTATAAGTTGTTAAACATAGTCATTACTGTAAAACTGCTCAAATTTATCCTTCTCTATTGAAGCAAATTAACTTTTGCCTTAGAATCTCCTGGGAGCAGTTCTGTAGGCTGATTTTCTTTTCTGTGTCAGATAGTAACTGGGGGAAAATGAGGAGAATCCAAGAGCTGCATATCAGAAAAGGCCAAAGATTTCAATGTAGTCCAAAAGACTACATGAAAGAGTAAATACTATCTCTTAGTACACCAGTCATGGCAGTAACTTAATACATATAATAGCCATGCAAATAAGATATTCCACAACCTCAGAAATATTGATCTCAAAATTCTAGAGAAACGAAGCTGTATATTGCTTTTATTCCAGCAGCCACATTATTTGAAATTTCCTAGTAATACTTCAGGAGAAAACTATGTTTGATAATTATATGTTGACAAAGTTCGTTTGAATAAAAAGCTTATTTGTACAAATTTGTGGAATATTATGATGTAAATTAGTCCAGATCAGTTACACTAAGAACTGTTGTCACTGCACTGGAAGAGCACATCAATAATAGCAAAAATAACATCCATGAATATAGAATACATTAAAGAACACCCAGCAAGATTTAATTTTAAAGGGCGAGCGGTTTCTTTGTTCGTTACCCTTCTGCATTTTCCATTAATGTGCTTCTTTCTCCCTCCCCTCTCTCGCTGTTGAAGGCCTTTTCTCCTGATGAAGAATGAAAATTGCAAAGCTTTTTGAATAGTAAAATAAGGCAATCTGACAGCAAGTCTAAAATCACTTCAAATAATCCAAATTATAAAAAAATCTTATTTTTCTCAAGTTAGAAACATATATTGTGTATTGTAAGCAAATATAATCAGTTTTGGAAATTTCATGACAGGAACAGAATTTAGTAGATATTTAGCCACTTAAAGGAATTCAGTGTTGATTCAAAATTAAATACTCTCTACATTGCAGAGTTCTGATTCTGTATCTTCTCTCTCCTGGCCCTTTACACAGCACACAGTTTACCACTGCAAAGTCTTTCCAAAATGGATTTAGATGAGGAGCACTCTGATGTTGTAGGTTTTTACACCAGCTGAGCAGAGTTGTGAGTCATCACACAAGGTGTAGCATACAGAGTAAATCTTGCATAACCATTTTGGCATTATAGCATGTGAATTTTAGTTAAAGGGAATGAAAAAGGAGATATGCTATCATTGTCACAATTAATACTTAAAAGGGTTATGAGAAGGCCTGAGGTGTCAGGCTTTGAGGCTTAAAACAGGCTCTAACTGAGAGATACAGAGATAGAACCTAGCTGGGGAAAGGTCATGTTTAGGAGAGAGAAGGAGAATTTTTTCTCTAAATGTTACAGCATTGGTTACTGAAAGAGGCAATGTTTTGCAGTAAGGTGACCAGAAACCTGCTGCGTAACAGTAATCTATTTAATCTGCAAGTACTTTAGAGTTGTGAAGGTTATTCTTGCAAGCTCCTAAGACTGATAGATAAGTAAGAATTATAGATGTGAATAGAAGACGAAGGATGACCCCTTATTCAACATAATTTAACTGAAGCCATTGAAAAATAAATTATCTTGGAGTTCAATGGCACATAACAACAAAACAGAGAAATTTAAATTTAAAAAATGAAATATATCTTTTCTGGTTGGAATTTCAAAAGCAATATAGACAGGTATACTGTGTGAAGAAATCGGATAAGTTGCTAACTAATATCCTAAAGCTCGGTCTCTGTTCAATCCCTTTCCAGTTATTTCTTTGCTTGTTTTTGCTACATTCATTAGGTAGGCACTTGAGAAAATTTACACTCTATAATTAAGTGTCCAGCTCGGGCCTTGTGTCATCTTATAGCCCAAACCAGTCTTAAAAAGGAGACAAGATTTTGGAGCTTTTGATCAAATGTAAATCTGTTTTTGAGTTCTTTAACAGTACTGCTTCAATCGATAGACCTTACTTGCTGAAACCTTAGACTTACTCTTCTTGCCTCCATACCGAACACTCAGAAGGGCTTGAACAGGCACCAAAACTTGTTTCTGCTCCTGGGATTCCCCAGTCATGCACATAACTACATCCCTATAGTAAAGTTAATTGAAGAATCCAAAGGGATATTGAGGGTTCATGTTTGCATTCACAGGTTCAGGCTCTTGGTCTGAATTTATGGATTCTACTTACTTTATAATAAATGTGCTATTTATTTTTCAGGAACTAGCACTGCCCTGGATAAAGTTGTCCCTTTTGATACTTTTTAGGATTATTTTCTCTAGTAAACATATAGAAAAAGGAACTAAATTTCATTAGACATTATGATATTTTAAAGCCTCCATAGTCTTGCACAAAAAAAGTGATGAAATAGTACTAATGCATACAAAAAATACTGCTTTACAAGATCTTTGTTTTCCTGTAATACTTCACATTTGAATAATGTACTCAGTTTCCTCTATACTCAGTCTTTTGTGCATCTTCTTGTAGGCCTGTCCATTAAACCATTCCCGCTGTAGGTAATGTCATCTGTGAATGGAGCTTTAAGCCACCATGTATTCCTGTAACCCCGTAACTGTATGGCAGAACCTTTTAGGTACATAGAGAAGTGCTTTTAGAATTAAATTGCAATCTTATATTTTTCAGGAGTTTTTATCATTGATAATTGATTTATTGATTATTGGTGCATTTCTAAAACCTGAAATTTAAATCATGTTAGGTCTCCAAGACTTTTTTTTATTATTCTGTTTTTGTGATACATATGATCTTTTCCAAGTCTTTGTCACTTTCGGCATTTTGTTGTACATTCAGTTTTGACTCCTCTGTCTGTTCCATGTTTTTCACTCCTTTTCACCTGTTAGGAATACATATAAGTGCATACTCTCTTCATCTTGTTATCTGATTCTTCAGGTAAAAAAATTAATAGAAATTTTCTCTGCACGCTGTGTCACCAGCCTCAACTTATTGTTTCTGCCATTCTTCTACAACCTTTTCTTGCCCCTGTGTTCTGCTGATAAATCTCATGATAAGCAGCTGCAGGTATTCTATCCTTTTATTTAAATTCTTGCTGAAGAGTCTATTCTGTGACATCCATAAGATGCTCATCAGTCATTTGTTTACTTTCATATATTTTATGCATTTACGTAAATAACCTAATAAATAATCCTGACTGGGATCTATCCTGCCATCGGGTAGCCATTCTATGATATGATTTTGGCATTAAAAGAAATTCTTCTGTTATATTGTCCTCATCCTACATCCCCCGTTCCTCATTCTCTTTCTCATTGTACTATATATAAGATATTTTTGTATGTATTCCTTGGGCAAGGATCCATTTTTGTATTTTATATTGCATACAAAATAATTTTGTATGTATTCCTTGGGCAAGAATCCATGTCTTTCAACACAAATATTTAGTGCTTATTGACTGTCATTAAAATACAAAATTAATTATCTTCATCTGGAAACACAAACATTTGTTAGTTGTCAGAGAACAAAAATGCATTTTTCATTTATTATTATTAAGTTAATGAGAAATAGGATACCAAGCATATATTTTAAAATATTTTTTTCATCCACTAAATAGTTTAATGATATTTTAAAGACATTGTTTCCATTATTTTCAGGAAGTAGTAGCCACTGTTTTCAATATAAATATTGCAAAAAGACAGTAGATAAGGGATTAGCCAGCAAAGAATGATGAAAAAATTATAGTCTTCTATAACTTAACTCACTTCTAAGTGAGTTAAGAAATGTTATATGGATACATTATGGATCAGATATTTATCTGTAAAGGAGAGGTAAATACTAAAACATATATATCAGAGCAAATAAGTGATCACAAAGAAAGATGATCAATATAAATGGTAAGAAAAGATGTTCCATGTAGAATGTATGTGGAATTAGGAAATGTAGTGCTGGTCTAAAAAATTAAAAAAAATAATTAAAAAAAATGACACAATTACAATATTATTTCTGTGAGATTGGAGACATAACAGCATTTTATCTGAGAAAGAGCACATAAATTTACAAATGAAGACTTCATAGCACACAGTGAGAATTTTATTGTCTACTTACAGAATCTGATTCAAAATGTAAAAGCGCTGCTCCATCTCGTGGAGATATTTCCCTTATGGGGCTCAGAAAATTATGATTAAAATGTATATGACTACACATACTCCAAAATGCATCAGGAATACAATGTTAAGAGGTGATGTGTAATGCATGCGTCAAGTCACAGACAAATGTCTCTTTTCTTCCTATTTCCCCAGCGTTTATTACTATTGACTATTGGTTGCATGGCTTATGGAGAATCTCCCTCCATGAACAGGGCAAGACCTGTCCCTTCCTTGCCTCCCTTGTTGAAAGCACTAGACCGAACATATTTGTGGGAAAGAGGGCACATGGAGGGACAGGGAAGCTGAGGGGTTTCAGACCATCGCAAAAGCAGTAACTCTTGGCAGGACATGCCACCAGCAAGCACCATGCACAAGCCCAGAATGGGAATAAGCTGTTGAGAGTCTAGGATACTTTATGTGTGATGGCACACACACTCTCTTCCTTTTCTATAAAGATATTCATAAAATATTAATGAATGAGAAAAGATGTCTGTGAGAGATTTTAAAAATGAAAGCCGAAAAGTGTATTTGATCAAGGCCTACTGTACAGGGCAGTGGTTTGCAAGTGTCTCTGAGGAGTTACATTGTGCTTTGCCATTTGGAGCTGTAACTTCCCCGTTATCCTCTAGATTTCTTGAATAAAATGATTTCCATTCATGGTAATGTTATTCCTCATCCGCATATTTCATTTATTCTAAAAAATAAATTAAAATTCCTGCTACGAAATTTCTGCGCCATCGGGCCCACACAGCATACCTTCTTGGTATTGGCAATACTTCTTGGTTTCAGATACATGATTATCTCCTTATTGTTCTGATTTTGTTCAGATATAATCCCAAATTCTCTTGAGAAGTTTGGCTAATGTGGCTCATCAGAACTAGGGTTGTACGTTGTACCATGGTAGCAGGAAATGACCCTATATCAAAGTCCTATATTAAAAAAATATAGTCTGAAGCAGGAATCAGGACTTGGCGACTTATGCAGGCAAATACACCCTATTTTAGTCTACCATTATTTTAATGATTTTTATTAAAAAGAATGCACAATTTTTGCAATAACTTGAGTGTGACATAGTGGAAGTAGCCACAAAAATTATTCCCTTCTTGTTACCCCCACTAAACACCAGTTCTGCATCTTGCAAATAAATCTTAGTCCCTGTTTATATTTTGCTATCCTAATATCCTCAATACTTGTGAAAATGACTCTTATTATCTTTAATTGCTTTGGAAAGCAGTCAATTAAAAAAAAATAGATATTCCAGTCATTAAAGTAATATGAAATTGATTTCAGCTTATGAAAGGTGTTTTGTTTTTCTTCATTTCAAAATGCAGGAGAGTTCAAGAAATTTTTTTGGGGTAGACTAGTATAGATATAGCTTATCTCTTCTGCTAAAAAGTATATACCTTTGCATTGTAATATAATTTAAGAAGAACTTTGCTAATATTACTTCTGAACATGCCCGGAGTAAATACTCTCACGTATATTTGTTGTGCTTGTATTCAATTACACGGTTTTGTGCCAAAAATGAAAGCTAAGCAATGTCCTGACTTGTTTACCATTATTTCTTCATATTTCAAGGGACTTCATTTCATAATTAGAATTTTTAGAAATTCTTCCATAGACAATTTAGTTTGCACTTGGCTCATTCTTTCAGGAGAGTTCATGATAATCTCTTATTTATACAGCCTGTAAGTATGCAGGTGATTGATAGATCAATTAAAATTGATCAATTCCAATATCAAAATATACAGAAATTATTATTAGAGATTTTATATCTCTGAAAAAACACAAAGAAAATAGAATAATAAGAATGGCATGGATATGCTGTATTTTTTATTGTAATATGACATTGCCTTCTTCCTATTTGACTCAAAGAAGGCCATTAAAACTGTCACTCTCTATTCCTGTTTCAGCATACGACTGTTCCATAAAATAAATCCATCAGTCTTAGGCTATGAATCTCCAAATATCTAAGCAACCCTCAGGACTGTTGTCTGTTCTCATCTTAATTCAGCCACCATCTCATACTAAATTTTCCTCCTTTCCTTCCCTTCTGAATGTTGCGTATTTCTCCTGCTCTATGCTATTCTCTAATGTTACAATATTGCAGATTCCATCAGACCCCTTCACAAGACTAAAAATTGTTAAGTCATAGATTGGAATAAGTGGTAGATGAATCTGTACCAAAGAGGAAGGAAAAAGAAAGGAAAAATTAGAGAATAAGTGGAAACAAATTATGCAGCTCAAAGGTAGGGGTAATTTGGAGACTTTCCAAAAGGTACAAGAAAGAAAAGAGGCAATATGTGTAATAAAGGAGACTTAGGAAGATAGAAGAGTAAAATTCCCAAAGGCTAATATTAGCCATATTTATTATTAGAACAGTGCTGCTTAACTCAGCACAGCATACAAAGAGAAAAATGTGAGTCCGCTCCTACATCAAATTAATCCAGTCCACAAAAAAAAAAAAAAAAAAAAAAGGTACAATTGTCAACTTGTTATAATAATACTGTACGTTAAAGCTAGATCTTCCAGGTACAATATGATTGCATTTAATCTCAAAAGTGAGCTCTGTGGTAGTACAGACGAAAATTGGGAAAACAATACAGATGTTCTTTGTCGGCAATGCCTAGGTAAAAATTGGCAATCTTGACAAAGGCAACTATAGGGTATATTTGGTGTCATTGTATTTAAAATAATTTTGTGGATGGCAAATCAAGCACAAAAGTTAAATTTTGTAGTTTATGAAACATTTACAACTTTTGTTTCCTTTTCCTCCTCCCAACATTTTTACTTTGGTTTCAGAAGTCTACCTTGCCTGCTGTATTGCCATGCTTGTTGGATTAAATAAATTAGATTCGAAATGAAGCCTGTGGATTGTGCTGCTGCATTGTCACTTCCCCGAGTGCTATTAACTTGCTTTTTAAAATGGTTCAGTAGCATAACAAGAGTTCTGTATTGCTTGATTAAATAATACATAGAATTAATGGGACGAATCTTGTTCTGGGGTGCAATCGATTACAAACTGGGCAATTTTTTGCTTCCTGCTAAGAGAAAGAAGAGATTTTTTTTATAATTATTAGATTATGTAAACTGTGCAGATAAACCAAGAAAGAGTAATGGCAATTCCATAGGTAGCTCACTTTTCCATGACCTTAAAACAAAAGTAAGTTGTTAAGTGCTACTTTTATGGGACAGCAGTGATCCATTACCTGCTTTTCTTTGCACATGCAGAAAAAATGTCAGAACAGTCATTTAGGTTAGGTGAATGTGAAGGAAAATAAGTTTAATCCATTTTCAGCTAAGGTGGGGTTGAGGTCTTGCCTGACATCATTGAAAAATTCTGTGATAGAATTCAGCAGAACTTGGATACTAAATGTAGTGCTCTGGTAAAATGGTTAGCTATGCTCCTGTCTGTTTCAGATGGAAGGATGTAGTACTCATTTAAATCCTCTGTAGATTTCAATTACCTATTATATGCAGATGACCCCATTGAACTGGCAATTTTACCTGTATGAGCACTGCAGATTCAGTCTGCAGACTATTTTCTGGTCTTACTATAAATACTTTCACCTGTTCCTTCCTCCGCTTTTTAGTGATCCATGAACAATTCAGTTTATCAAGGATGTCAGAATCAGAGGATAGTTCAGGTTGGCAGGGGTGTCGGGAGGTCTCTAGTCCACCTGCTGGGTCAGCTCTGATACCAGACCAGGTTGTTCAGGGTTGTGCCTAGTCTGAAACTTGAAAACTTCCAAGGCTGAAGACTGAACAACCTCTCTTGGCAGGCTGCTCCACTGTGTGACTGTCCTCAGGGAGAAAAAAATTCTCCTTATACCTAGTCTGAAGCTTTAATTTCAATTTATGCCTATTGTCTTTTATACTCCACCATGTGCAGACCCTGACTACACCTTGATGACAACATCGCTGATGTTGTTAGATGCTCAAAAACCCCCTCTTCTCCAGGCTGAACAAGTCGAGGTCTCTCAGCCACCTCTCCTCAAAGGGCAAATGCTCCAGCCCCTGGAGTATCTTGGTGGCCCTATGCTGAAATCACTCGAGTTTATTAATACTTGTCATGTACTGGGGGACTCAAAAACTGCAGAGCTGCTTGATTTCTGATCCTTCAGCCTGTGTCACTGCAAGGCGTCCTTGCTTCCCAGATACGGGACTTGGCATTTGTTGCAGTTGAATTTCATGGGATTCTTGCTGGCCCATTCCTCCAGCCTTTATACATGCTTCTGGATGGCAGCTCTCTCTGTTAGCAAACACTAACCAAAATAACCTTAACCAAAATTATCCTAGACATTTAGAGACAGGACTTTCACTTTTGGAAGTTTTTTTTCATTTGAAATTGTGACCTAGAGTATCCCCTCAATTGAAATTTTGACAAACTTCTGTCTTTAATGAGATAAAGTCCACACAGATGCTACCTGACAAATGTAAAGAAATAAAAATAGAAAGCCCTTAATAAGCTTTATTTAAGTTACAGAGTTACAGTCTGGGTTGCAAATTTGGTTTGATGCCACTTCTCTGTTCACAGGAACAAAACATTCCCGAAGAAAAAACCTCTCCCTTAGTGAAGTGCAGCAGCTCATAGCTAGTGTCACCAGCCAGCAGGTAATGGTCATTCAGGAGTCAACCTGGCAGTCAGAACAGGAGAGCCCATTGAGGCTGTCACTCTAAGTCCACACTTAATGAGTTTTTGTTGAAAGGGCCATTTTTGATGTCCTCATGTGTCCTTCACTGCAGCTTTGGAGCTTGTTTTTACTTTTGAACAGGCCTGTTTCTAAGAACACAGGATTTGAATCACCTTTGCTGTAAGCAGAATGAAGAGAGTTGTTTGAATCTTCAGGTGATACTTCCCCTTTCTTATATGCCAGATCCCACACTGGCTCTTGCCAGTTCCTGAAAACCTTGGAGCCAGGCTTGCCATTAGAACACAGGTCCGTTCATACACATTCTGTATTTAAACCTCACCAGAGTATCCAGGGATTTGCATCTCATCCAAAAAAGGGGAAAAAAAAAAAAGAAAAAAAGCGAACACCTTCCTCCTGCCTTCTTTCCTCTACAGATGTATTTGCCAAGCTCACTAATTCATGTGATAAACTCAGCAGAACTCTTCTGGATGTTGGTAGCAAGGCCTTGCCATCAACTCACCCACCAGAAAATTTCTTCAGATTTTCATTTAAGGCAAATGAAATGTTGTTTTCCAAGTGGTTGGCAGTACCTCTGTGATCACTAGAGCAAAAGGACATTCATATGTCCCAGTTTGGATGATTAATTGTGGCAAATGAAATCAGGAGTCAGGCACTAATTGCAGTGAGTAAGTTTTGAATTCTTTCTGCAAATCCATGCACTGAATTTAGAGTGAATGAAGGGTTAGTACCTTGCCTGTCTTACAAGCAAACTGGCATCATTGTTTTAGAGCATCCTTATGTTTTCCTGTGTGAGAGAGTTGATCACTGAAAAGCATCATATTATTTAGGTTGTGGCAATGTACTATAGCAGTGTCTATATATATATACATACATATATTTATATACAGTATAGCATTATACAAGCATCACTTGACCTTTCTCTAGGTTTAGTTTAACAGTAACATGCTATCAAATTTTAAATTAAAAAAAAAATCTATGTTCCCTCTCCAGTCATTGCCTTTTTTTTTTCCTGCTATTCTTAGTTAGCTCATCTACAGCTCTCTCCTGAAAGGAACCCACAGGGTTATCCCAAACCCGACTATTGCATCATTAACACTTCCCTGTGTGGCAGTAAAGCTCCCAAGTTTCCTTTGGAAATGCTTTTATGTACTGTCATCTCCACACAGCCCCTCTCCTGTTACTCTCTTTTATCCCCTTAGTCACTGCTTAGTTGCGGATTTGCTTTACTTTTCAATATTTCTCATCAATCAGTTCTTCCAGGATTCTCTAGCACTTTGTTTCTGGTTCCTGATCTTGTTCTGTTTTCACCAACATGCTCTGAAGCCCTCATGTCCAGCACTGTGTTGTTCCTGAAGTGGTACAGAGAGGTACTGACTCTTTCCTCTTCTTTCTTACATATTATTTTATTTCAGTTGGTGTCTGAATATCTTGATATGAGAAGGGGTTGTAACCATAAAAAGAGCTAAAGAAATCTTGAGCTGCAGCCTTAGTTCTTTGGTAAGCTTTAGCTTGTACTCTGTTCACCACTGACCACATACTTGCCTCTTTTTCAAAATACATGATTTGCTTGCCTCTGTGTTAGTCAAAACAGGTTAATAACAATTCAAGAGAATGATCCAAGAGTAAGTAAAATTACAGTGACAGAAAACTCAGATAGCAGAATGTGAGCTTGAATGACCATTTTAATTTGGATCTTGCAGTACTACTGTCCAGATTCCTCAGGGACTATAGTCACAGTTGTTCTAGAGGCACTAACCTAACATCTAACTTCAGCTCTCAAAACTAAATCTGAAATAAATAGAAATATAAACCTGAGATTTTTTTCAATCAGGCTTTAAAGTGTCTGATACATACATACATACATTTTCTTTTTCTTGGTATTTCATAGAATTCCAATTAAATTGAGGAAATCAAAGCAGCAGAAAAAAAATAACAAAGCCCAAATGAAAAAAGACTCCAAGTGATTCTGTCATCCTTAGATGTTCAACTTCTGGCAAATTTTACAGGCCCCTATAAGTCTTTTATATGATCAAAGAGGAAGATTGTGTCAAAGCCAAGAATAGAAATCAGAACAACTAGTCTCTATTTTGTTCAAAACACCATTCTTCCTAATTTGAATCTATTGGCCAGCTCAGTGCTTTTTTAACATCTACTTGCACCTGGTTCTTTTTTATTTCTTTTTCTTCTGTATCTTTAAATAAATGACAGTAAGAGCACCTCATTAGTTTATAGTGAGAACTGAGAAATCTCAGACAGTGAATAAAGAAAAGCTGAAGTCTATGCATTGTCTCATGAAATGAGATAGAAATAACCTTAGGTGCTAAGCCCTCATCAATCCTTCTGCCAAACCTAATGATTTTGCAAGGTTTTTTTCCTTGTTTAAAATATCATCCATATATTCCCTCCCTCTGCTTTTCAAAGCTCTTTGGTATCATGCACATTCCAATCTCAGTCATCTGAGTTCTACCCAGACCAGGCAGTTTCTCCTGAAGCCACCAGAGACCTCTCTGCAGTTGGTCATGAGTTTGTCAACAACCTACTTTCTAGCTCTTAAGGGTTTGAAATCACAGCCTTAACATTGCCTCTTTCTAAGCACAGAATTATTATTTTTCTGAAAAAATAGATGGAAATTAAAAATAATAATAACAAACACCTTAATTCCTACTAATATTTGATTTCTTCTGTTTGGTGCTCTATTTTTATCTTTTCCTTTCACGTTTCCCTGCTGCTTCATGTTTTATAGCACATCATGCTCAGTAATGGTCAGAAGCCTTGCACCTGATTATTTCTATGTTCAAATTTGCTGGAACATTTGCTGGAAATTTTCCAGGACTCTGAGGGCAACATATAATCTTCATAAAACAGATGGCAGACACCTTTGTCTATCTGTGCCACTGTTGCTTTAGAAATCTACAGGTCCAGATGCTAAGAAAAGGCTGGAGCTTTGTTCACTGCAACCAGTAACTGCTGCTTGTCTCACACTGTGTTAAAAATTATCATAAATATGTCATGTTTTTATGACCCACTAGCTGTGTGCAATTGCCTGTGTACTTTTATTTTCCTGCTTAATTGTAATAAGAAAATTGCAGACTCAACTCTGATGTCAGAAGGGTAGCAGTCAAAAAATCCCATCCTGTTAGTATATATTCACAGCTAATGAACTCAAAGTCAGTTGATATCCATCAGACTTCTGGAATGAGAATAAAAACTGAACAAATGTTCCTTATTAAAAGAGTTCTCAGTTACCTCAAGACAGACTAGACCGAATAATGAACTGAGAGAGAAAGGGGGTAATTATATGATCTGGCTCCTGCAGATGCTTTTTAGGAGCAGAAGCAGCAAATTGCACCGAACAGGCTTTCAGCAGTTTGCTCTATGTGAAAAAAAAAAATAGCATAATGAGTAACAGCATATAAAAATCCTTCTCAAGTTATCAACCTTTTTATAAACTATGAAGTTCAAACTCTAATATACCTTAGACTAACTGGTAAATTCAATCAAGTTACCTCTTCAATCTGCCAGCTAAACGGGCCGTTAAATTTACCTAGGAGGAAGACATATAATTACACATTATGATAAACAGCATCAGAGTTGCTTCAGAGGCACAGAAGGTTATAAAGTAACCTGATGGTGTCAACCTTGCGCATTTTGAGAGAGAATTAGGAGTAGTTTCTTGCTGTAGTTACTTACATCAATGTGATATTCAAGGAAAGCTCTGAGAAGGTGTGCACCATTCAAAATCAGCCCTTTCTTCATTTGATTTGCACTTGCTACAAATGTTAACTCACATAAATCAATTCTTCACCCACAAAACCTACGTCAAAGAATGTGACTTAGGTTACGGAGCCAAAACACTATAAGTTAAGAGATGCCAGAATCAAGTCTGTCTGTCAGTCTCCAAGCCTCATGTGAATGTGCATATTAAAACTTTAATTACATGATCGAATACACCTTTTTTTCCCAAAGGACCCGTGACTCATTCAGTGTGGAAGTTGTAAAGGTCTCAGTGAATGAAGAAGAAAAGAATCAGCTATTCGAAAGGCAGTATTATCTTGACAAAAACTGAAGATTTTTTTTTAGCCAACAATACAAAACTGATACAAGAGAAATTGATTTTCACTTGACAGAAGTGAAATAGGAGAATACTTATGAGTAGCTTTAGGATGTTTAATTATGGATTAATATTTTACATGGGGTTGAAGTGGTTTGGAAGTCACCTGTTTTCCTAAATATTCTTTAGAATATCTAAGTACTGAAATACCAGCAAACTTGAAGAAGATCAAGCTGTGTGACTTCTGTTAACGTTAATAGGAGTAGCACAGCTAAATCCCTCTACACCACCACAAATTTTCCCCCATGTTGTTTTTAGAAATAAAGATTATCATGCACAGTTTGAAACAAATAACGAAAACAGAGCCCGGCCACATATGCAGAGTACACAGTGAGAAATTGGCTTTGCAGAGCAAGGCATCAGAGCAGCTGGAGAAAAAAAATGCTTAGTGCTGGGAAGACAGAGCAACGCAAATTTAAATATATTTTGCATGGCTATCATATGAGAAGTGTATTGCGAGTGATCATGTATGGAACATAGTTGGAAGATTGCTCTACATGGAAAGTGTACTGCTCCCATTCAGCCTCACAGTACAGTATTTTTCCCTGATTATAATTTATTGTCTTACTTTATGAAGATTATTCACCATTTGGATTAGCCCGTAGATCACCAAAAGCAGGAGACAGGAGGCAGGAGCTGAAGAGCAATGCTATCCACCAAAGCATTTAGTTCACTTGGCTCAGGAAAAATAAATTAGAAGCAGTCGGCGCCGCCACCCATGACTTTTGACAATGTCTTCTGAAAGCAAAATGGGAACGTGAATACCTCAGACTTGGATATGCTCCAGACTTCCCCTATAATACTTGCTATGTGGATCACTAAGCAATCTCAGCCTCTGCTTGAAAATGTGAAGTGAACCAGTGCCCTAGAAGTCAGCTTTCCAAATCACAAAATTATGTCAGTTATGGTAGGCACAGTTAATACATAGTTATTCAGTTAAAAGATCTTGATTTCACTTCCTATTCACTTTCTAACACTTGGATCACTTTCACTGCATTTTGATTTATTATTAACTGATAGATAATATATTGATAATTGTCAAAAGATGTCAATAGAAAACAGAAAAGCTGTCAATAGATGATTTATTGGCAATAGATAGTACATAATTTCTATGATTTAGATTAATTTTAACTATTTTAAAAAATGAAAATGGAAGAAAAAAAATTTCTCAGTATCTTTTAAAGCAATTCCTGGCATTGCTTAAGAAGCTCCCAACAACACACCAAAAGTGCCTGAGATATTAGATAGTGCTAGTTTGATTGAACTAGTGCTGCTATAAGTAAAAGAGGGAAAGAAGAAAGGGAAAAAAAATGGGAAAAGGAGGTTACAAGTCACAAGAAAGTTACTCTTAAACTCAGCCAAGTAAAAAATCAGACTGCCAGAATTTTCTGTTCATACATGCCCAGCAGTCTAAATTAGTAAATTTATCTGAAGAGTCTCTTTGAACTGTGAATGTGACACACCAGTCCTGTAAAGACTGAACAAGACTTTTCCCTTGTTGCTCCTTGCTTCTGCAGGTCTCTCTGGCATCTGACACTGGAAACCAAAGGCATAAAGACTCTCTTGTGCTTAATATTCTCCAAGCTGATAATCAGGTTGGAGTCTGATCAGAATACAAAGGCCACAAGATTAATTCACCGTATATTACTCTCCATTTAACATTACTCCATTTCACAAACTGGAGACTTTGTGGATGTTTCTAAACGGTTAGAAGCTATGCCAGCCAATAAAGCTCACTTTTATCTGTAAGTCATTATAAGAGTAACCTGTATGGTAGACAGACCTGGTCAATTTGCTTAATGAGTTTCTGACATAAAGTATGACTACTATCCCTCATACCTACTAAACAAAACTCCAAAATCAGAAAACCAGTTTTAAAGACACTGACTTTCTTGTCTAATAATATTATATGGTATGAACAAAAGAGGCAGATCTAGACAAAAGGAAGAAAAGTATTCTTTGAAGTGAGGGAGTCATGCAGCAAGATTCCTACAACTGATTTGATATCTAAAGCATGTAAATCTCTTTGGGTTGTCTGGACTTTTGTACTCTGCTAGGGAGAAATATATTTGTCACAATGCACTATTCCATTAAAACATTGTATGTTCTGTTATGATGCCATTTCAGGCTTTGAAAAATATCTATATTATGCTGTAAATTGAAAGAGCTGGGCAGTCTTTGTTGCACAATTTGTGAGCACTCAATCTGCAGGGAGGGTAACAATTTAATTTCTGTCTTTCTATTCTCATTCTCAAACTCCTTACAAATATGACTTCAATTAGACTCTAAGGTTGTCTGGATCACTACCTGACCTTTTGTTCTGGTAGTATTTTTACTTCTGCGGTTTTAACTCCTTTATTTATTCTGTTTTTTCTGTCAAAAACTGTCAAATAGTACAGTTAGTTTCAGTTTTATTTTGATAAATTGGTGAGAAGTATGAGACTGGACTATAACTTCAGTTAATTTAGGGAAGTCAGATAAAGGACAGAGTGCTACTACTTAGGGAAGTAGTAGCTTCCTACTTATTCTTCCCCTAAGTATCCTACTTAGGGAAGTAGGATAGAGAACAGAGCGCCTAACAAAAACAGCTGCAGAAAAAGATGAAAGAGAAGAGAATGTAGATTTAGATATGCCATATTATTATTTGAAATATGAAGCAGCTGAGCATCCTGCAAAGGCAAACTCAGTGGCTTAGCCTGAGTCCTCTTTAATATCTTTATTGATGATCTGAATGAGGGGATTGAGTGCACCCCCAACAAGTTTGCAGATAACACCAAGCTGGGAGGAAGAGATGTTCTGCTTGAAGGTAGGAAAGCTCTACAGGGATCTGAACAGGCTGGATCAATGGTCTGCGGCCAACTGTATGAGCTTCGACAAGGCCAAGTGCTGGGTCCTGCTCTTTGGTCACAACAACCCCATGCAGCGCTACAGGCTTGGAGTAGAGTGGCTGGAGAGCTATGTGGCAGAAAAGGATCCGGGGATGTTGGTCGACAGTCGGGTGAACATGAGCCAGAAGTACACCCAGGTGGCCAAGAAGGCCAAGGGCCTCCTGGCTTGTATCAGGAACAGTGTAACCGGCAGGACCAGGGAAGCGATTGTCCCTCTGTGCTCGGGGTTCATGAGGCCGCACCTTGAATACTGTGTTCAGTTTGGGGCCCCTCACTACAAGAAAGACGTGGAGATGCTGGAGCATGTCCAAAGAAGGGCACAAAGCTGGTGAAGGGGCTGGAGCACAGACCTTCTGAGGAGCAGCTGAGGGAGCTGGGATTATTTAGTTTGGAGAAGAGGAGGCTCAGGGGAGACCTTATTGCTCTCTACAACTACCTGAAAGGAGGTTGTGGTGAGGTGGGGGTGGATCTCTTCTCCAGAATTATCTACCAATAGGACAAGAGTAAATGACCTCGAGTTGTGCCAAGGGAAGTTCAGATTGGATATTAGGCAAACTTTTTAAAAGGCAAGAGTGGTGAAGCACTGGAACAGTTACCCAGGGAAGTGGTGGAGCCACTGTTCCTGGCAGTGTTCAAGAAATATGTAATGAGACATGCAGGGGCATGGTTTAATGGGCATGGTGTTGAAGGGCTTATGGTTGGACTTGATCTCATAGGTCATTTCCAACCATAATGATTCTATATGTGTAACAATATAAAGCAATTACAAAGCTGAATCACAGAGGGCTTTTTTTTTTTTTTTTTTTTAAGATAAAAACAAGCTTCCTTAGCCCTTATTTCATGACTTTGGACTTACTTGAGTCTGGACACACATTGTTTTGGAGAAAGTTTTACAGGTTGTGCTATCTATATTGTTCTTTTACTAGCATAGATCTCATCACTGTGAAGAACAGACTAACAAAATATCCACAAAAAACATTCTAAGATTGGCTGGATCTGATGCAAGAGAGATGGTTGACACTGCCCATATGCAATGTTAAAAGCATTTCTCTTCAGAGAAAACTTTCATATAAATGGATTTAAGCATTTTAAAATTCTCTGCAAGAAATGTCTTTATATAAAATCTGTCTTACATCACTTAATCTTCTTAGGTGGATGAGAGAGAAACACACAATAAAGTGTCACTTATCTTGTGGTAGCTTCAATGCTGGCAGCTAATTTTTGTCAGAAGCCCCTGTTTTAAGGAGTAATAACAGAAAGATGGAGCAGTGAATAGCTGTAAGGCTCCCTCTTATACATACAGATGAAAATTTTAGGGGCAGTACAGGTGAGACTTGTAGTGTGTAGGGCTGCAGAAATATAAAGGTGCTATATATCTCCAAGACAACATTCTCAAATACTAAGATTATATTTCTTATAAATCTGAGCCTCTTTTCACCGTTTTCAAAAAATCTTCCCCTCTACAGCCTTGTAGCCTTGGATAATTTCCAAGCTGATGGTAAATATCCTAACCATGCAGTCCTTATTCAAACAAATCCACTATTGCTTTTTATTAAGCCTGTTCTGCTATCTGTCATATTTACATACATGTAGCTACAGTGTCTTCACAGGGTTCAGGATACCCACATGAATGCTATGGCCAATATTCTAATAAAACTTGATTTAGGAATTGATTGTAAATTCAACCGGAGCTTATTTTGTAAACCAATTATCTTTGTTTTCTAACTTTATACACATGATAGTTAGATTTTCATCATTACAGCAATCTGAGCTGATGTTCATTTTTTACAGAGGGAGAAGCCAAAAAAAAAAATTAATACTCATACACACATTTGTGAACAAAGTTGTATGTATGTCTGTTTTGCGTTTGTCAAATCCCAAATCTGGCACTTAGCCTCAGAATGTTCCATAACAATATTCCAGAGCAATAGTCTCTAAATAGTTATTTAAAGATTTTTTTTTAATTATTATTTATTCCTGTGAAACACTCATGGCTACACTTAGCTTTACACATGTGAGTAGCAAGTCAGTAGAATGACCAACATTCATTCAACTGGGTGTTTGTCATGGTTCCTTTAGAAACTTAGGACATTAAGAAAGAATAAAAGGTTTTTAGTTTGCTTGAACTGCAGAGTAACACAAAGTGATTCTATCTATTCATATATATAAAATGTGTCTTATATTGTAGCTTAGATTAAAATGTGTATCATGAAGTAAGAAGTCAGTTAAAAAAGTATTGATAGACTACTTTTTTTGTCAGCTGCATTGGCTTCTATTGTAATGTGTTAAAAATACATTGCAAACTAAGAGAAATAGGAGAAGATCTGTTCTAGGCAAAAAAAAAACAGGAATCAGAATAAACTGGGACAACTGAAAAGATGCAGAAAGATGTTAAAAATAAAAAGTGCAGCAGAGTTAAAATAACCACTGCGTAACAAATGAAAAAAAAAAGAAAAAGAATTCCTCAGATACCAGTGAATGCTTTATCAGATAGAAGGCTAAAGAAAGTTATTTGATCTTTTAAAAGTAACAGAGAATAACTTTAGATGAAAATAGATTTCTCAGCTTTTCTGATGAACAGAGTGGACTGGCTTCCAATCAGCATTTCAGGGATGCTGAAGCAGAAACTACCTGAGGTTGAGGTAGCTTAAAAAAAGACAAGAGATTTGCATCTTTTTTAAAAATGACTTTATATAGTAATTGAACTTACAGACAACACAAAAAGATAATATTTTATACATCTAGGATGCACTTTTAGTTTCTAATAAATAAAATGATGGGGCATAGCATCATCTTTTAGTATAGAACTTTTTTTTTCCAATGATATCTAGACTCCTAATGGAACTTCCACAGATATGCATTGGCATTTTGGTGTTTATATGACTGGACACAAAAAAGACCAACAGCTAGCACTTCAGTGTAGGAGGACTTTCTTAAGAAGATCTTTGATCTTCAGAAGCTAGTCTTGCTCTAGAAAATAACATGATGCCTGATGACCACCTAAAGACCTTAAATAGTGTCATGACGAAAAATTGTCCTCTGAATATTTCTTATGTGCTTAGTGATGAGTTCAATGTGAACATTTAAGACATCTCAAATAGAAAACAGAAAAGAGAGGATACTGGCCTCCACAGCAGCCAGCTAGCATCTTCCCAAGCTTTAAAACCTCAGAGACTATGTGCAAAGTTAGAAGCCTACTTAAAAAACACTAATCTGATAAATGATACAATTAGATATAAAGAATTTGAATCTTGTAGGAGTTTCAGCAAGTACTGAGCAGACAGAAATCAGCCTGGAAAAGCTCCATGCTGGGAAGTATTTGCTAAATGGAGCAGTTGTGAAGCACACGGAAAAGAAAAAGAAATTAATTGGGAAGCAACAGTGAAAACATTAGTTTGGTATGTGGGCACAGGGATATTCAGTGTTTCTCTTACCTCCTCTTCTCACCTACATATTGGATTGCCATAAGGTGGTATTTCTAGGGACTACCCAAACCTTGTGGAAAACAGCGAGCCCTTAGCTTGCTAGAGAAAATCTGCAGTTACTTGTTTTGCCTTGCCTTTTTAGCCATGCTTCTAACCTACTTCTTCCACCAAAGTTACACTGTATTTTCCAGTCACTGCTACTCTGCTACTGCCCTCCTCTGAGCTTCATTGTCTGCCTTCTACAATTTTTTTTTTTTTTACCTTTTTGTAAATCATTTTTTGCCAGTCTTTATTCACTCTGTTGCTACTTGGGCAAACATCTCCATGGTTCTTCTAGGTAGCTCTTAATCCTTCCAGAGATTCTCAAAAACAGTCCATAGGTTGGTTCTCTTCTTGGTAAAGAACATAATTTCAGGCAAAACACTAAGGAAGTTTGAGTTTCATCACCTGAAGCATCTAAGTTATGAAGTAGCCTTCTGCTATTCCCTGTTAC
Source organism: Tinamus guttatus (assembly GCF_000705375.1). The sequence continues at coordinate 238,123 of NW_010577040.1, read as the reverse complement.
ATCAGCAAGTTATCATTTTTAACAGATAATTGTAAGAAAAAAAAACACCGTATTAATGGAATTCATAATAACATATTGCATGCAATGAAGTGTTTAACACTCCACATGCTCTAAGTTTTCTCTGTACATTAATCAAAATTATTAAAGTTCTATAAAAATTAAAATGTGCGACAATTGTTCTGGTGTTACAAAGTAGCATAGATTATAATGATGGGGCATCATCAGGATAATATAAGTTTCATTTGCAGTTTTAACCTTACTCTTTTCTGCTTGTGTCCTATGGTACAACCACTAACTACATGTATTTTGACATTTCTCAGATAATGTAATATTCTCTAACACTATGCCTTTTACCTACATGTTATCTAACATTTCTAAAAAAAAATAAAAAGGTGTCTGCAAAAGAAAAAAGCCTTAGAAAAATGGTCTGAAACACAGTTTCATAGATGGAGCAGAATAAATTTGCCTCAGATTATTCCATTTATGATCCCTGGGAGCGTTGAGTTTGCTAACCCCACCTACAAGTTCACTTCAGCAGAAGGACACACCTGAACAAATGTAAATGTTAAGCAATCTGACCTTGACCTTGGAACAGTACATTAGTGATACCATGGTAAATTGTTGCTGTTTTAGCTGAGTTAATGAGTGCAATTCCAAGACTCGATCAAACACTTTGGGAATGCAGGTGACTGAGAGCTGACGTGAGGTGAGATGGAGTGAAAGAGAGCAAAGACACACACTCATTCCTCATTTCCCTGGAGGTAAACAGAGACACTGAGTGAAATATCTGTTGGAGGAGAGGTATGAAAGAAATGAAATGTTGTCTGCAAGTATGGAGAGTTGAGAGATTTTGTGCTGCTCTCTATTTTTAATACTTTCTGTCAGAAACTACTCACAATACCCAGGAGAGTCACTAGCTGGCATATCTCGCTAGCTATAAAACTAGCTATTAATTCTACTTTAAGTTAGTGCATGTTCCTGCAGTTTTTTTTTCTTTTTTCTTTTTCTTTATAAGCATCCATGTAGTAAATGCTGTAATTCAAAAGTTGTTGACTGCTTGCAGCACACAGTAGGCAACACACTCAGAGTTGCACTCCAAAACCTGCTGTGTGTTTGGTACAGGGCTGGTCCATCCTTAGCAAACCAAGTAGACTGGTTTAACTCATACCACAAGACTAAGCGGTGATCTTTGCCTTAACTGGAAATACCGATGAAAGCACTGCAAGGGAACACGGCATGGTGGCGAGAAACCCAGAGACAGCAGCATCAGCACTGGAACAGTCAGTGACAGTGACCTGAGAGAAATCTTTTAGTGTGTAGGAGGCATATAAAAAATCAACTTTTTTTTTTTTTTCAATTTGTAACCTTTAGAAAACAAGGAGCTCTTCTGTTCAAGCCTGAAAAGACCTAAACAACAACGGAAATATCCCATGAGTTAAAAATGGCTAAAAATGAAGAGTATAAAAAGCTATTAAAAGAAAAAAAAATCATCTTTTTCATTTTTGTTTTTTTTTTCATGGATTCCAAACAAGAAAGTGTGGTGAATGCATAGAAAAGTTGCATTGAACAGAATGCAAAGAAAAGCTGAACACATTGAACCTGTTTGGCTTTCTAACCAAACCACGTTCTTCTTTTGCTTCAAATTACATCTGACATTCAGTTAGATTAATCTGATAGATTGCAGATGTGTATCCAGGGCTGTAGGTGTAATTGACATGTGCCAAAAATGTAATCATATTTGTCTGAAGAACCTACATCTAGGGGCATTTCTAACTTTTGTGACCTCTAAGTCATTTGCTACATGGTTCAAATTTGTCCTTTTCACTTCTAGGAGCCAGTGGTTAGGCTAGAGTTGTCATCCAATAATATGAAATTGTGCTTTACTTCTTTTCTATGTCATTTTTAGTGAGTTTAAGAAAGTTCACATTAACAAACATTTGCATTTCTTTGAGTATGATTATCAGAGATTGTCATTTTGTCCCTAAATTACATTGTTTTTCTTCGTCACTGTAAAACTTACTTATACTGTTGCCTGCATTACTAATAGTACTTTAAGTGACTTTATGTAGAGCAGGAAAGTTTCCTAATTCACTGATTTTAATTTTTAATACTTTTTTTTTGTGATAGCCTTTAATTTTTCTTCATGCTAAAAAGAATCATATATATATATATAAAATATATATATAAGTAGATGATATTATATTTTTCTCTGTGCTAAGGCAAGAACATGTGGATTCCTTTTCTCTTTAATGCACAAAGAGACAGTGGCTCTAAGCTGTATTTTTCACATTGGGTACGACCACTTTGAGGATTTTCTTCTCAGAAAGTAAATATAGGGTAGGATTTACATAAGAGTTTTCAATACCCAGATATATCTGCCTGCCATATTTCCTGTCAGGTCATGGTAAGGTTTCATAAGATGGTTGACTGGGACCAACATCTTCATCAGAAAACTTGTTCTATCTTTCAAGATCATTGTTTGGGGGAGTTTGCCTTTGTTTATTTTGGCAGATCAGGGTTTTCTTGCTGTTATGATTTGGAATAAGGCTCTGAAAGGAGGTTAGCTGCCCTCAAAAAGTTCGTTTTTATTTTCTCTCTCTACATGAAGAAGATGATCGTCAAATTTTATGTAAATTTTTCTGGCTCATTGCTATATTCTTTCTCAGAGCAGCAGTCATACACAAGAACCAAGCTGCTTCAGCGATACTCCTGATTTTATCCTTTTGTATGTTATAGAGATGCAGGGACTTTCATTTGCTCCCCAAGACCAAAAAATACAAACCTCTGCAGGCAATCGAGGGTGCTAACACACTGCTCATAACAAGTCACCGTATAGGACTATTCAGGAATAAAGTTACCAGGTCTACATGTGATATAAATGGAGAGATTCAAGCTGAAGCTGGAAAATCTTTCCTAAATGGCATTTCAGTGAGTTGAGGTGTTCAAGACTGGCTGTACTTACACTGCCACACTCAGAAAGGGAGGCCACAGAAAGTGGGGAATCAAAATGCTCATTTTAGACAAATTATCCTGGGGTTTTATCAAGCTTCAAGAACACTTCAGGGATGTCTTCTTTCACAATTTGTACTCTTTGCATGTAGCATCACAGCAAGATCATAGACTAAATCATGACTGGATTAACGAATATGGGGAATGGTCTCCCACCACTTCTGCAATTAATCTTCCTTGCACAGGAAGCCTCTTTGCTCATGAAGGCATGGGTCGCATACATGTATAAAGCTTTTATATTAAGTCATGAGGTTGACATAACCCTTTTGCAGGTCTCTCTTTTTTTTTTTTTCCTGCAATACTTCCATGGATGCTTTATAGGCCCTCCGAACTCTGCCATAGCACTACAGTTAACTTCGTTTTCCCTTGTACTTACACGGAAACAGGCCACAGCTAAGGTGTGAACTATCTTGGGTTTTCCTGAGTAAACTGTCTATGGTGAGGAACTGCTGTTGGCGCACAGGACTCTTCCTAGGAGGTGGTCCAGGGACAGCAATCATCCACTCAATGCTTCCATTCCTTCTGATTACCAGAAAGGACACTTGCCACCTTTCTCCAGTTTGTGTTAACAAATAAAGAGAGTGGAGAGTTCAACTCATTCAGCTCTACCAGACATTTAAAGAAGTTGGAGATCTTTGTCAACACACTCCCTTTTGAAATAATAATTCATCAAGTACAGCCTGTAGTGGCAAGAAACAAGAAGGCATCTGAACTAAAAAGACCATGTAAGTATCTTAAATAGAACTATGTAGAAAAAATTAAATAACATAGGCAATTCTTGTTGACTCAAAATGACAGTACATGTACATCATGAATATTGCTCTCTAATTACTTTGAACAATTCATCAAGCATCAATTAGAGTGCATTTGGCACACCTCTTGGGCATACATATAGCCCTTTTCTTTTAACTGCTGCTTGATGGACTGAGCAGTTTGCATATGCTGTCTGAGGGAGCCATGTTCAGCAGCAGCACAGGGCAGTGCTTCAGAAGCCTTCAAAAGAAAGCTCATCTGCTGTCTATACGCATAATCCCTGGCTCACTCCAAAAGGTATTTTGCCTTTTTTTTTCAGTTTGCAGGACTTGCATTCTAAGCCCACAGTATATAAATTCTGGGTTGGCTTTGCTTTGTTTTAAAGCCATTAGATTCTGGTGTATATATATGCATATATATATTCATATAAATATGTATGTAGAGGAAGATACCCATTCTTTATCCTTCTGTGGCACTGGCAGGCTCAAGCAATAGAGGTAGACCAGCACATTACTGCTCTCTTGTGCTTCTGAGAGTTATTTGTGCATTAAATAGATCGAAGAGCCAACAGAAGGACTTGCATTACTCAATACATTTCATCCAAGACATGAAGATGCAAGACTATGAGAAGTGAAGATATTATACAATAAAATATTTTTGGAGTTTGGTAATCACAAAATAATGTTAGTCATTCAGCATACTCTGTAATTCTCTCTGGATTCTTTCTGGAAATATAAATATGAATTAATCAATCCCCATAACCTCTAGCCAGTTGACTGTCATTATTTCCACTTTATAGATAAACTGTGGAGTAGAATAATTAAATACTTTGGTTAAGGTTACACAGCAAATCTGCTGAAGATGTAAAAATAGAATCAAACTCTGCTGATTCTTGGTTTGTACATTAACAACAGAACAATCTTTTCTTTGCAACATCTCTCTCACTTCTGACATATCTCATGCATAATCTAAATTAGAAGCATCATTAAGAAGTGAGTTAATTACCTTCTCTCCTTTAAAACTATTTGCTGATTTTAATAGCAAACACATTCAAGCAGCTTTCTCATGCTATCACAATGAGAAATATCTAAACACAAATCTAAAAATAACTATGCTGTTTCTTCATGTTTTAGTGGTATAAATGGTGGATAACATCCACAACAACTTTATTAAGACAAAGATTAACAAATCTAGGGAATTAATTGAATTCAGTTTTCAAATACATGAAAGCCCTTGACTGACATTTCCATTCTCCTTTTTCTTTCTTTCTTCTCCATTACATTTTAATCACAGACTGCTATGAAAATTAAGGCACTGTTTGAACCACTGAAACCACTGCCATTTTCTGGAGAAATGGGAGGATAGTTTTTAAAAGCACTTTACTTTTTTTTGGCCTAGCATAAGAAGTCTTGTAGCTTAAAGTATGATGTTGCAAGATCAGATTAAAATTTGTTTGTGTATTTGGAGCCGGGATTTACATCTTCTCCAGGTTCTCAAGTAAAGCTGCTATATTCTGAAATGCATCACAGAGCAAGGGTGCTTCTCCCCACAGCCACAGTGGTTTGATCAGGTTTTAGTTCTGCTGCAGCAACCAAGTATTTAAGTTTCACCATGGGGTATAGAGACCTTCCTTAAGAAACCATTTCTTAATGCTTCCTTAGCTGTTAGGTCTGCTCTTGTCTATGAGATAGGAAACCAAATCAAAATTAGAAGGGATTTTGATCCTCCTGTTTTCCAGATGAGCATTACACCCAACTGCTCATTGCATCCCCGACCTCCCATGCCAGAAACGACTGACCATCTACCTCCAAAACAGGATTAATGACTACAACCCAACCCAAAAGGAAGCACCATCAGTAAAGAAGCATCCATTCCTTTACTATATACCTTATGATGAAATCAATTATTTACTGATATCTCTCCTCTAATATTAGAAAAAGATTATGCAACTAGCTTAGAATAAATATATAATTTCAGGAGAGGGAAGTCTTAGTTAAAATGCAAAGTTAGCTTTGAAAATGTTGATAACTTTCTAAAGTATATAGATGATATGTGCTTTTGAAAATCATCCCCTTAGATCTATCACAAATAGGACCCTATGCACTTCTTTAAGGAGTTTTTATACTTTGGACTTTGTAGAATTTGGCATCGTATTCTAAAAGCTAAATTCCATATTTATGTTTTTTCAAGGAAGGATTATGTGAGTGAGTTAAAATTTAGAATCATAGTTCAAATTATGTTGATTTTCTAAACCATTAGGATGTAATAAACATGGCTTTTTAATGTGGTTATCATTAGGCGATGCAAATTGTAAAGTCTAACTATTCTGTAAGGAGTCCCATTAAAATTCATTGCATTTATTTAATTTATAGTCTAAAAAATCAGAGGTTTGCTAAAATTCCCCATAAAAAACAGTTATAAAATACTATGCAAAACACAGTTTTAAAATAGAAATAGGAAGCTTTAAAAGAAGCTAATTTTATATATGAATTTCTGGGAAAAAAGATAAACACTTGCAGACCTTTAATATTTAAACTTCTGATTATCACTTTTTTTTTTCTTTTTTTTATGATTTTCCTTTTTAAAGCTCCAGCATAGAAGGATGTCTGAAAGAAAATGGAAATTAGGCCCTTACTCATAGAATCATAGAATCATAGAATCATAGAATGCTTAGGGTTGGAAGGGACCTCTAGAGATCATCTAGTCCAACCCCTCTGCATACGCAGGGACACCTAGAGCACGTGGCTCATCTTTGCTGTCAGTATGTTTAAGTTTATGAAGCAGTGTTAGCAATCTATGAAGATTGTTTTATTTACAGATTTGCAAAGGCCAATTTCAAAGTTACCTGTGCTCACTACTGCAACCCGTATGTCATTAAAAGAATAGCTCTGAACTGGAAATCAGATTTTGGAGGAAAGAACTAAGGAAGTCCAAACATCACTTGCGCAGGGGAGATCAGGATCAGTCACCACTAGAACATTATAATGCTCTACAAAATATTTCATTGTTATTTTGTCTTAATAGCAACATGTAGCCATATATGTGACATAACACAATGGAGTAATGTGTAGCAAGGATATAACATATGACACAGCTCCCTAAGTATATATTTTTTAACTAAGGCAGCAGTGTGTCACAGTCTGGTGGGGAGGGGACATTGAGATCCATGCTAGTTAAAGAAGCAGTTGAATCACCTCTGAAAGTAAGGAAGAGATGACAGAGACTGTTGATACTGTCTACTGTCCTATATTATAGAAAATAGAATGACGGATTGGGTTGTTTTCCTTTGACAGATATATTCTTAAAGAACGTTTGCTTTTTTGTAGAAAATTTATTGTCCGTACACAATGGTCCTAAGCACAGTGTATATACAGAAGAGAAAATGTAAAAACCATAGCTGAACTGTGCATCAGCTCAGAGTGTATTTAAATATTCTGTTTTTCCTCTGTATCTATCATTTATCTATTCTTTACAACATCTTAAGACTACGAAGCATATCTTCCATATGTTCAAGTCATGCCAGGATAGAGGCTCATTTAACCAACCTTGGTGTTCATCAAAGAAAACGTACGGCAATCTTTCAAATGGCAAAGCCTTACTCAGTTTATTACTTACATGCTCATTATGTGAACAAAATTGAAACCTCATTGTGGATTTGAGCAAGTTAATGAAATTGTTAAAGAACTATTGTTCGTAAGGACTGTCACAACATCGATGCTGTATAAGGTCTGAGGAAATCATTTTACTGAATCATAAACCATATAAATGCAGACAGTGGTGCAACTACTCTGACCATAATCAAGAAGCAAGATAGCTCTGCTCTGAGCTGTGTACAAGGGCATCAGCATGGCCAACCCTTCCTAAGTCATCCTGAAAAGTTGAGGTCGTTAATCTGTTGACACAGACCTCCCACTGGTACAAATCAGAATTTTTTTTTTTTCTGCAATAAATACTTCTACTTCTTATGCATGACATGAAACTTCTATTAAGAAGTAAATTGATAAACGATATTTCACTTCTTATTTCTCAAATTTGCTGGATATGATTTGTACTAATCTGCAAATCCAAAGCAACAAAGCTTGATTACTGTCTTAGAGAATTCAGTCGATGCAAAGGAACCAGTCTTAGTTGTATTTCCATACATGCTTTCATTAGCACATTTCAGAATGCTTGATGAAGAAAGGGAATATCTTTAACTCCATTTTACATTTGAGAAAATTAATTTAGACAGATTTTCTTGCCAATGTCATTGTCACAGTTCCCACAGCTGAAGCAAATGGCACTGAATTTTTGAGTATCCTCCTAATTGGTCGTTTTCTGTCAAAACAACCATCACAATTTTTACACTAGTCTAAAATGTGTTTTTATATGTAAGGGAGGAAATGATATCTTAACTACATTAAGGAATATATGCTAAGATAAACATCTCCCTCTTGCTCTAGAGAGAGGACTTTATTTATACAAAATAAATCCTTTGTTCATAGCAAAATTAAATACCAATGCAGTCGGTATGTTTTCCACAGATATTCTGAAGGAAAGAGGCTTGTTTACAGTTTGGCCAGGCAACAACTCTGCCTAACTAAGCCCTAGCGATATCAGCATTTTCAAACTTATGTTGTAGCAGCCAGCAATCCTTTGGGAGCAGTGTTAAAAACTGACATCTCGATTAAATATTAAGTTTGAGAATCACAAGAAGTTCTACAAAAGAGGCTAGAATATGAATGGGGAATATATGTGCTTTGGGAAGGCTTGTTGCAGAGCAGCATCCTATTCAGTACAAATAGTCCCCAGGGTGAGGGTCTTGTCTAAGCACAGAGCCAAATCTGCAAGTGTCTTGGCAAATTTTTATTGGATGAAATGAAGAGAGAGATGTTTTTAGCATAAATACCTCCAGAAAACGTTTTTTTTTTTTTTTTTCATTTAAACGCATCTTTTTTTTTTTTTCCCTAAAAAGAGAATAAGTTTTATAATATTCCCACTATCACAAAATAAATTCCTTGTTCATCTTTCTTCATTTTGAAGTAGAGAGGATAGTGAACTTAGATCTGCTGAGTTGCACAGGCATTGCTTTCTGTACCAGATGGCCATCCTGTGCAGGAAACAGCAGTATATTCTTCTCAGGGAAGTGACAAGTCTCAGCAGAAGTCCCAGGTTCTTCCCATTATCCAGCATCCCGGGTTATTCAAAAGAGCACAGTATGCTCCACCACTAATGTTTATGGATCAATCTGAAAAAAAAAAAAAAAAAAGGGACTGTGGAGAAGTAGCTCACAGCATGCACTAACTAGCATAACTGAAGCATGCAGCAAAATAGCCACTAGAGTGTCCAACCAATGGCAAATTTTTCAAACTGACAGAGGTCATTCTGTGACAATAACGGAGCTAGCACAGTTCAAACCATACCCGCTCTACATCTGTGATGAGAGAAAAGAAGAGAGAGGAGAGGAGAGGAGAGGAGAGGGGAGGAGCGGAGAGGCGAGGGGAGGCGAGGGGGCGGACGAGGGGGC
>NW_010577040.1:196663-228812 GCF_000705375.1 Tinamus guttatus | reverse complement strand
GAGAGGAGAGGAGAGGAGGAGGAGGACACTCGAGACTATTTAAAGCCCCCAACATTTAAAGTCCTCTGCCTTTAGAGAGGAAGAACTGAGCTCTGTATGCTTCACTGACAGCACCAAACATGAAATGCTCAAGAGCTGCATTCCTATAATATGATTTATTATGATCAGTATTCTTTTTTATTCTTTTTTTTTTATCTTGACTTGAGGGGTATACTGGGTCACCTTTTCAAGCTTTATTCTCCAAATATGATTCCTAGAAATGTATTTCAATGGGAAAATGGAAGCTCTGGTTCCTGTGCATCCACATGCACATAGGACCCTAAGGCAAGTGCTAGTTTAGGCTTCCTATGCGCTTGAATAAAAAACAGCTGGTGAAAAAATATCTAATAAGTCTATGATGTATGAATTAGTTTGTGTGAATGCATGTCTGCATGCAAGCATACGGAGAAGATACAAACAAGCATGAATGATGTTGTTTTGACTTTTCGTTACGATAATTCAGGCTTCCGTGATTCCAAGGGTGAGGGACATTGCACCTGGCAGTTCTCAACAATATTTAATGGTTCCTCAATATCTATTTAAGCCAGCGTAGGTCACATAGTGACATATACTTTCCTGCTTGCTCAGCTGTTCAGGCCTCAGTTCTTAAGTGTAGTTGCGATGTTGAAAAAAATGGGATTATTTCGAGATGTTGTTGTGCTGCTTGATTGCCATAATCAAAGATATTTTGATTGGAAACCAGCAAGATGAGTCACCAAGGACAATGTAGATGCAATTAGGATGCTAAAACAACAGTGGCAGAATGTTGGGAGAGCTGTAGGAATGGCATTCAAATAGTCTTTGTGTTATGCTCTGTATTTACAACAGAAGTATACATCCAGACTTATGATGCAAGGTAGCAGACATCCACCACCACTAGTACAGAGAGAGTGGTGCTTAGTATGCAGAGGCCAGCAGCAGCTTTCACAGGTGCAAGCTAAAAAGCAGATTGCTGAGGACTGCGGAGCAGAAAGACCCATTTTCTTGCACTTTGCAGACCAGTAAGGCATCCTTTTGCACTTAGGAGAAACTCCATCTATAGCCTTTCCTCAGTCCTCCTTTTGGGATTATTCTGCTTGGGATGCACTTCCATTATAAACTGAAAGACTGAGGGACAGGAATTATCATTGCTATGTTATTTATCTAACAAGCCTGGGTTTGCTATATCCAAGTGATATTCTCCTCTGTAGCTACCACAGGATTGATTTTAGTGTTCTGTATTCTATATCACTCTTTGTTTTCAAATAATTAATCAGACAGATGTTTCACCTGAAAGCATCAGTGACCTGGATCCTGCAGATATTTTTAATCTGGAATGTCACTGCTTCTGGGGACACCAGGAGCAGCTCTGAAATAATGAGCAGAGTTAGGCTGGTATGAAATGCATCTGTAAGAAAGTGGTCTCCAGGAAATGTCAGGCATATAGTCTATTCGTACCATGTCTGCAAGAAAGTAACTGTGGCATTCTTAATCAAGTATACTCTTGTAGGCCTGGAAATTAATTTGGTATAACAAATAAAGCAGTTAGCCCACGGTTCTCCAAATCTGAACCCATTTTAGTTACACAATAGGACATGTCTATGTTATAAAATAGCTTTAACAGACAAAACAATGCTCTTCTTTGTATAAGCAACCTGTCTCCATTCGGTAATTTTTACTCTGGGCAAGCCTGTCTGTCTTTACTAAGCACTTTTGAAGTGCTAAGGCTTCCGGTTCCTTATCTGGCACCATCTGTCTCAGCACTAGCACTCTTTCACCTATCTCCATGCAGTGGAGTACCAGAAAAAGAATGAAAAAACTACTCCATGCAGTGGAGTATCAGGGAAAAAAAATGAAAAAAAAAATAAGAAAAAAAAAGACACTAATTCCAGATTCTCATCTCCTGTTCTTCTCACTAGTCTTTACTCCAGCAATTTCCACTTTTGTCGTAATTATTGTTATACTGGGCTCCCCATAGAACACTTGAAGTTCTCAATTTCTTCCTTAACATAGGAAAATGCGTAGGAAACAACAAACTCAGAGGGAGAAGAATAGGCAAGGTAACATTGTCGATATGATTTGGTTAGTTCACTAAGGTGTTAGGATGTTACTGGAGCTGCCATTACTTTTAGTAATTCCGAGAAAGGCAAAGGGCATGAGCTCACCATCAAAAAAAAGATGAGTCAAAAAAAGGAAACAGAGTCAGATGATTAAGAAAATGAAACAGCAGATGTGAAAGGAAAAAGAGAAGTAGTAGGAGGGAAGCAGTTAAGAGAGCACATTGAATCATCATGTCTGAGATTGAAACCATGAAGCTCTCCCTAATCTCACTGCTAGGACAGGTGACCAGTGAGAGAACTGGGATATCTCAGAAACCTTGCACATCTGGATGCCACAGGCACAAGGTCTTTGAAACAGCCTTTTCTCACCCTTGCTTTGCTGTAGAAGGTAATCCAGTTGTAATCCAGGTAATCCAGCTCAGGATGAAGTTGTGATGCTCTTGACATATCTCCCATCCTGAAAGCATGTCTCGGTGTATACCTGTCCTTCAGGCTTGACAAAGTATGAGAAATCTTGCAGCCAAAGGCATCATAAATTGATAGTTGGAATGTTTTCTCATCCTCTGAAAATTCTGCTGATGTCCAATGTGATTCCTTTTTTATTTTCTCTCTCTCTTTCTCTCCCATGAGGTCAGTTGGTGTGACAAAAGCTAAGGGCTTCTGATAAAAAATCCTGAGAAAGTGTTATTTCTAAAGAAAAGTTTTTGATTCAACAAACTGATAATAGCCAAGCCCTCTGAATTAGCAGACATTTTGTGATCAATTCTCATATAAAGTTCATAGTTTGAAATATAGTTTAATAGCCAACACAACAGAAACCAAAATAATTTGGGAAACAATGCATGGAGGGAAACTAGTAAAGAAAGGCATTTAATTTTCCTTGAGCAATGAGAACAAGTATGTCACTTCCACTTCAATATATACTTACTGCTCGGTAACTCTCAGGTTGTCATCCACTAGCTGAAAACAACAATTCAGGATTTGGTAAAGAAATAAGAACTTTTTCCTCTCCATTTTAAAGTAACAATGGTATTGAAAAATATTCAATTGTTCTTAGACATTGTAAATCATGTTATTCCAGACCTAACTTCTGTGCCACATTTGCCTCAACCCTATCCCTTTATGCAATTTCCCTTATACGTGGCAGTTAAATAAAGCAGTGATGTAAAATCCCAATGGAAAAATAAATCTAGCTAGCACAAAAATAAATCTAGCTAGCACAATCATACTATCAACACATCTGCTTTGCAAAACTCTGTCTTGCTTCCTTGCACAAAGTGACAATTTAAAGTATCTTTCCAGTGGTCTCCTGGGAGATTATCATATTTTATTCTCTGTCAAAAAAAAAAATAGAAAAGAAAAAAAGAAAGTGAAGATCTTTGAGAACCTATTAGGACTCTCCTGGTGAAATATTTACAGTTCAGTTCAGTATAATAGGCCAGTTTCAGAGAGCTTGAAATGCAATTTATTTCATTTTACTTTTATCAGCAAGTGAAGGTCATCCATGCAGAACCAACTTTTCCAGGTGCACACATTTCATTTGTTATCATCTTGAATAGCATAGAATTGCAAACAAATTCCAGGATCTGCCAATCTCACATGAGTTCTTTTAAGCGATCTTTTACTTTCCGTTTAAATTCCTACACCATGAACACTGAATAAAGGCTTACTTGGCATTATAAAAAAAATAACGCGGGGAGACTTCTTTTAAATAGGAAAGACTTTTCTAATGTTTCATAAGTACCTGAAAATAACATTTTTCAGTTAATATTACATTAATTGGAATTTAGGAATCAACTTCTGCATATAATTACACCTCTAAAAAAAGCAAGGTAACTCAGTTTTTAAATTCTCTGATTTGCAAGAATAGTCTTTCTCCTCAACAGGTGTCATAGATAGGTGTCACTAGGAACCACAAACAAGCACAGAAATAACTCTCAGATACTCTAAATATGTTAATACATCATTAGGAATAAAGATATGACAGGTTATTTGGTAAACAAAGCAGGTCTTGGCATATTTTACTGTTGAAACTGCAAAAATATAGAATCAAGGATGGTTAATTATTCTTGTGATTTCGTTGCTACAGAGGTGTCTACAATAGCAATGTAGTTTGGAGCCAGCCGAGTTTTTGAAATGGATCCCCCTGACTGCCTCCCTTTACCAGAGGCTGGTGCTTTTATCATAGAGTTTTGGGTGTGCACAAGCCTTCTTCCTTTCCAATAAGAGGGCATCAGAGGTTCAGCTTCAAAATCGCTCCAGAGTCTCGTGAGGACATCCAGCTCCAAAGCCATGCATGGGCTGAACAACCGCAGGACCCAGAGCATGCAGCCTACCTGCACATAGCAGTTTGGTTCACAAATGAGCCAGAGTGCCCAAGCTCCCATGGTAGCCTGAAGTGGTTCTCACACTTGATAAAGGGCCATGGACTTTATGAAGTGCTATGTATGCTTTCCTCTTTGCAGCCAGCTGGCTCCATCAACTGCTCCATCAACTGCTCCTTCGGCCTCTTTGCCACTTTTTCACCATCCAAGAAATAAAACTGCAGATCCACTTCAATTACTTCCTCAAAAAGACTTACTTGAAGTAGAAATGATTCACAGCTAGAACTTTTAACCTCTGGTTTCTAGAGATATTTCTATCTTCTGGGAGTTTGAGACAATAATTTTTTGTCCCACACCTTTAAAGAAAACAAAATAGATTCATGGAAGAGTATATTGCACATAGTGCTTCTATCTGTTACATAGCACACACTAGCTACTACTGATGGACTAGCTCATAATGAATGCCAGAGACCGAAGTTAGAAAATCTTCTCAGAAATGACTGTCTTTGTATGTGTTCATACAGGATCTTCCTCATACTGGCTTGCCCAGACTTCCTCTGGTGGAAAGCCAGTCTGTGGGTTAAACAAAATTCCGTGATGGGCACCACAAAGGAACTCAGAAAGCAAACAATAATGTGGAAAAACAGTTGGTGAAACACTGAGTTTTTTCGAATGCATCCTTAGAATTATTTTTCACTTGATTTATTTAAAAGCAGACATTGAACTGGCAGTTAAAATTCATCTGCTAGAAATTAGCTGATTGAAAACAATCATTATATTTGTCATATCTATGACTCAAAACCTGGGAGCACAGTTCATCTGAAAGAAAATGACCAGTGACAAAAATGAAGCTGATAGTTGTTGCTGACACTGAAAATGCAAAAATGGGCAGAATGCAAATGAAAACTGAACAGGATTTTAAGAATCCTTTATCATCCTTATTAACAATTAAGTATGTCAACAGACATATTTGTTTGCCTATTAGAAAAGATTCTTGGGTAAATCAACCCCATTCCCTCCTGTCCTAGACAGATTTTAGCAGCCTCCGCATCTGAGTGACTGCCTTCTCTTTCTGGCTGGTATTTCCAAAAATGCAAAGGCAGATTTCTGATCTCTAAAGATGTATGCAGAGCTATTCTGTTCTAAATGATCTTCAGTTTTGCAGGATTCAGTGCTGTTGCTGTGATTCTCTCTGAGAGAACTGTTTGAGAGGAAGGTTTGCTTTCATCGCTCCTCTGATAAAAGGGTTAAGGCACAGAAGGAAGAGATAGATTTTATTTGTCATACATAATAACCCTCATCTCCACTTTTCCTCTCCTCTTCCCGCCAGCCTCCCTCCCCTGTCCAGTGCCTCACTGAATTCAACGCTCTGTTTCTCTCCCTGCTATTTGCAAGTGCAGAGTCGCTCCGTTGCCTTCCACACCTGCCGCCTGCCACCCTGCGATGCGGCAGCACATCCCATTAGAAACGCTGCCACTCTCCGTGCCCAGCAGTAGTGTCCTGCATATTCATGAGCATAATTGCACACGTGTATATATTTAGACACAGATATGTGCATATATGGGCATGAAAGATATATATTTAAATCTATAACATTCTGCAGGTGTGAAACAGGCATGTCTTAAATATGTGATTAAAGCTTTCCTGAGGTTCCAGATTGTGTGTGCATATGTGTATATATGAAACTTACTTTACTTACTTGCTTACATTCACTGAACTGTGACTCATATCCATCTTGTTGGCTCTCAAGGTTCCAGATTGTGTGTGCATATGTGTGTATATGAAACTTACTTTACTTCCTTATATTCACTGAACTGTGACTCATATCCTTCTTGTTGGCTCTCGTGTTGCCTCAAGTTTTTCATTCCTAAATTATCTTTAATCACAAAGGGGATAGTTTGTGTGTTCTTTTTCTCTCTTTCCACATGATGCTGCAATTAACTGAAAGAATAAAATCCTAACTGTACTGAAATTAATAGGTTTGCCAGTGATCTGTGAACAGGTTTTACTTTTGATATTTTTTGTCTTTCAGTAAATTCACCTTTGCTGACAGAGTTCCCACTGTAGCTGCAAAAAGCTATGTTTTCTTTTTGTTGTGTAGATCAAGTTTCTTTGACTTAAACCTTAATGTGTCTTCCATCTTCCTATACTAATTTACTACAGTCAAGATCAGGATGTTTGTCAGAGATTTTGAACAGAAATATATCCAGAGACAGTTGATTTGAATAATTCTGATATGACATTTATTTGAAGAAAAATATTCTCTCACACAGACTAAACTGTTTTGAAGTAAATTGAGGACATCATTTTCAGATATCTGTTAAAACCTTACGATATTGTGAAAATCACTTAATCATTCCAGGACTTCATTTCCATTCCTTCTTTACTGCCCATAAAGCAGCTTTAGTAACAACTTTCTGACTGTTCCGTGATTAAAACTTTATTGATGCTTGTAAAAGTTCATAAGATTTTTTAAGGGAGGGCATGTTGGAAGTGAAAGTATAGTTACTACTAAAGCAATATTTGGGGTTCTTTTGCTTGTTTGGCACTTTCAATTTGTAGATTTTAAAGTATTTTATTAAAGGAAGGAAAATATAATTAGTCTCATGGTAGAGGTGTAGAAAATGAAATAGAAAGTAACTAGCTCTTAAATTAATTCAAATTAAATTCTACTCGGCTAAACTCAAGTTAAGCCAATAGCAGAGCCAGGAAGTTATCCTACCACCTTGTTTTCTGCTCTATATGTTAGACTAATCAGGGCATTAGCAGACTCTAATTACCTTGACAAAACTGTACTGTCTTTGATCAGATCATGATGCTGGTCTGTAATATACGATTTCGATATATTACTATTGCTATTGATTTTCTCCTTTAATAAGCTTACAAGATAAGAATTCTGGTAGAAATCCCATTTAATTTATGTCAGGAGTAGGACTTTGTAGAGATTTAGTCACAGGGGTTTTTTTGACATCTGACCTCTATCTGGTCATGTAGAACACGGGCTGCATTCAAACATCACCTTGGGTGCCGAGCATTAGCATGGCTGGCCTGCTGGCCTCACAGTAAGAACACCAAAGTTTTGTTAGGTTCCTAGGCTGCCCACCTAGGAAACTTGCTGGGTACCAACGAAGTGATGGAGATACAAAGCACAAATAGTGGGAGGAAGGTCCTTTGTCTATCCCTTGTGCAGGCACATTTGGACTCTGAAGGAATGGATCCTTCTCCTTGGGATTCAAAGCTTGGAATCCTCCCTGGAGATCAGCAAGCTGGGTCTATTTTTTTTTTTTTTTTAAGAAATAAGGGAATATGCACCTTTTTCAACCTTGGCAACAGAGGCAAGCTAAATCAATGGCCCAGCATTCTAATCGTTTTTTGTGATCTTTCCACCTTTCAAGCCACTTCTGCCTCATCCCTGTGCATTCCCAGGTACACAGGGAGGGAAGTTGCCCTCCAGCCCCTACTGCTGCAGGTGTGCCCCGGGCATAAATCATTAAGCAGTCAACAAGCAAGAGACAGAAAGAGGTCAAGACAAAATAGTAGCATCTCAAATAGCAGCTACACCGCAAATTATGAGGAAGAGATTCTTTATTTCTAATCCTAAAACTCTTTATACATTTTGAAATTATAAGCCATTGCAGCTTAGGAATCAGGAAATTTCGAAGGAAAGAGAAGTACCCAAGTTTGAATCACTTCAGGCTGAAGCAGGATTTGTGTCTTATATCTAGGGTCATAGCTTCAAATGCTGCCTTAAGCAACAGCGTCATATAGCCATTTCTTTAAAAACAAAGTGAGAAAAAGCAGCTGCTACCACTACATTTAATGTGGAGTCTGCTCCTTTAGGGGCATCTGCTAGATCTCTCCTCAGGGCTGAGAGCTGGGGGAATAGCTACTTGATCGATTTTGCAATGACCCTCTGCAGTGAAGAATGAGCCCCTCTGGGGCACGTTCTGGCACAAGGCTCTAAGTGCACAGGATGCTTAAAGGCAGAGGGGCCAGAGTGAGTTTAAGCCTGATTAGCATTAGGGACGAACAAAGAGGGCTTTGCAGGGTTGCAGTTTTGGAGTCAGGTAGGAGCATTTCCCCAGAGTCCTATTAGTA
Organism: Tinamus guttatus; assembly: GCF_000705375.1. Next base: position 220,312 of record NW_010577040.1, on the reverse strand, counting down.
GTGCCTCTTTCTAGTCTGGGGCTCTTTAGGACTGCGAGTACCTAATCAACTACTGCTTTATCATCCCTGTCATTGAATTAGTCCTGCCCAGCTCTACTAAGCTGTGTTAACCACAGGGAGTCACAGGCTGTTTTTAAAGGCAACTGTTAGTCATCACTGTTCTTTACACTAGTGTCCTCAAAGCAGAAAAATACATAATTAAAAAAGAGCACTACTATCCTCATATCAAGATCTTTTCCTTTTCCAATCTCTTTCACTTGTCCTCTCTCTTTTTCCTTTTTCATTTTTTTCTCTTAGCTATCTCAATTGAATTTCTGAGTCAGCCTGCCTATATAAAGGCTTTCTCCTGTAGTAGGAGCAAATAAGAACTACTTTTTTTTTTTTTTCTTGTTCACCTTCTTTTAATATATGCAGTGGACTCATACCAGGGAAAAAATATGGACTGCAAATCGCAAGATGGGGAAAAGACCGCTTAACAAATTGCACTTCCAAGGTATAGTAAATAATTTTCCATGAACCTGTTAAAGTAGTGGTAAAAAATGCTATGATTTCATTATGCAATCTTTGCTCCATTAAGAATAGAATAAGGTATGACAATAAAATCCAGCAATTGAGCATCAGAATAGACAGGTTTTCCTCACACCGCAGGTATTACCTGGTTATATAACAAATGTAAAAGGATGCCATTACGCTAGGAAATAGCTAGTCGTGTTATGTGTTCCATCACAAGTAGCTTTAGTCTTTTCAAATTAAGCATGAGCTCTGTACCAATGTGCTTTGTACAATGCACTGTCAATGGCCTGTGTGCAGTATTCTTCCTTTCTATACCCTAACCTTGAGGATTCCTCTGGAAGGCATCCGTGCACACAGTATCTTGGACATTAAATGCTAACAAGAAAACATCATTTTAGAACATGCAGGTGTTTGCAACCACTGCAGGATTTTTTCATGCTATTATGCCTTCAACCGAGTCCTCTTAGGTATTTGCCGCTTTGTGATTGAAGGATTTTTTTTTTCCTCTCTTCTATAGAAAATGCCTTTTCAGTGACTTTTTGTTAAACTCTGTATTTCTCAGCATGTTACACGAGTAGTTCCAGCTCTGTGCTCTTCCTTTTGTCATGCACACAAAGAGACACTCCAAGAAATTAACCACTGGCTTCTCTCAACTGAGACTTTGTTTGCTCAGAACAGTATGTTGCTTAAAAGGTTTGGGGTTTTTTTGCTAGTTTTACAACAGATAGAAAATGGAAGTGCGTCTGCTTTCCATCTAAAATATGTATTCTATTAAAATAGGATTTCATTCTTGTTTAATGTTAGATTTGGGGAATGGATCACTTGTTTTTTCAAGTACATGTCCAATTTTTAAAGTTCTTACAAAATTATTATAAACAGTTCTGAATTTATAGTGTGGTGAATTATTCTCAAAATATGGTGCAATTGGTATTATTTTGCTCTTCTTCTCTGTAAGAAGATCATTTGATTGATTTCCTTCTTCCTTCTTTCCTTCTTCTTTCCTTCTTTCTTTCTCTTTCTTTCCTTCTTTCCTTTCTTCTTTTTATTATTATTATTTTTTTATTTCCTGGCACTTGATCAAACTTGGCTGCACTTGATCAAACTTGGCTGTTCACAGTAACTTATTAACCTGTTTGCTCCAGCAAGTCTTAATACCTAATTTAAGAGTTCTGGTTTATAATCACCTTCTATCTTTTACCTACACAATCTTTTTCAGTAAAATGTTTGGAACTAGATTAACGCAAGTCACCTTGAGAACATAACTGTTGATGTACAGTGGAAAAATGGTACTTCTGTTTTTCCAATTATGCATGAACTTCATGTTGACATCCTTACACTTAGGAGTGCTCCACATTAAATCACTTTTATTACAGTTTTTCCAGATGGAAAATAAACAATAATCATTTCTGGACCTCAGTGATATGAAAGATTTTTATTTTATAGCATGGTCTTTAACCTGAAGATCTGAGTCACTGATGCTCCACTTCTATGAAAGCAAGGATAAGGATAACATCTCCTTAAGTCACATAGACAACAACTATAGGAACCTGGATGTTAATCTCTTGGCCACTGTGAGTCTTGTTTCCTAATAGTTACCTCTTTGCTAAGAACATTCAAGGAATCCAATCCATCCTTTCACCCTACAAGGGAAACAAACAAACAAGCAAACAGCCTTCTTTATAAGCAATATGAACAAATTTTTAAAAAATCCGTAAATCACCACCTCTCTTTTCCACTTTCCTTCCAAATGTATTAACACAAGCCCTTCTCCATTGCAGCTGCAGAGCAGGCTGTAACTGATAAGAGCACCTCAGTTCCCTTTTCTATCTAGGGCAGGTGCTGTCTCTCAGGTGACTAGTATCCATAGCAGTTAAGACTTTGTAAATTAAAGCAAGAACACTGACTTGTATCCCCCAAAAAGTGACATCAACACTGATTCCAAACACCTAGATATAGCGAGCCTCTTAAAGAAAAGGTGTTAGGCAGGCAGAGGACTCAAATGTTAAGAAGAGATCAGATTATGAGGATTTTATGGGATGTTGTTAGACATCTCTCAGGGTTTCCTTCCAGGCTGCAGAGCTGTCTCGAGAGTTTTGCTGCCACTGGCAAAATCCTCCAAATCTATGCAGTTGTATCTGCACAGAAGCAGTATTAACTTCCAATTAAAATTTTCGAGCTTGCCTATGCAGCAAGATTCAGCGGTTTAAGGACTTCATACAGATTCTAACCATATCTATACAGACAGCTGACACTTACAGATTCACAAGTCTTGCTGTGACACAGAAGGAATGTCCCCTACAATAAATGTTGCTATAGTAAGATGGCACCCTCTGCCCTCTTTTAACTCTGCTTTGCATGGAAAGATGTTTTTCCATTGCATAAACATGCTAGGGAATTAGCCAGAAGCCACTGGGATTTTGTGAAGTCAAGCACACAGACAAGCAGCAAACCAAGTCTATGATTCTTCTTCCGCCACCTCATGCTCCATCTCTGCTTGGCTTAGCTGACACCACTTTCACAGCTATTTTGAGTTAACTAGAGCTCGCCACTGTCACTCACAAATGCATAGCTTGTGCAGATACCTTATCCATATTTCAGCCGGTCAGCTGCAATTTTACAAGCCAGCCACAGAGCTACTGAACAGCTTTTGCTGTAGTTCTGGCAGAATCAGAGAGAGCAGCAGCCTGCTGGCCCCAAACCACATGGGAAAAGAGAAGAAATAGACCACCTGTTCCTGGAGGAGCTTTTCCTAGATCAGCTTCATTTGGTGCAAAGCCTTTTCAGGATTTGTGGAAGAAGTACAGACTGGATTGTGCTGCACAGCTACAATGAGCTTTATCTTTGTGAAGAGAAAGAGCACTTTTCTGGGAGATAAACTTTGCTGCTAAGCTACAGTGACCGAGGGCTTCCTTTTCCATAGGCAGCAAGGTGTGGAAAGCCACCACCCCCTCCACAGAATGCTATCAGTCATAAACGAACTTTGACGTGGACAAATCGACGTGGAAGTTGAGGTAAAAAAAGGTACTGTCTCTGCATGTTACCAGGCCTGGCAGTCCTGCTGAGGTTTCCGATAGCTTTGTATGCATGAATTTTCCAGTTGTAGCAAGGAGGGGACTGATAGTCCTTTTACACTCCCTCTGAGTCAAATCTCAGCGCTCATAAATAGAAAGCGATACAGCTGCAATGTGGAGTGGTGTGTCCTGACACTCATGCCAGACTGCCTGGAAAAGTTTCTTGCAGGTAGGATTTTCGGGTAATTCTGCTTCTCTTTTTTTAATCCGTGGTGTGGGGTAGGAGGGTCCCTCCAGCACAGCCACCAAGGCTGCAGCCGTTTCCCTCTGTTATTCTGCGAGGTACTGCTTCTCTGCCTAGCAAAGGCTTTTGCTGTGCAGTTGAATCACAGCAAAGAGGCACTGAACTGTTGCCGAAGCAGCTGGCGAATGACAGAGCGTGAGTGGCGCTGGGGGACGGCGAGGGCGGATGGGAGCCGCTGGGGAAGGCTGGAGGCTGCGGAGCCGTTGCTGCCTGCTGTGCGCGGCACAGCGAGCGGGAGAGCGGAGCGGAGGAAAGGGCTTCCCTCAGCGCAGCCCGAGGGACACGAGACCCAGGGACTCATCAGAAATAGCAGCACCCCAGCTAGTAATAGACAGCATTTGGGAAGCTTCACATTTTCTACATTTGCCTTCGAAATTAGGAGCTTTTTTTTTTTCTTTCATTGTGTAATTTTTCACAGCTTGCTTTGCAATTTCACTGAATTTAATATGGCTCTTTCATGGTTTGAAAGAAGAGTTCCATAATTTTCTTAATTTATGCTTTCAGTAGCTCTCTGCAATTTTAGGTTGTCAGGTTGTGTTTTTAATAGGTGTAATTTACGGCAGTCTGTGTTTAACATCATCACTGAACTTAAGGAATCAGGAGAGGTCATCTAGCCCGGGCCCAGGGCCTGCAGGCAGAATCTGATCTCCCTGTCACTACTGAATGATGCTTGTCTAACCTGTTCTTAACAACCTCCAGTGATAGATTCAGCACCATCCCCAAACAATCCATCTCAATGTCTACCTGTCCTCAGGGTGCTCTTAGATCATTTTTCTAAAGCTGTTCGTAATAAAAATTACCGCTGTTGAATAAAACCATTCTTTATTGTTCTCAAAGTACAAATACACATTTGGAATTGAACAAATAACCTGAAAACAAAGGATGACGAGGAGGGAAGAAAAAGAACATTACATACAATGGCAGAACAAAAACATGCAGTCTGAGATTAGCAGTTCTTTCAACTTTCAGCCTGAAAGCTTTTAACCATCTGCAGCTCAGTTAAACCTTTTCATACTTGACTGCTTTCAGAAATCTGCAGGACAAGCACGGAAGTAAAGCCATGTTTAGATAATAGGTAAAAATCCACCATTCCAGTTGCTGAAAGGGGGTGTATCTTGCAGTTGTAAGAGTTAATTCTGTTGGAAAGAGGTGTCCTTTAGTCTCAGAAACATGAAGCAAAAGCAGCTTGGAGCATGTCTACACAACTGTGGCTTGGAGATAAGTCACATTCGGGCTATCCTGAGGCAATCCTCTTCTCATTAGTACTGCAGGGGAAAACATCTCCACCTAACTGGAACCTACTCCTACACCTCCACCTGCTCCTAAGGGTAAGGAGAGTTCTTTGCATTGGTCTAGATATGCCATGGCCAGGTTGCTGCAGCTGCCAGAGTACTGGGTGAGCAATCTCAAATCTTCCTTTCTAACAATAATGTTTGTTTATTCGTGCTTTCTATCAGTTCCCCACTGCATTTGACTGTTCTTTTAATAGTCCCAGAGAGTCTACATAGCTAGTTCACTGCCTTTAAATGAGCCTATCTGTGACCTCTGTTTGCCTTTGTGTTCTTCTTCTAAATCTTCAAAATACGCCAGAGATGCCCAGTCCGATCCAAGGAGTGAAACTTACAGACTATCCCGCGCTTGTTAAATATTTCTTCTTGAATTTTCCTGAGATCAAGGATCTGGTAAAGATGATTATCCAGCCCTGAGCACACAAGAATACTAAGGTGAGACGAGTAACAAATAATTATTATTCATTTTTAGTTTCCATGACTTTAAAAATAACACTTCTTTCACCCCGGCTTCATTTTAAAATACTTGCCCTCAGTCTCCCTTCCCCCTTTTGGAAACCGCTTTTTCCCATTCACCTTAGGATCCTTCAGAAAACCCCCTTAGTTCTTCTAGAAGATTTGCAATGAGTGCCTGTACTGACTAGAATAGCTTTTGGTGGATGGAGTGGCCAACATGTGTTGCACCGAGAAATCACAGTGCCAGCCGCGCCATCAGCCTTTGGAAAATCTCGGGACTAGACTAGTAATGGAAGTTATACTTCTTCAAGCAAGGTACTCTAAGAGTACACCAAAGAAGCAGGGGGAAGGAAATGTCAGCAAAATAGGCATTGATATTATTGGCGAAACAGTTACCTTTTCTCTCTTTTGCAGTGCTATATAACCCAAGAAAATTACATGTCTATCTCTTCTGCAATGATCAAGAAGTCATTGTTGTAAAGTAGTTATGATAAAACACTTCCCATAAAATTCAATTTTATTTAATTTGTGACATGCACGTAGTTCACAAATGCATTTACAAAACAGACATATTTTTGCAAGTTTTGCTTGGTGTTCTTGGGGTTAAAGGTGTTGGTACCCTGTTACTATCTCGTTGTTTGTGTTGGTACTAAATGGAGCTGCCTGCTGATGGAATACCAATTTTTGCACTTTAGAAAGAGTCTCACTAGGTTTTCTACTGGGAAAAAAATAGTCTTGTACTGATAAAGTACTATACTTTCAACTAGGAAAAAGGCACCTAGAAAATAATATAACACAGCACTCTAAAATGTACTTTATAATGTAGCTAGGTGGAATTATTCTAGGTGGCAATAGCCTCAATAAACAAAGTTTTGACAAAGTTTTCTTTTTAGAGTCTGACATGTCAAAGGCTGATGGGGGAGAGGATCTGCAGAAAGGGAGTTTGGGCTTCTGTAGTAGAAGGAAAACCATGAAAGAGGAAGGGGAAGCTAAAGTTACTTGGATGGATGTCTTGAATGTAATGAATGTTTCTGTAGACTCATCTGTCTATAGATGATTCTCACCTGTGAGAGTCACAACAGGAGAATGGTGGTTATCTTGAGCACAAATGGGAAGAAGGAAATGATAAGTATGGAAAGACTCTGTAGGGGAAAAATCTATGAAACATAGCACACCAACAGGGAAATATATATGTATATATAAAACTGACATCCTAACATTATGTACAAGCTGTCTCTCAAGGAAGACACTACTTGCCAGCAATTACTTACCACATGCCTTCACTGTTCTGCTGTGTGATTGTGTGAGGGACCCAAAAGTATGTGAGTCCCAAAAACAGTAAGTGGAGAGTTTGCTGGTCCATTCCATGGCTTTCTCACTTTGCTTTATGTATCACAGGTATAATTGCTGAGGTTAGCATATCATGGCCAAAGCGCATATCTTAATTTTTATTACTGGTGCTACCACAAAACAGGGAAAAAAAAAAAGATACAATTCTATGGGAAAACCCTTCCTAACTCCTCAGGATATAGATATATACTCTTAGAAGGTTGCTGTAGTCATCTGCTTTCTTGCAAGACTTTCAAACCAGATTTTAATGCCTCCAGTTTCTATAAGACTTTTCAGCCATTCCATTAGCAGCAGCTTCAGAGTGAGGGACACATCCCAGGGATGTCTGCACAGCCCCTGATGTGTGTACGGAACTGCATAATGAATCACTAGTTCTCTGAATCCAGAAAACTGGAAAGGATTATCCTAGCTGTGTGCTTTTAGGAAAGACCTAATCTAAGACCCATAATCAGCACCGGATATGGTAATTAACAGGACAGTAAGGTGGGAAAACAGATTTGGAAGTGATAAAATAGGTAAACTCACCTGTCTACAGGATCCACAGATACCTTGATGTAGCACATACAGAAAGTATTCATCCTCACCCTTGTGATGGGAACTTTGAATTTGCAATTCAAGAGCTTCCTATAAAAATACAAGAGCTTCCTATTTAAGAATCACCATATGATGACACAGGGCTTTTCACCACTTCGTAGCTTAGCTGAATAAGCCCTGTCAGAGGGCACTGAACTAAAGGGTGACTAAGTTCCAGGGCACTATGCTAAAGTACTTTCCTGATTCTCCATCTGTTTTGCTCTCCAAAAAATGATGAGTCTCCCTGAGCAGTCACCTTTCACAACCTATTCTTCAAACTCAGCTCAGCCTGTCAAGTGAAAAATTATACTTGCTCTGTGTTTTGGCTTCAACAGCACAGAAAATAGGAACGGTATCACATTAAGATTGGCTCAGACCTTATTTCTAATCTTGGTTTTTCATTGAATTTTGTGCCTTCCTCATCAGAGATTCCTTTCTAACTTTCATAATATTAAGGTAGGGTAAGATCCTTCTGCTTTAGTAGGTTATAAACTCTATTCTAGGCATATTTCTAGCAGAATCAATATGAACTAAAAAAAAAAAAAACAGTGTGATATAGTTGTAAAACCAAAAATTCCTGTCAGAAAATTTCAACTGATGAAGCTATATGAAAATGCCATGGACAAAACAGTTTTTCCTCTTAGCTTCCTTTAGAGCCATTTTGCTGAAAGCGGAGGGGACCTGCTCAACTGTGTCCAAAACAAAGGAGTTGAGATGAAAGATTCAGCCACAACTTATCATATTAATAAATAAATACAATAAAGCAGAATTAAGACCATCTGCCTTTACATAATAGGGAAACAGAGAGGAAAATTATTTTTTCCTTAGACTGTAGAGCTAGTTATGGCATTCCATTCCTGTCCTTTCTCTCAACAGTGAAAATAAGGACATATTTGTTCTAACTGTACTGCTACGCTCACACATCAGTTTTTACACTTACAATGCGGCAAATGTTTGTTGCATTAAAGCGCCTTTGAAGCACACTTGAATTTTATTATTTATTTCACAGCTTAGATGCAAATAGTTATAAAATTGGCTTAAAAGGCCTGAAATCCTGCCTCTACTTTTTGTGACTGAATTTATTTTTTGGATACATATGTTATATATTATACATAATATATATTTATGGTATATATTTATTTTATATATTTAAGTATGAGTTTTAAAATAATTCTTCTAGAAATAGCTACTAAAGAGAATGAAAACTTAAATCATTGAAAAATACACAGAAAAAAAAATAAAAGAGAGCAAGTCAAGTATTTCAGAGTAACTGACATACACTGCAGAATTATTTTTCTATAACAGGCCTTTATATGCAGAAGACCTCTTTTTGGCAACTTGCAGCTGTTCTTTTCTCTTCTTGTACCATATCACTCTTTACATGGTTGATTGTTTTTACTTTTAAAATAATTCCAAATTCCAGGTCTATATGCAGAAGCAAAGATTAGCAATAAGCAATTATGTGATGATGTGATTCTTTGCCTAGCTATTTGGGGACTCTTAAGCAAAAGGCATGGGTGCTCACCTCCATGTGGACCATAGGCCTAAACTAGATTTCTGATATTTGTGATCACAGATTTGACATTTCAGTCTATTTCTTTCTCTTTCCCCTAATCCCACATTCGCCATATAAATAAAACAAAGATATGAATGGACTCAGAGTGCAGCATACTGTACCTTACCTAGACACAAGGACAGAATCAGAGAGTAATTTTGGCAGTTTGGCTGTTTCTGAGACTCTTGGTCTACAATGTAAATGAAAAGGCTTCTTAAATATATATCAAGTTACAGTAAGTATGAGATGCATGCACACACACAACACACACTTTGAATTTATATAAATTAATTTTCAATATGAAGAGGAAAAATATCATGCTTTTCATGTATAGTGTACAAGAATACATACCTTGTCTACTCAAATCACTTCAGAAGTTTTGAGCTTACCCCTCTATGATTTAGAAGTTCTATCCTTGTTGATGTCTCATTATTTTAATGGGCAATTCATTTGTAATTTAATACGTGATGTATTTCTCTCTCTTCTTTTTTTCTCAGAACAAATTATGACATCGACATCTAAAGGAATTTTCCGACCATTTTTGATTATCTTCATTGTCCTTGGTTGTTTCATGGCATTTTTACTTATTTATATCAAACCAACAAACAGCTGGATCTCTGGTCCTATAGAATCAGCCAGCTCAGTTTTGAAAATGAAGAACTTTTTTTCTTCCAAAACTGATAATTTTAATGAAACAACTATTTTGATCTGGGTTTGGCCATTTGGTCAGACATTTGATCTAACATCTTGCCAAGCGATGTTCAACATCCATGGATGCCATCTGACTATTGACCGTTCACTATACAACAAATCCCACGCCGTTCTCATTCATCACAGGGACATCAGCTGGGATCTTACTAATTTACCTCAGCAGGCCAGGCCACCATTCCAGAAATGGATTTGGATGAATTTGGAGTCTCCAACTCATACTCCACAAAAAAGTGGCATTGAACATCTCTTTAACCTGACCCTGACTTATCGGCGCGATTCAGATATTCAGGTGCCTTATGGTTTCATGATGGTTGGTACAAGTTCCTTTACCTTTGAAGTACCAAGTAAAGAAAACTTGGTCTGTTGGGTGGTAAGTAACTGGAACCCTGAGCATGCTCGAGTCAAGTATTACAATGAGCTTAGCAAATACATTGAAATCCATACGTATGGACAAGCCTTTGGAGACTACGTCAATGATAAAAACTTGATTCCAACTATTTCCACTTGTAAATTCTACCTTTCATTTGAAAATTCAATCCACAAAGATTATATTACTGAGAAACTTTACAATGCTCTTCTGGCTGGATCAGTACCAGTTGTACTGGGCCCTTCCAGAGAAAACTATGAGAATTACATTCCAGCAGACTCTTTCATACATGTGGAAGATTTCCTCTCCCCAAGAGAGCTGGCAGAATATCTTCTGATGCTTGACAAAAATAACAAAATGTATCTTAGCTATTTCAACTGGAAGAAGGATTTCTCAGTGCATCTTCCTAGGTTCTGGGAATCACATGCATGCCTTGCTTGTGACCATGTGAAAAGACATCAAGAATATAAGTCCATTGGAAATCTAGAAAAATGGTTTTGGAATTAATTTTTTTTCTTTCTGTGCACTTTTTGAAGAATGAAAAAGAATTCTTAGTCCAAGTGGAGAGGAAAGCAAAGGAAAAGGAAAAGAAAAAGAAAACCTTATGTCAGGTTTATCAGCTATCCTCTCTTGGCTATCCTATTTATATTTTGTAAGAAATTTAAAAAGATCATCAGCAACAGTCATCAATATTCAGTTTTAAATTATAATGTACATACTAATTATGTGCACTGAAGAATATTTTATTGTTTACTATAATTTTTAAACAGGGTTTTTTCACATTTTCTGTGGAATGTGTCCCAGTCTTACACATAAATTAGTTGTTTTTAGCACTGTTCTTTTTATTTTAGATTAGCTGTTTAACTTATTTGGAAAACAAAGACACAATTCTTAAAGTACTTCAGAGAAATTTAAGAAAATAATTTGATGTTCTAGTCTGAAAATGTCTGTAATATTTCAAAAGATAGTGAAGGGTTTTTTTATCATCCATCTTACATTTTAAGAACACAGTAAAATCAACACCTACCATTATGCTAGTGTGCACCCCTTTTTAAGGGTAATTAATTTAGAAACATAGTTTTAAAAAATTGTCATAGTAGCAGAAGGTCTCGGTTTCTAAAAAGGGAGATGATTTTCCAAGCAAACAGCTTCACTAATTTACTTCTGCAATATATCTGTTTTTATCCTCCTAAGAATCAAGATGTCTGATTTAGAGAAGATGAATAATCTTAGTTAGAGAAGCTCTGGTTCATTCAGCTTCCGAGCACATTTAAATTCAGCATGTGCTTGCCTCCCATTTTGTCTCATACATTGTTTACATGAGCCAGGGCTGTAGCTGTTAAACAAATTTTAGTAAAGGCATTTCTTTACATCAGCCTCATATATACTATTAGGCTGGTAATAATGAGTTTTTGAAAACAGACTGTTGAGAAGTTTTACCAATTTTTCTCATGTAATTTTCTGAATAACTGTGTATTATTCCCCAATCCTTTAGAGATTTCTTGAACTTTAATTGTAGATGGGTAACTTGCTGTGATGTGGCTGATTAGAGTAGGGAAAAAAAAAAGACTGAATGTTTTCTTTTCTGAAAGCAAAATGCTGAAATTCAGTCAACATCAAGTATCAGGCTGATATATGCAATCAGTTCAACTACTGAGTTCAGCTGTTTTTGGAAAATATGCTGTGTAACAGGTATAAACAAATGCACTCAAGAGTAGCAGATACTATCAAAAATTGAGTATATAGGTATGTTCATGAGTATTATATTTGCTGTCATAGCAAATACTAAAATGTGATTTTGTCATGTTTGTTTAAAATATGAATGTTGTTAATATGTGTATCATTTGATTTTATTGCTCTTTTCTTTCAGCAAGATGTAAATATATGACTGCTATATAGTCATAGGCATAAGGTTGGGTTAATGCTGTAGATGGATGGATATATTTTTGTACCAAGTGAAAGCAGTTTTTGTTTTTGTTTTTTTAATGTCAAAACGTTACAGATCAGAGCTCCTGCTGAGTTGCAGTCAGCTCAGAATCTTGTGACTATTTTTGGAGATATTCTAAATCATGCAAATTCTTTTCTGAATATATTCCTTTTTTCTTTAAACTAAAGAATTATAAAAGAAAATGAAGTAAAAGAAATGTTAAAAGGTACATACTCATTGCTAAGCATCTAACAGGATATCATCAGATAGTCCCATGAGTTTATAGTTGAACATTTGGTCCAAATAGCTTAGAGTCTTTAGACTTTTCCCTAAAGAAAGGAATAACACACAAAGATCTCAAAAAATGAAGCTATAAAACAGTAGCATGCTTTCTCATTTTTTTTTGTAAAAAAAACGTTGTGCCACTAACCTAAAGTCTGCAAAAAGAAACACATACAGAGAAGGATAAAAAAGTAAAAATTTAACTGGAGATAAAAAGCCAATTTATGTGATATATAAGTCCTTGATAGAGCAAAGTAATTGATCAAGTACTCAAGATTAATCTTGCAAGTGTTGTGAAGGAAGGGAGGTAAGGGAACAAGGGGAACAATGATAAATATTTAGCAAAAGATAAGACCTCTTCTAGCCCAGCCTGGAACACAAACATTGAAGCCTGTTGAGAGTAACAGAGTTATATTTCTGAAATAGGAAACTGCACTGGAATGCTTATAGCATTATACCTATAATTTTCCTATGGCTTCTAAGGCTGTTTTCTGACCCAGATATTTATTTCTGCTATACTTTTTGCATTCTTAAAAGGCTAGTTTACAAGATACTGTGAACCTCCAAAATTCACCAGCATTTCAGTATGAAATGAGAAGAAAAAACTGTCGTTGCACACTAACATAATATAATGAAACCCAGTCTTCTAAAAATAAAGTACAAGTATGAATGTATTATGGTTTCCTATCATTTTGAAAGCAAATGTCTAATGCCTACGGTACAGAAACCAAGGATATTTTATCATGTTTTGGGGGTTTCAGGAAGGCTGTGAAATTCTCAGTCACTTAATATGTCACTGCTTTGGTTGAATAACCTGATTCTCTTGATTATGGAACTTGGAAGTTGTTTGCACTAACCTCCATGGAAGGCTGTGCACATTATGGTGAATGTGCACAGTCCCTTATTTCATTCTATGTTCCAGATAGCTGTGCTTCACAATCTTATGTCAAACCAAACTGGTCTCTTGCCTCCAAGATTCGGTTAATAAATTCTCATATTAATAAGTAAGCACAAGAATGAAATGAGAAGATACATGATTTGTCACTACAAGTATCAATCATTCAATATGCAGGAAAATATTTAAATATATGCTAAATTTTAAGCCTGTAAGTAATGTCTTTAATTTTGTGAGCACCAGATCAGGTCAGCATGACTAATCTTGTGCGGAATCATTAAGATATTTGAAAAGTCTTTAAAAAAAATTGGGAACAGAGTTGATTTCCTTAAAGAACCTTCACAAAAGATTTGTATTATACTTTGTATTCAAGATTCATTGCTCCAACTGTCTGAAAGATTAATAAAATGGGAGAGAAATCTAACCCACTTTAAAATGACTAAGAATCATGAACAAAGCCTAAGCAGGTGACATCAGGAATGTCAACAAGGTATTAGGATGCAGCGCATGGGCTGGAACATAAATGATCCAGCCCTTTTATGATGTTTTTAGGGGGAACTAAAGGCACAGCATAAGCTATTCAGGAAATAAAATACTTTGGTGACAAGATCTTAAGCATCATCAGGTATTTCCAACCTGACAGGTGATATCTGACAGGAAGGGATGCAACACAGCTGGACTTCATGCATACATAGAGGCAGTATAACTAAACCTAGACACTTTGATTCCAGTCTGGATATGGCTCCTTTCATGAGCTCTCCTATGTGAAAAAAAAAAAATAGCATAAAAAGACTCAAATAGTAAATCACTCAAAAGGAGACTGGGTAAAAATAATTAATGACAAAAGAAAAAATAACATGGAGGTAGTTAAAATAGAGAACAAGATATTGTTGATGCTTGGTACCACTGGCAAAAGAAGACAATTGTACAACAGAGAAGAAATGAAAGATGAAAAATTACATTGATTCCAACTGTTTTCTCAGCAGTTTTATTCAGCTTATTTTATATACCGGTCCGCAATGATTTGGGGGAGCATTCTCTAGTCACAAGTTAGCTCTGCAGTTCCTGCAGTATAACGACATTTGTGGCTTAATGACACCTTCTGCAAAATGTTATATTTTTCAAAATGGAGAGTAATTATTATCCTTTCCTTACAAAGCCTTTTTTAAGCTCTCTGTCCTGTACTGATCTATTAACATTCCTCTCTTTATGTGCAGGAAATAAGATCCAAAACAAATAAAGTACTAACTACCGATGCATTACCAGCCCTTTGAATGTGAACAGACATCAGACAAACTGACAGGAGATCCTTCCAAAGCAAACTTTTCATTTCACAGGCACTCAGTGACCACAGCAGCTTTTGCTCTACAGGAGATTTTCACTGTAGAGACTCCTGGTTGCCAGCTTCTCTGAATGCCTTTTGCCACCTGAGACAGCTGTACTCACAATGAACAAGTGGCCTGAGCAAGGTTCACAGAGTGTGCAAGACACAACCAACAACGTATTTGTCTTTTAAGAAACAGATCAGCTAAAATAAAAGTGGCACTGACAGAGCATGAATCTAGGGAATTTTAGAGCTCACGCAGACTGAACAAGATGTGCGAAATTGGTATTACTGAGCTCAAATAACTACTGTCTCTAGCTACTCAGCTTTGTTCCTCAAAATGAGCCTTCAAGAAAAAAAAGTGTACCGTGTATTTCTCCCCCACCTCCAATCAGCTCAGCATCAGTTAAATAACCTAAAACTGCTGCTGATTACTCATGAAGGGCATTCATGTCAGCCTTGTGTTACCTTTTTTATTAGGTAAAAAATAATATTCAGGGGAGAGAAGTGAAAACTACCAGTAAATTGATCATATTTGCCATGAAGACCTTTTGGTAGTTTTTTTTTTGCTTTGAGGTAAATCGTCCTGCCCTTGTTCTTTTTGGACTTCATTTAAGCACATGTTTAAGGCCATGAGATTCAAGCACATGCTTAAATTTAAGAGAATCTTAAATACTTTGATATATTGGGGCTTCCAACAGTATAGTTACTGTCTTTGGGAACTGAACCAGAGAGTGCAGGCTCTATCTAGCACAGGTGAGCGTGACTTGTGCATCCCACTGCCCACGGGGAGCACCTTGTAAGTAGACTGGCTCCTCCAAACAGAAACTATTGGACTAATTCTGAACTGGTATCTATTCAGCAGATCTTGGGCCTGCTCTTCTGCTTCAGCAAACAGTGTGTGTTTGCCACACCATCACCTCCTGTACTCCCCTCACAACAGGGCAGTCCGCTTTACAGCCTCCCTGTGCTGGGCTTGGTACATGCATTTGGATGTGTTAAAGGAGGAGAGAGAAGACAAGACCTGTTGAAATAGTATTTAAAAAGACCCTGGACCTCCTATTCCCACTTTGTGAACATGTTTGCTTTCTCCCAGAGCCCCATCTGGACTGAACCAAGTATTTCCTACCTAGAGGAAATTCTGGCAAGACTGAGACTCATCTTCCCAGGGATGCATTTTGTCCAGGCTGAACATACATAGAAGTGATCAGGTTTTGTGCTTTATTTCTAGCAAAGTGGGAATAGGATGTCCAGGGTTTTGGAGAGACTGGAGGTATTAGCCTGTCTATGCAGACTAGAGATTTTTAGCTCTCTTCGGGAAAGATTCTGACCTTTTTAAATCTAGGTAAACATTAATCATGTATTCAAGTGCTTCCTTCGTCAGAATCATGGTGAATTATTTGTTTATCCAAAGGCTGGTGAGCTTTTTATTAATATTGACTGAGAGTTCTCTTTGTTTGTTTTTTTATCATAATTTGAAAAGTTAGATGGAAACTAAAATAATTCATATGATTCTTACAAAATAACTGTCTCAGCCTCATCTTTTACTCCTCACCTAGGCAAACCTCCAATTGAAGACTTGGGAGATCCCCAAATCAAGAATACGGGGTTGGGCCTAGAGCAGAATAGTCTCAGCAAGAAATAGCTCCTTCTTTGTGGATATTTCCCTTCTAAAATGTGAGCAAAAAGGTCTAGTGGTCTTGCTAATTCTACCTTTGGAAAATCAGTGAAAGATTCATACTCGTTAGATATATTCACGAAAGCTACAGAAATGCCAAGAAATGGATTAAATAAAGCATGAAGTAATAATTTTAATTCATGGCACATGCTACAGAATGATACAGATGATAAAACTATAAATTCAAGAAAAATTATTAGACCTAGAGACATCACACTGAAGTTTCTGTATTGTAAAAAGTGATTTAATTACTCTATTGGAAGGTAATTAATTGGGAATCTTCTCTTTCATGCTGCCACACGCTCTTTGTAATTAACGGAAACCAAGAGTTTCTGTGCAGTGGTTAGTTCAGACATAGTCATATGTCACAGAGCCCTTCACCTCTAAGTTAATAGCCTGAGTTATGAGTAGACTGGTACATACAGCTGTTTGGCAGCCTCTAGTAGATGATACAGTGATCTAAGTCCTGTTCTTCATGGAGTGATAGCCATACCACAGAAACCTTCATAGAATCAGCACTGTCAGTAATTTAGCCAAGAAGGTGAACTGAACCAAGACTCATCTGACACCTTCTCTTAGAGCATTTCTGAGCACAAGATGATTTAAGAAGCTTGCAGTCCTCCTGTCTCTGCCGTATCCATTTGTGATGATGTAGAAAGACTTGGTATTCAGAGTAAAATAACGAGAGTATTGACATTTTTAAAGCATGGTGCCAGGCTTTATAAAGTAAACATTCAAAGCTAGGAAAAATCTTCATTAACTTTCCTAAATAAATAATTAGGAAGAAAATCATTTACTTGTTGCAATTTGGCAGCAAAAGCGGTTGTTTGCTGTTCTTTATACGGATTATCCCAGGGAAAACAGGCTTTGATGAATCCTTATGCACCCCTGAATTGATGCAGCTAGTACAAAGCCATATATATGCATGCATAAGAGCAAATTTTAAAAGATACATGCTAAACTGGAACTTATAAATATGAACTTTGGATAAAGTTCTTCCCATAGAATCTTGAAGCTATAATCAACCACTTTAACAGTCAAAATGTTGCCATCGATCCTTTTCCTCATGAGATAGTATGAAAAGTCTGTCTGATATTTAGTGTTTGACAAATAAATTAACCCTAAATTCAATTTCCTTTGCTGTTTCATTTTGTAACTTTTGTATACTAAGAGATGAGATTAAAAAGTATGGGAAGTTAACTCCCTTGGTGCAATTTAATGTTTTAAAGATGCAGTGGATATACTGAAAAGAACAAAGTGAGAGTTTTTCTGTCTATACAAAATCCTAATGTGCCAAACTGTTTCCACTGAACAAGCAAAACAGTTAAACATAATGACTTTTTGTTAGAATTTGCAAAATCTTCTATTAACGCACTGTAATTTTGCACTATTTTGTAAGAAAAGAAAAAAAGGAATTGAAAAAAGAAACAAGAAAAGTTAAGAAATCTAAAAACAGATGCCAAATGTATAGTTTGTAAAATACTATTTTTTCTGATATAAGGTGTCATCATATTGTGAATTTAACTGTGTTATTGTAAGCTGTGAAAATGTGATGTACGTTTGTGACACTGTCTATCAAGGGCCATTTCTAACACACAGATTAGTCACCTGGACTTGTGTATATGAAACATATTCATAAATCTGAGATCACTTTTATACTTATTTTTTGTAGACTATTTTTCCACATTTACAACACAACCGTTATTTTATATCAAACATTGATTTTGCTTTAAAATATTATTAGAGTAGGTGGGTGGATGTCTTAAATGCGCCAGAGATTCTCAACTGTAACAAAGGTAATTTAGAAACTATTCTTTGCCAAACTGTAATAGTGCTAAAATTCAAAATATTTTGTTAAATAAGTAGGCATACTGTCAATAAATGATAGTTTTTCTTCCATGGTAATGATGATAATATTACATTTGTTAGGATAAATACCTGGTAGGTATGAGATTTCTCTTCTGCCTTTCCATTTGTTGGAAAAACAATACTGAGTGCCATAGCTGAATGATAGATATTCAGCCACTCATGTAAGTGCCATAGACTTGACCTCCAAAATATACTGAAGACAGTTAAGAGAAATACCTGCTGCTCATCCTGATTTAAATCCACTTTCTCTGTTGAGTCACCTTATCATGTGTGTTTGGCACACAGAACTGATATATTTCAATAAAGACAGCCAGCTCTAAGTATAGAAGTATGGGCCCACATTTTCTGATGTGTAACAAGATGAGAACCACAGTTCCTCTCTGTGTATTTGAGCTAACACATATGGCATCAGATAATGGTATTTCTTGTACTGACAACTTAATCTTTTATGTGTTTTTTATATATTATATATAATGCATAAATTCATGTATAAGAAGTAGCAACTACAGAAAAACGAATTTTAATAAAAACAATGAAAACCTGCAGGCGCATTTTAAGATGTCATGTTAGAAGGAGATCTTGTAAAAAGATAGATTTTTTTATTTATTAGTGATTGTATATTTTGCTCCATGATCGAGATATTTTATAGTAGGGATTCTACCAAACTTTCTGTGCTCCCTTAGAACAATATCAGCACCCTGAAATGCATCTGGAAAATGTAGAGGTTTAGCCACTGATGTTTTTCAGAATTTTTTTAGTTTGGTGGTGTTGTTAAAATTTCTTCTGATCACCTAGAACTATGCTCACAATTTTTTTCTGACACAGATTTGTCAGAAGAAACCTCCTGTATGAAAGTACAGGTAACTAACCATTTCAAGGACTTTCGTCATTAATGTGAAATCAACCTCTCAGAACTCTGATTCCAACATGGTTAACAAGCAGCTCACTGACTCCTATTTATTGAGCACTGGATTCTCCCCAGAGGATAAACACTGAAGGATGTAAATAATAATGCTCTATATATGCCTAACAAACTATTGTAATAGGTATATTTAAAATAAAAGGAAACAGTTTAAGTGTACTGTGGTCTCTGATCATTATTTTCTAGGTCTATTTTCATTCTTCTTCTTCTTTTTCCTCATGAGTGTGATCCAAAGACTTTTGCCGGTAGCACCAATGACTTTTGGCTACAATCTCACAAACAGAATTCTAGATCTTTTCAAGCTGTTACAGATGAAACCCTTGTAAGCATTCAGAGGCAGTCTGAATTAATGTAGACTCTTACCAAATTTTCTGAGCACAACAAGCAACATAGCTGAATTAGTATGGCACTAGAATTTGGATTACTTTGCCCTGCTTTTAGAAATGTAATTATGCAGCACCCTTTGAGCAATCACATCATATTGTTTTTCTGAAAATATATGGTACTTGTTACTGGAAAATGGGCTGCATTAAGGAGGTATCAATTTGATGCCTAAAATCATAACTTACTTTTGAGGGGAAAAAAAAAGTCTATATAATCTCATAAAACATCTCAGAGAATGATGAGTAGAATAGTGATTTACATTCTCCTATGTACTTGCTTCATCTACTGTTCAGATAATCTACCTTTGCATAGCTTAAAGAACCAATGGCTCTGAAACAGCAAATGTTGGAATATAATGATGTCAGTTTTATTTTCAGTGACATAAATAGAAATTTGAAATGCTGCCACTGAAATACCTATAATAAATACTACAATATTCCAAACAGAACAGAACATTTTGCCCCAGGAAGTGT
Organism: Tinamus guttatus; assembly: GCF_000705375.1. The sequence continues at coordinate 200,429 of NW_010577040.1, read as the reverse complement.
GATGAATCTAAGGCAAAATATTACATCTGTTTACTGGTAAGCTTTAAAAGATTGGGATCTTCCAAAACCTTCTCCTTCCCATTAGGTAGACAAAATTCCATGCTTCCTGGGCATTAGCTTTGCTAATTTGGGTAATTTTTTTAAAAAAATTGCTGGTGTCATGTCGTTTGCTCAAACCAAACTTACCACCCCCTTGAACCCATTCATGACAAGTGCAGGGGCAGACTCATTTTTAATAGCACACGTGAAAGAGGTCTCTGATGCATTTCATTCTCAGGTTCAACTGCCACTTCAAAAAGTAAACCTAGGCCAGAACATGCAACTTTCTGTTCTTAAAACAGCTTTTTCTGAAATGATCCATTCCTTCTCACTTGCACCTCCAAACAGTCTCCAGATACACTGCTCCCTTGGACAGAATCTTTGGACTGGATGCTAAGCTTTTAAGAGAAAGACCCATCTGTAGATTAAGATACCTCAGAGCAGATGTCTACATGACTGTGGGTAGAAGTGCAATAAATAGTTAAAGGAGTCACAAGTTTAAAAAGGCAATGCTAAGGGAAACTCATCTTACTTGCTCTGGGAGTCCTCATCTTTAATCCTGCCTGAAAACATATTTAAAAAGTATACATAAGGTAACAGCCCACTGAGTGCTATTACAATTTATTTAGAGGTAGAATGAACTGGAAAACAGAAAGAAAACAAAGCTCCTTGTGTTGAAAGGTTAAAAATCAGAGCATTCTATCAAAATTAGCTTTGATCAAAACCTGCTTTTTTTCATTCAAAATAATATCAGTTTTTTTGTAATAATTAAAATAATATCAATGTTCATTTGGAAAATTCCATATAAACGTTATCTCTTCTCATGAAATATTTCTTTTTTTTTTTTTCAAATGAGCTTATTTTTTTGCATGGAATGATTCTAGAATACAGAAAATATAGAAACTGTACGTTCATTCTTCATTTGACCTTAGTCATCTGCATTCTGTCATGTGTGAAGAACACACAGTCAGTTGGATGTGGTTAATCAAAATGGAAGAGTGGCTTCAAAAGGTTTCAGAATAATTTCTGCACAGTCACAGACTCCCTGCTCTACCACAGTCATGTTATACCTGCTACAGAAGCAATCATCTAATAGCTGATTGCCATCCTTCAAACATGTTCTCTCAGGTTATGAAATTCACTTTGGATTTTAAGGTCCACAGCTTTTTTTTCAATACCATTACAGATTTTGGCATTTACGGACACTATCCACCCCATGTCAGCTTGGTTTCCTCAGCCATATCATGCCTTCTCCTTCTCCACTGGATCTGTATTTTTACGTCACTTGTCTGCATATTGACAGAGGCAAAATGTATATGTGTGTATATATATGTATATATATTTCCAGTTGGAATGATTCAGCCTCTGTAATCTTGAACTAGAAGCCCTACCCTCTCACACCACTGCCCCTTCATTGTCACTAAATTAGATTTGATCTACCCGTAAGTAAGTGCACTGAAATGAAATGTAACAAGGTACATGGGCAATCAGGTGCTTTTTAATTAGTTCTGCTTGTCAACCAAATATATTTTAATGTAATCAATGGGATGTGTCAATTACACCCAAAGTGGCTGTTTTACCATTGAAACCTTTCGTTCAACTCTAACCTTTCAGGAGACTATAACCTACTAGACAAAGTCTTGACCTCAAAGACAGAAACACTGAGGGGCTGGGCAATAGGGCAATATCATAGGACAACTATATATAACCATATAGTCTGTTGTTATCTAAGAATACATGGTTAATAAAGATAAATAAATAAATAATAAAAACAAAACAAAACAGATACTACTACAAAGGCCCAGCTGGTACTCAGCTGGATTTATCAGTCCAATCTCAGTACATCCCCCTGGACTGCATTTAGGTTTCTTATTACCACAGAGGACCTTTTGGACATATAGAGCTCTGCACCCTGCACAAGCTGCCTCAAAATAATGCAGTGTGGATGCATTTAAAGCATTCCTGAGAGTCCGAGAGCACTGACTGGTGAGCAAAATTGAGCCAGCAGGCCACCCACTGGTCATATCAGATCTAGGTCAATGAAAGAGAGTATTCAAAAGGACAGCTTCCTTTGTCTGAATGTCTTTCATGCTAGATATCTGAAAAATTTGACATTAAAAAGCGTCTTCTTTCCCATAGCTCTGAAAGCAATGTCACTTAATATTACTCAAAATCTTTTGCAAAACTGAAACAGAACTAAAGCCTTAATCTTTGGAGAGATTTTGTATGTTGCTAATGCATTACAATTTGGTTAGTTTTCAAGATGAATGCTTTTTGCAGATAAACATATTGTATAGTAAAATGCATTTACCTTTTCTGTAAGGCTCAAATATGTATCCACAAGCAGCAACATGGTTCAGGAGGTCAATCTTATCAGAAGAAATATGCAGTAATCGGCACCATAATGATGACAATTCTCAGTATTTCCAACCCCATTCGACCAAGAGATCTAAGTGAAAGAGATCTGACCCTTCAGTGTTTATATAGATGTTTTTCCTTAATCACACTAATTATAGACAGAAATGGCTATCAGACTCCTTCTATACTTAAATAAACACAAGTATTTGCCCTTTAGAGCCCTTACTTTAGCTACAAGTCTTTTGTGTAAACACTTTCATTTTCCACATTAACTGAGGCAAAAGACATACTACGCTTTATCAGTCTTCACTGCACGGTACAGTTATGAACCAAAAAAGTTGTATTAACTCTGAATAAGCTAACTAAGATATTGTACAAAGTAGCTCTATAGCAGGTATAACTCCCTGCCAACACTCCAGTAGCCGAGCTAGCTCGCTTGGAGTCACTGAACTCTTGCAAGGGCTCTACTAACCCTATCCATTCAGGAAGTCTTTCAAATTCTTCATGAAAGTCAGTTTTTTTCCTCCAAATGTCAGAACACTTGCCTCAGGGTATTTTCTAAATTTCTTAATCTTTTAATGAAATGTTACTGAGTTATAAGGCAGCACCTCCACGTGGTGAACATTAAAGCATTCCTTTGCAGAACTTGTCTCAGAGAGTCTTCTCTTAAACTTTCAATATAATCTTTTTTTTTTTTTTTAAAGCAGCTCATCTTCCATGCAACAAATAGACATTTTGGAAAACAATGTAAATGTCCCAACTAAAGGGATGATTCACTTGCCTGTAACCATCATTTTCTACTCTTCTTTTTTTTTTTTTTTCTACAGTTGCTCTCAACTTCATACCTACTATTTAAGACTAGACTGGAAGGGACAGATTTGCGGTCAGAATGCCCAGCCGGCCATTTTGGTAGCTTTGAGCTTACATTTTCTGTATTTTAACTTAAAATTACTTATGAAGCTGATTTTTTGCTCAGGAACCTCAGTTCTTCAGTAGTTACTATATTCCTTCTCACTGGCAGTCCATATAACTTGTAATAGCACTGCTCTGTAGATTAAAAGGGAAGAAACACCATTTTCATAGTGTTGTATCCCTTCTACATTTTTCTCTTCTGTTTGCTTTTCGTATCATAGGCTTGCCTTGCACTGCTATTTCTTGCTGTCAAGAGGCATTTATCTTTCCTGAATCTGAGCAACTAGACTTATACATAGTGTTTGAAATGCTTAGTAGTAACAGTTTCAATAATAATTGTCTAAAATAACGTATGCCTTTTCTGCCTGCCTCCCAATCCCAGTGTCTTTACTGGTGATGTAATTGTACTGGTTCTTATTGCAGCTGATTGCTCCAGCTTGAAGGCAGTTCCTGGTTC
>NW_010577040.1:175907-196606 GCF_000705375.1 Tinamus guttatus | reverse complement strand
ATCTTGACGCTCTAATATTGTCTATAAGCCTTACATACTTTTGTTTCCCTAAGTTAATATATTAACATAATATAATTGAAATTGCTTGTGAAGTCTGGACACATTAATTTCAAGGCATTGTTGATTGCATTGTTCTAATGTTTTCAGAACTATCTCTACTCTATGAAACTAAACCCCCCTCCTGAGACAGAAGAATACAGGCTTAATAGGGTTTGTTATCTCCTCTGAAGTTAATTACTTCTATGGGTTTTGCTTCACAATGCATCCTGCATAAAAACTTTCCCCAAATATCCCACTCCACCACCAGTTTTTACATAGACAACATGCTGCTCATTCTCACTCTGTTCACTGAACATAACAACACTTTTCCCCAGTAGTCTTGCAATGAAGTCCACCACCAGTCCCAACCAATTAATAGACATTTAGGTCCTTTAAGTTCCTTTAGCAGAGGAAGAAACGAAGTCTAGTTTTATGAACTCAGGGCTTGTAGTTGGGAGTCTCTAGCATATAATTAGACACAATATCTGATTAACATTTTCTCATAATCAAGGCATGACCCTTCTGTAGATTCTCTGATGTATCTGAAGGACTGCTTCTCTTCCAGAAGAGAGACTCTATAGATCTGTTTCGACTACCAATTGTTCATTGTGGTGAAAATCATATGAACATAACAATATGTTTAAGAGTGTCCACTAACACTGTGTGAAATATGATTTAGACTGGTTCATCTGCTCAAAAGTTATGAAGTAGAACAGGGAAATACAGGTAGAGAAAGAGACAGAAGGACACAGCTCCTTCCAATATATACTAGTAAAAATATCTACCACTTACACACCCTTACAGAAACACAAGTTTAACCTTTCACTTTCGATGAAGAAACATGAAAGACAAAGCCTGCCAGCCTCCTGGACAACATTACTTTTGTATCATTTTAACCTATTTTCAATTTCTTCCTTCTTCCTCACACTGTCAATTTTGTAAGAATCACATTAGGTTTCTCCCATATAGTATTTGTCTTCCTCTCCAACTTATACACAGCATATTTTCCAAGTATGAGCACAGCATTTTTTAAAAAAGAGAATGACAGCTGCAAGTTTTTGCTAACAAACTACCATTCCCCAACTGTTCATTGAAATACAAGTTGTGCAAAAATAAGCATGCAGTGAAATAGTCATTAAAAGTCAATTTTAGACAACCTAGTATAATGTATGCTTGGGCCTCTACTTTTGTCTGCTCTTGGAAATAGTCCACTGGGGTATACTGATGTTCAGTCTAGCCTAGTTTGATCCACCATATGTCCTTATTCAAAAACTGTCACAGTGAACTTCCCACAGCAGTGCCTGAAATCTCAATCAGAAGCCACACCATTTCTTTCCTGAAAACTTTCATCAGCAGCAAGTTCAGGGTCAACTCTAAAATCCTTTTCTTAGATAAAGTTGTGTGTGCACTCTTCAGGCAATTCAGGTAGCAGCAAATCTTTTGCTGAGCCTCAGATAGGGCAGAAGGTTGCAGATCATCCACGGAACACTGTTTCTCTCAAAAAAAGTCAATTATGAGAGGTAATTGAAAGCTTATCTGATGGTACCTACATTGACTCACAAAATCATAAGTGCCAAACAACATGCTGCAGGGACATATAAGCCAACTACGTACCTCAGAGGCAGTGGCATGTGAATAAAGCTATCTTACTACCACTTAGTCTAGGTGACACAACATTGTGTGTGGAATCACAGGATCATATTACTCTGCTAAATGCAGACAAGTTTCTGTTAAATAATTCCAGAATCAGTGTTAAACCCTAGGAACCGCAGATAAATGGAAGATACAGGTCCCTCGATCATCTTCCATGAATGCGGGAAGGCTTGTCCCTCTTCTTTGGGTACATGCACTCCCATAGACTTTGGTCCTACATCCCCTGCCATGTGCATGTGCATGTCTTCGCCCTTCCCTTTGCTGAACTTCATGAGGGTCCTCTGTTGCCATTTCTCTAGACTATCCAGGTCCCTCTGAATAACAGTGCAACCATGTGGTACATCAACCACACCTCCCTTTGTATCATCTGCAGACTTGCTGAGGATGTGCTTGGTCCAATCATCTAAGTCATTAGTGAAGATGTTGCATATTTTTAGCTATGGTGTTGATTCATGGGGGACACTACTATTGACCAGCTGCACTTTATGCTCCTGATCACAACCCTTTGAGCCCTGCAGTTGAGCCAATGGGAATGCTCAAATCCCTCTAAAAATCTGCCTTTGGTAAAACTATAAGCCAGATCAAAGATTCATACAGGTGGTGGGAAAAAGGCATATAAATTAACTTTTTCCATCCATGTCCTAGATATCATAATCTGACCATCTATACTATTACATCGCTAGAGTGATCCCTGGCACTGTGTATGCCTCAGATCAACTGCTTGCACTCACAATAACACTCTAGCACATTTCAGGAATTATCCCAGGCCAAGGACCCTTCTCAAGAGGTACTTAATATGATACTATTCTCTTCTGGGGAATAGACTTGGTAGCTTGTGTGGATGCTGGCTAGCACCAGAAAATCACCTAGACATATTTAATTCACTGCTATAAATGCAGCTAAAGGTAAGTACATATTTAAGCACGTAATATTATGTACTTATTTAAACTCTCTTATTTAAAGTTCACCTCTGTCGCATGAAATAAAACGTTATTACATCCTACCACCTACAAAAGGCATTGTCATATTCCCTCAGGATAGTAATGATGAGACCCTAGAAGAGCTACAAACTCATTTAGAAAATATCTTTTGCTGTTATAGTTCAGTGCACGATCACATTGACAACATTCTGACAATTCACATTCCCATATTTACTGTGAATTTACCTTTTTTTAAGTGGCAGTTTCTCCTTGATTAAAACAAAATTCTACAAACTGCATAACATAAAGTGTGCATATAATTTATGTTTAAATTTGGTCCTATCCGATCATCTTTCTTTCCTTAACTACTATTAAGGTCCTCCTCAAGAGTTCAAAACTATAAGAGTGAATGCAGTGAAAGCTGTTTGGAGAATGCATAGCTTTTGCCTAAAGAGTTCATTATACCCAAATGGATTTTCATGACTTCATCATCAAAACCAGTACAACAAATCTGCATCACAACACAGCTTCCTAATAAATAGTTGCTTAGGGTTTGTTAGAAGGAGAATAACTCTTTTTAAAAAATGTAAGTTAAACTGAGCTGTTTTATGTACAATACCCCAAGGTTTTTTGAATCAGCCTGACTGCAAAGATGATATTATCTAATATCTGACTCAGTTTGAATGAAAAGCATTTATTTTGAGATTTTTGTTAAGTTCTCCTCTGTCTCTGCCCAGGACCCCATCCTTCTTCCTTTTCTAGCAGAGACTGCTGCATGATGAACAAGGCCATTCTACTTCAACCTTGGGATAGCAGCATTCAACCATGTCTACACTGTTCATAAACCTTAAGCCGTCTCTGAATCTAGGCGTAAGTTTGTTCAATTTTATTTATGAATGGCTCTTATATTACTATAACAGTATTATATCTCAGCATAGTTTTAAAAATTCATGCAATTGCCAGCAAGAGTGGAGATAAATGATTATTGTTAATTTGGCTTGTTTGTTTTTTAATTTCTCTCCATTTAACCAACGGAAAATACTCTGATTTGTCCCTTTTGACGTCTGAAATTCAATTTGCACATATAGTATGCCTCTGAACCCACTGGCAACACCTTCAAACAGAATAGTAGGGCCAAGCACTGTTACCATACACATTTCAAATCCAAGCTCATTCCATCCCAAATTCCTCAGTACTGTGTCTGTTAACTAGTTTGGCATACAATATAGCACAGTGCTATTCCATGAGGCTTGAAAGAAAGACTGCTGGAAGAAGACTGGTTCATTTCTAGGACCTCTGTAAAATCTATTTCATTATTATTTTTTCTAAAACTTTGTCAGTATATCTTTTGGACTTAACTTGTGTCTACTTGAAGATTTTAAAATGATTTTAAATTAATACATCTACCTATCTCTTAAGAATATAAACTTGCTTTCATAGAAATGTTTCCACTATAACTGTTGGACAATATATATAGTTTGACGAATATAAATTAAAATTTAATAGACACATAGCACAAAATCCCTGCCCATCTGTCCTATCCTTTAAGTACATATTTTGAAAAAAGCAATTCACCTTGCCAAGATCACACAATAAATTACATGAATAAGCAAATTCCCTTCTATTTTTGTTTATACTTTTTTTTCTTACAAGTTTGGATGATTTACATTCATCTCTCTTTTTTTTATTTGTTCTTGATTTTTTTAGGATCCATGCTTTCCTGAAACATGAGAAATAAAGCTGCCATTCTTGTAAGGGACTGTTGGTTTTCATTGATTATGTCATCAAATCTTAAACATCTTTGGCAGGAAGGGAACTCCCATGTTTTCTCTCTTTAGTAACTATTGTGACTCTTCTTTGGTGCAAGTTAACCTTTCTCTTGCCCCTGATATGTATGGAGAAGTTTGATTTTTATATTGACATTTTAGCCTCCTGCAGGTGCTGTTTTCTTTCATGTTATTTATTAATTCCAGTGGTGTTTCTCTAGCTCTTACAAATCCTTATTTAAATGTGTTGCCTAAATTCCAGCATTTCATCAGCTGTCTACAGAGTATTCCTACTAATATATTACAGAAAGAGATACCCTTTTTTGCTATAACACCCCCATAGGGATTCATATTTCATTTGTGATTCACTACAACCCTCAGAGCCTTCAGTGTCATATCACTGACAACTCAGTTATTTTTGCTTTTGTACTTACATCTTTGATTTTTCTCTTCTTATATGCTGAACTATACACTTGTCATTAGTGAATTTTATCTTCCTGATTTCAGATTGTTTCTTCAATTTATCAAGAGCCTTTGAATTCTGATCTTTCTGATTCTTTCAAAGTACTTTCAACTCAGCTCAGCGTTATCTACAAATTTTATAAGCTTATTCTCTATTCTGTTATCCAGATCACTAATGAGAATATTTTAACAGCATCAGGCAAACACTGAGAAACACAACTTCTAGCCTTTTCAGTCCTCCTAGAATTAAAAATCCCATTCTTATGTGTTGTGCCTGTATCACTTGATGCTGTGAAGGCTTAACCTAACTACGCATTGCTTCTCAGTGTGAGATTAACAGCAGCTCCACAAAATCCATCAGCTACTGCAAATGAAAATTAACGTGATCTGGCCTATGTCTTTGTTTGGTTACATTAATATTTACTACTGTGATATGATAATTGGCATATTTTTACTGGTAAAACTCAAAAGCAGTTTCAACTAGGAAGCTAAAGCATGAGCCTGGCTTTGGAGTTGTTTGTCTGATATTGTGGCTGGCAGAACTGGGTGTTATTTCTTATGTACAAGTATCAAAGTATCTGTCAGCTGAATATGCTGGCCCTAATTCAAGGTGCAAGGATCTGAAGACATGAATTCACTAACTTTGTGGGATGGTTGTATTGCACAAGTGTAGGTAGAGAGAAGACCCTGCTCCCTGCAGCAGTACAGCTCCTCACAATCTCCCTTGCCCCTTGCACAGGGCGAGAGTGAAGAAAACAGACTGACAGCACTTACACAGCAGTGATGTAGCAGGGAAGCAGGAAACAGGATAGTTTATGGGCTTAAGTCTCCCTAGGCCTCCTAGGAAATTCCTATCTGCTTACACCTGTGGAAAGGTGAGTTAAGTCCAACCTTGTATCTTCTCATATGGATAGAACAGGATTTTCTGTGCAGGAGTGGAAATTATTTTGCTTATTTAACCTCAGAGAATTCAGAAAAGCAATTCCCCTCCTCTGACCTTAAAATGGTCACTCTGTATGGAAAGAAACATTTAGCATCAGCTATTACCGAAATTAAAGTTCTTAAAAAAAATCCAGGTCATGATCAAAGTAAATCAATATAGGCACTCAACTACTGAGCAACCCAAAAGAGATCCCTATATTCTCAGTTATGTAATCTGATGTGAATTTGACTGCTTCTCACCTCAAAATGTAGCAACAAAACTGGCTGAAAGTATCATTACACAAACTGTTCTGTCTTAGCAGGGGGAATTAAAAAAAAAGGACACAGTCCAGAAATACAGAGAACAACGATCTCACAACTAGAACAAGTTAGGGACCAACTAGACTTTTGCTAGAACTACTTCATTTCACTTACTTACCTTAAACTGTCTTCATGCATGGGTCCTGTCCCCTAGATATTCTCCTATTAAGTATCCCCAGGGAATGATTAAGAAGATACATGTTTTAGCTAGGTATGATGAATGTATACCTGAAGATGCCTGTCACTCTCCACTGACCATAAATGGAGTTTAGATGAATGGCTAGAAGTCTAAATATATAACTTCTAGGTAGTTAAATTAGATGAAGCAAATCCTGTATTAGAAATCCAGAGTGAAATATCATCATTTTGATTTGCATGGACTGTTCAGCAGTGAATGATCAAAGAACTGTTGTCATGTGCAGAGAGGATTAATGAGTGAAAGGGGAGGAAAGAGATTATGATCTAACTAAAAGATAAAGTAAATTTCAGGAGATTTTTCTGCAGGGATGTTAATTTTCTGGTGCAAGGGGGTGGATCAAAATGCAAACAACTCTTTGCTTTTTTAGTTTTGAATGGTAGAAAAAAATGACTGGTTGCACTTGAGGGCAAATAAAAAATGAAGAGAATTCATCTCTGTGTTGATGTTTAAGATGTTAAGATTCTACTCTGTGAAGATATTTCAAAAAGAAGCTTTTTGGATTTCAGGCTCAGTGTCTCTCCTTGACACTGTATCCCACATCTTCTGAGTAAAATATTGCTTCTGGATTTTTACTTTGGATTTCAGATTTACAAACTCAGCAGAGATTAAAAGTTCAAAATGGAAGTAGCTGCAGAAGGGCGTAGTGCTAACTAACTACTAACTATTTCTGGTTTCTGGAAACAGGTAAGTACCTCTTCCAGGATTAGTATGGACTTCTCCTCTCCTATATCACCAAAAACAAAAGTCAAACTAATATCTTTATCCATGTATGTTTTTGTCAATAATCAGAGAGTTTCCAGAAACCACATTCAGAGAAATTAATAATAGTGATGAAAAAAAATGTAATTTAGCTGTCTTGCACTGTTTTTGTGATGCAGATTGTCATTTGTCAAAGCTTGATTTCCTTGATTTTTTTTATTCTTATCTCTAAACAAACTCCTTCAGACACAAAGACTAATGAGAGCAAATCTGTGCATTTCCTCCAGACCTATAAAATCACAAAGATTTGTAAGCTACACAAAAAAAGATAATTTTCAAGTGCTATTTAAAAAGTATGAGTGATAACATCCTCCATATAGCATATAAGGCAGTAGATGAAGAGCAGCTGATTTTTGTGTACTTTACTTTTAAATTACAAAGTCCTCTTCTTGAAGAGATGGTTTCCATTTCATTCTCAGTGAAGTCTATACAAAGCTAGGCTTCCTACTGGACGTCTGTCTTTTGTTGTTGTTGTTGTTGTTGTTGTCTTGTTAATTTAAAATAAAAGTAATCAAAAGGAGAAGGCTTTTTATGGGAAATTCCAGATGTGTTAAAAGAAATAAGACTATAATTCTTATTTAGTTCTTTTGGTGAAAGAAAGTAACTACTTTCTTGCCTGCCCCTAATTTAAATGATTTTAACAGTTATTATTCTTTTAAAGGTAGACTTATGAATAAAACATAGGAGTTCTACAAACTACCTGACTTTTCAATGTTTTGAATGAGAGCAAAAACGCAAATTAATAGGTATGTTACAAATTAATCAGTATGTTACAATTTCATCTGATATTTTATGAGCAGAAACCTTATAGCTGTTTTAACATCTAAATCTCCTTATCTGTAAGGGTAGCCTTAGGAACCACATCAGTGTTTCTAAATTGGCCAGATTTAATTCCTAGCTTTCAGGTATAAGAGGAGTGATTTTACATGGTCCTCTTTTGATTCAGAATTGTATATCATTAGTAGCAGTAGTAATAAATGCATCACTAAGAGGACGAGTGATAATGAATTTCTACTGTAGATTAGAAATTGCAAAAACAGCAGCCATGCTCTTTCAAAAAATAATCAATTACACTAAGAATAGAGCAGCTACTACAGAGTTCCTTTTCTTTTCCTTCCCTTGACCAGAGGAAGACATTGTGGTTTCTATTTACTTGATCCTGGAGGAGCCTGAGTGCCCTCAGCTTTGATTAACTTCAAGAGAAGGTATGGACATGCAGCAACTCAACAGACAAAATCCTTGCTAGCTGTAGAGCATGTGAAAATAAATCTTTCCATTAGCCTTCTATATGTGCGCGGGCTGCAATAGTCTGTAGAGAAGGTTCAGGGCTCAAGAACAAGTGACTGCACCAAGATAAGGGACAAAAATTGGCTTCCATGGGGCACCTCGCACGATCATGCAGGGAGCGGCAGGTCTGCACCAACACCTCCAACCCCCATGGCAAGGTCCAGGCAGTGGAAAGAAAAGTCTGGCTCAAACAGAAAACCCAAAAGAGCTTTGCATGACACGATTTTCAGCTTCAGGGTGAACTAGATTCATTACCACTTGCTGCTTTTCACTTCACTGTCAGTATCCACACATGCACATCCTAAGTACAGGCACTTTCTGTCTGCAAAAGTAGGGCTTGCAATTAATCCTCACTTCCCTCAAGCATCTAATGTTATTGGACTTAACAATGCATATAGTACAAGAACAGAGTATATGGTGTAAACAACATCCTATGACACAGTTCTCCAGCTTATTTATATTAAAATGTTATGTATATTGCAGGTAGAAACAGAACTCCTTTCTACATGGCATTTCATTTAAGAGATTAATCCATGCACATTGGAGTGTGTGATGAAAGCTCAAGCTACAGAAAGCATTCAGATTTCTCTTGCAAATGCTCCTTGTAAACACTCTCAGGAAAGACAGGGAGACAATTATGAAAACACCCTTACAACTAATTGGTAAATTGAATATTGGAGCAATCCAGGGGATAACCAACAGAAGAAATTCACTTCTGTCTAACAGTGCAGTTTTATTTTCAGGTAAAAGGTCTAGTGTGGCCTTTCCCCCTTTTATGGCTACCTTGAGGAGTACGATCACCAGTAAAAGGGTCACTGCACACCCGCTGCTCTGAATCAGGGTTAAGGAGACATCTCTACCCCCAGCTTCCAGGTGGGAGTCACAGACATGCTGCCACCATGATAGCAGGTTGGAGATGGGGGGCACGAAGGCAAGGCAGGATCACCTCCACCTGTCCTGTGCCAGGTTACTACTCTTCACGCGGCTCCCATCCCTAAGACGACTGTTCTGACATAACCTTTCTGTTCGCCAAAAGGCAAGTCGTGCACAGACTCCACTCACCACCAAGCAGTATCTCCAATATTTGACAACAGTTCGTTGCTTTTCTCTGCTTTTTATGCAATTCTTCCCTGGGATTTCTGCAATGGGGAATTTTAAGGTGAAATAGCTGTGAAGGAGGAGGAAGAATAGCATAAACTGTGAGGCAATCAGGCAGCTGCCCACTCAAATATGAGATGCTTCTCTTCCCCTGCCTCCTCCTACCACCATTTCAACACAGCAAAGAGATCAAGTGTGAGACCAGAAAGAAGAGTAGATCTCTACCCCATTATGGATGTTTATAGTTAAAGGAATCCCCCCACATCAAGCAGAGTTTTTACTTGATACCTAATTCATTTCTGCTGGACTAGAAAACTTCCATTTTCCTCTTGAAAAATACAAAATGTAGGAGTCCTCCAAACTCATCTTACTCCATATGTATATTATTCTCTACTTTGCATTAAAATAAAACACTCCTGTCAACACTCTTAGTGGGAAAATTTCATTAATTACACAAACAAAAGGGACTATAACTATAAAGGTCTGCAAATATTGCTTATTTCTTGCAATGTTTTGTTTACTACTTTGTTGACTATGTTACACAGCTATGTAAGATATCTCTAGCTCCTTTTTCATTCTCTGTGATGCTTCAGTATTGCAGCATCACTGTGGAGCTTCCTCAGATGGAGATCCTTCTTCTCAAGGATCCAGTGGATGAGGTCTCTCTGAACAATAAAAGTTGCACTATGCAAAATATCACAAAAGGTGGCCCTGATCTTCCTACTTTTCACTTAAGTAGATGTGGATCTGGCAGTTCTCTCAAGTCATGGTCCCACATCCGGGAAAACATGAATAGGAAAAATGTCAATCATGTAAGAAAAAGTTATAACCAAAAGTTGCTGTCTGTATTCACATCTGTGATGCTGGTTTTGCAAATGTTTTATACTAAGGCTTAGTGTTGTGTACACAAGCAGTTAGTTCATTATCTTGCAACCATTCAATGCCTTGAAGTTAAGCAGATGTTTAATTGTAATATTCATAGGCAAAGCAGTAACAATGTATAAAGTTAATGTTCCCTAACACTTTATTACAATTCTTATTTTACATATTTTTCCTTTCCTTACATAATTTATAGCTGGTGAATTCTTACAAGCACAGTAATTTATAAAGCCAAACAGTACTGTACAACTTCACTGAGTCACAAGTGGAATACATCAAGAAGGTGCTGAACAGCTACAACAAAGATGCAACAAAGAAACTGGCCCTGCCAAAACTGGACTTCTTCACCTCCCTGCCTGCCTAATTTACCGTGCAGATGTATTTTGTGGCACCTCTCTCAGCTGTGAACTCCACTGTCCACAGTGGGGGACGCAGGAAAGTGTACCGCGAGTTGTCCAGAAGTCCACATTTTCTTTTCATGGAAACCAGGCTGAGGCAGCTGTATAGGAGTGATTCATGCTTGTCTCCTTTTCCAACACGGGATGACATTGTGGCTGGGATATGCATCTGTTCTCAGGGGCTGGAGGACTGTCCCGGATTCCACAATATTGACATAATGAAGTGTCAATTATTTTTGTAAGTGAGAGCAGTGGTGACTCCCTGACACAACCTGTCCCATATTCCCCAACCACATTTCATGCCATCTTGGTTTTTAAAAGCTTCTGTGAAACCTTGGTATGTTGCAACATAATGTTAATGATAATGCAAAAATGAAACCACGCCAATTCAGAATTCAGAAGCTAAGCAGTCTAATACTTAATGACTTATAAGCTTTGACATTTCATGGGTCTTCTGGGACCCTTATGAAATACCCATCTTCATTTGTGAAACTCAGCTGAATATTTTACTGCTACTGTGCATTAACATTTGGTACTATTTGAAGGTTTCCTCAAAGGATTTCAGAGGGGAAAAAATTTCTTTCTGGTAAGCTGCATGTATAATTCTTCCTCCCCCATCCCTGCATTTTATAGCTGTAGGCAGCTGATAGGCTACTTACAACCAATGAAAGGCATACACTAAAGGACATAGCCATCATAAAAAGTAATGAGTAAAAATTCAGAATTCTTCACTGGTTAGAATCAAGTGCCTTTAGCCACTAAGTAATTATTTCCAGGGAAGACATTAAGCCAAGACGCCTCAGAGCTCTTTCTTGCAGCAGCTGCTAAATGATTAACATCACATTGGTAGATTTCACAGGAGAATCTGCTAAATAAAGGAATGTTCAGTCTATAGGTAAAGTTTAAATTCCACACAATTTGTTTTAGAATCAACATAATATATTGCATATTTCATGGGACCAAGTGAAGTGCAGCATTCATTAAGAAAATACAGATGGCCTTCAGATAACTAACAAGATTTCACACTCCTTTCCTTTCTCCCTGCTGTGAAACCTAAGAGAAAACAACAGTAACAAAGAATTCACTATGGATGAGCCTCAAGGCTCATTTCTGCAAAATATTATCAAAATTTTGAACTGGCGTCAGTAACTCAATTCCATGAGTTTAACAGAACTGAGCTATTACAGCACTAAAATGTGGACCTCCTCTCCAGAAGTATTTTTCTTACTTTAAGAAAATCCACCATTTTTAAAGGCAAAACTGAGGATTTGTGACAAGTGCTAAACAGCCAGCAGCATGCAGCTGTACTTCCCCGGGAGCAGAGTAGCCTGAATCTCGAGATTCAGAGAATTAGAGTTCAATCCTTCATTGTTATCTTGCCTTAAAAAATGCAACCATTGCATCACGTCACTCACTTCTTCCCTTCCGTTACTCCATCAGTTGCCCTGTGCTAATGCAATGTGGTAGGGAGAGAGGGCATCAAAAAAAAGGGGTATCAAAGACTCTACCCTCCTCTGCACAGCAAGACCAAATCTTGCCCAAAATCTGCTTTTGGTATATTAATATACTATGGCATTTCTAGGCAACAGATAATATGTTTTGCTGGTCTGACTCCAGTTAGGGCTAACTGATCTTTCTCTGACAGTTTTGCTCGTCTAATGCCTTAAGGATTTTAGGAGTCCTTGCCATGGGATTTCTGCCTGCTATCTGGAGATTGCTGTATGTTTGAATGCTGAGAACACAAACCATGGGCTAGGCATCAGCATTTACATTAGGGAAATCAGGTGTATCTTTACTTGACATTCTTTAAAAGCATGCTGCCTTCTGCCTCTAGTATATACATATTAATATCCCCTCTGTTATTCTAATGCATTCATTGCTTTTCTGCTAGAATATCTATGAAGTGTTTGTATATAAAAACAAATGTAGGTGCACACAGGCACAAATACAGACATATATCACATGTCCATGCAAGGATAGATGCATATTGACTCAAAAGTGCTGCCCAGAAAGGAGCACAACAGTGGGTCCAAACAGGATGTCTAAAAGAAAAATAAATATCATTCAAAAATAACATTCATAAACTCAAGTCTGTTCATCACCCTCAGTTGCACCTAGGCTGTATTCACACAATACAATGCAGCCACAACGGTGACAAAACATTGGCTTAAGGTCACTGTTTCTCAAATGCTCTTTGGTCTTATTTTTGGTCTCCAAACCGCTAATATAGGCATTATTCCTTTTTATTTATTTATTTATTTAATGAAGAGCATGTAATATGCCTCAGTTCATGTTCTGCTTGACCTTTTGCAGAAAGCCCTGAGCTTGTTTGCGCCTGCTCTAAGTCGGCTGGATGCAAACAAGGTATCATGCAGAAACCACGCACCTTTAGGTAGCGCTGTGCTCCAAGCAAGGCTTACTGCAGCGCTCCAAGCACCGTGCCTTCAGCTTAAAGTCACCTGCTGTCATGTCAGCTTAGAGTAAAGAATATATCGAAATATAACACTGTAAGCCTGGATGTCAGGTTGCAGGATTCTAATGATATTTGGAAATCCTATCCGGGGCCTAAACTGAGGGCTCTGGCTGTCATAAGGGCCTTACTCATGCAAACGCAGAATTCTGTTGCAGAAAAGTTTTCCCACAAAACTAAAATCTGCACGGACTTTGCACATATTCTATTATCGTATAATGTCTGCCTCTACACTGGTGGGAAAGAGAAGCGCTAAGGCCAGGCTGATGGCCACATTTGCATTCATCTACATTCCTTGCCTGCAGGAGCATCTGTGCAGTGGTTTTGCAGATTTCTTGGGAGCCTGGAGAATTTCTGAAAAGTAGCACAGTTTTATTCAATATCTGGATGGAGCTTGTGGCTCTGGACTCTGCGCTTTGATTTATTTCATATGCCCTTGCGGCGACATGACGCAAATAGCAGGTTTGTTAGGCAGGAAAGCAGGTCTTTCCTAGAAGGGTGTCATTGCTACCTGATGCGAAGACCGATGAAACCCAAAGTCAGACTGTACTTAGACTGCTGACAGGAGCAATATGAGAAAATGGAGTGCTCCGTGCTTCAGGGTATTCCCAAGAGCAGCCAGCTGAGGCAAAATGTAGACGTAGCTAAATTATCCAGAGGACTCTTCTGTGCCAGGTTATCATTGAGGCTGTAAGAAAGATTTGAAGAGTCAAAATTGAACTAAATATACGCACATGCAGACTCACATATGAAGTCACACAGCCATGACTCAAATTTAGTCATGAACAGACGCATCCATGTTGAATGTCAGAAGTAAGTGTTTTAAAGTGGATTAAAAACTTTTACTTTAAAACATGGCTTCACCTTGAAATAATGGCAATTAAAGGTAAGTTTCTCTGAGGCAATTTTATCCATACAAGTGTTTTTATCCTTCTCTGAAGTTCTGGCCAATGAAAGGAAGAAAAGGAAGAAAAGGAAGAAAAGGAAGAAAAGGAAGAAAAGGAAGAAAAGGAAGAAAAGGAAGAAAAGGAAGGGAAGGAAGGAAGGAAGGAAGGAAGGAAGGAAGGAAGGAAGGAAGGAAGGAAGGAAGGAAGGAAGGAAGGAAGGAAGGAAGGAAGGAAGGAAGGAATTCTAGACCTCAATATTCATAGAGTTCTTCATTGGTGATAGTATTCAGTTTATTTATTGTTCAATTTATTTGCTCAAATATTAAAACTTCATTGTTACAAGTTTTTCACACATCTTAGAGTAAAAATACTGCTCTTGCTTATTTTCCTTGCTTTTTTCCCAAAGTTTCACTTTAAATGTTTAAACTGTTTGCCTGTCTTGAATTTGAAGGTAGATATAAAAATGTCACAGACTTTCTTTCCTTCATGTAGTATATCAAAAACAGTGACCTGAGTGATTGACTTTTAGTTTGATTGGGCTTCCAATATTAATGTTGCTAAAGCTTTTAGACTTTATCATTCACAAGTGTAGTCTTCTTACATATTATGTGCCGATCTATATGGAAAAAAATAAACTTTCAAAGAATTTCATAAAACACACCATCATTTGTAGCTGTGTCAAGCAGTTATGCTGGTAAAACTTTTTCTTTCTCATCCAGCCATGACAGGTATTGTGCCTTTGTCAAAAGGGAATTTAGAGCCCCAGTGAAGACAGAACTGCCATCTGAAATCCTGTGCTTTAAGGTGAACTTGTCACGAATTCTAAATGTGGCTCACATGAAAACGTCCTCTGCAGTCCCTGTTTATGAAGTGCTCCACTTAGCTAGCAAAATACTTAACTATACTCAATAGGGATCACAGGTTTTCCCAGCCATTTTGCTTTTCACTCAAAATACCATCAGCTTGTTATTGCAGTAAACTTCCTTCTCAAAAGAAATAAAGGTCTTAAAAGAAAGTCATTTAATCTGAACACATTCAGATAGCTAAGGCAAAGTATTTTCACTTCCAGCCACGTCTTAACCCAACTTTTGGGAAAATACCATATGAATAATGATTTGGAAGCTCCCATGAACAAAAGCAATACTGATTTTCACTGATGTGAAAAAAAAAATCATATCAGATATTGAATTGTGTCAAACTTCTTTAATGTACCTATTATGTTTGATTAGCTCATTTAGTTCATCTAATATTAATGCATTCAATTAATAGCGCTTGCATAACATTATTAGAAAACTTGAAAGAGTTATATGAAGTGATTATATTAGTACGTTCTTGCTTTCCCAGATTTTTACTGTAAGTGTAGAATACATAGATCATATTCTAGGAAGACAATGCTGTCTTCACTTTCTGTCCTTCTTGTATGCCATCATATATATCACATACGCAATTAATAAATAAAATGTTATCAACCCTTCCTATAGGAGATAATTTTTCTGTTATCGTTTATGCATTTTTATTAGCACTGTAATCAAACATGCTATTTGCACAAGATTAAAAATATTATATGCCTCATAATACTATTTTTATTTACAATTGACTAAATAAATCCAAAGTTAATAGTTTGCACAACCAGAGCACTAAAAGTCTGAACTAAATAATTCATATTGAATGTACAAAATTTAAAGCTCCTGTTAAAGAATAAATAATTCACATACAAGCTTAATTCAGCTGTACATGTGAATGAATATCACATTCCCTGTGCTAACTTTTCAGTTGTTTGTATGCACATAAAGCACTGTCCAATGTAAACAGACTGTAGCTCGAAATAACCATGTTCCAGAGGCTAGAATATTAGTCTGTTCATCATAACATTATTTTTGTTAAGACCACAGAAACTGAAACCAAGCAGTCCTGGAATGCTTTAGAATGACTCATGACTGTGAAAGTAAATTATATTCTCCTTATCTACAGAAATAGGGGGAGTCACACTTACAGTCTTTGTTATTGTTCATGAGGTGCTTTGGAGATGAAAACTGCTGTCTCACGCTGACTACTTCTGTCATGGCATGGAAGTATCTTCTGTTTTCTTTCTGTGGAATAGTACATCCCACACGAGAGAAGCTTCTGTTTGTCAAACTGCTTTATAGATACAGTGCTACTTTTATTGCTAAGTTAATAAGTGTGAGATGCTGTTCTGCAAATGACAACACAATCATCTTATTGCTAAGTTAATAAGTGTGAGATGCAAATGACAACACAATCATCTGGGGGCAACAATATAATCCTGAGTCTCACTGCATGCATTTTTTTCCCTAGTATGAATATTAACTTTGTGTATCATTTAAATCTGTTATTGTCCCTTTTTAAAATTTTTGGAAAGCAGGAAATTAGGGGTACATAAAATATGTGTCAAAAACATAAAATGAATGTTGCTCTGATGCCTTTCAGCTCCATTAACAGAAGCCTCCAAAACCACTCCAAGGGGAAAACTTTCTGCGATTGTATGCAAAAGCTGTCTCTTCTCCTATCTGCGGAGGATCCACTAGAAAAGCCATAATGCCTTTTCAAGCATACATCCTTAATTGCAACACATTATACAGTGTAAGACACAGTTGCATTACTGGCAGTATAGCTGAGCCATCTTCTTAGAAATCATGTGGGCTGCTTCTCTGTCCTAGCAGATGGTATTTTATGACCCACAGTTCTTATATTTAGAAAGTCTACTTGAGAAAATAGAAATCAGGAAAAAATTAGGAATAGAATTCTCTCTCTAAGGAATTCTAAAGGAATGTAACCAAAGTTATCCAACCTTAGCATTAGCATTAAGAATTAGGGAGTTATCCAAGTATCCTTGTTTTGGGAGGCACTTAATTGACCTTAAAGGACAACTCCGTCTGGAAATTCTGCCAGTCATGTAGATGCCTCAGTGTGAAATTCAGAAACCATATTTAAGCATTTGAAGAAAAAAGTACTGTGTATTTTTGCAAAACATATTATATTTTAATGTAAGCGACTAGATATTTATGTGCAAGAGCCTGAAAAAAGCACATCACTTTCTCCTGCTCATTTTTCATACTGCTGCATTCCAGTGTTTGGATCATTCCACATAGATTCTGAGAGCACGGTCATTTTAATGTATGGGTAGCAGATTATATCAGGTTACTTAATCTTCAAGAGTACAGGTTTCATTGAGCAAGAATACCAAAATATGCTTTTCCTCATTTTTTTTCATTTGTCACGCCCTATACTCTTAATCAAATTTGGGGGATTTTTTACTAGTAATTTGAAGACGTAATGTATGCTACCTTTTTTTTTCTTTTTTTCCAGTGTTCAAAGAAAATCAGCTGAGCAGAGCTGTGATAAACAACAAAAGACTTAAAAGTAGAGAGAGCTCCACATCTGTTAGTTCATTATCAATGTGTGAATATGTTGGCTCATACTATATGATAAATGCCTTCTTCTAAACAAATGAATACAGATACATCGTAAGGTCACTTCTACTCCTTTAGAGTTCTGCTGTAAATCTAGAGTAACTCCTCAATCAGCAACTCCTTTGGATGTGGCCACCCTACCTGAGCATTTGATACAGTGCTCCAAAGCCTCAAGTGAGTCGCTCAGAAAACAAAACTGAGCAATTCCTATCTCTTAATCATCTTGAGATAAATGTAATTAAATAAACAAATAATTTCCAAAGTATACAAACTCCCATAAAAACTGTCACTCTCATTAATCCCCAACTATTTTTTGAGAAAATTAATGTTTATATTTAAAAGCCACAATGTTACGTCAAAGAGATCTTTCTATCCCACTCATTGCTCACAGTTCAGAGGTAATTCAAACCCACTTGCCCGTTGATGGTTAATGAATGGCATTTTGCTTTTCAACACAACATTCTTCAGTCCATCATTGAAATGCAGCAGAAACTAGTGGCATTTGCAGCTTGTATTTTCAAAGCAGAGAATAATTAACATGGTTTAAGTCAAAAGGAGAAAGCACTCAGCCAACCTTATTGAAACAACTCTCCCACCATAACATAGGAAAGTTTGGGACCATAGGAAGTAAGTATACTCAGTTAACTTTTGGTCTAACTTGAGTAAAGTTTTTGAGTTTATATAAGGATTCAACACACTGTGCTTGTTAGTTGTCAGCAAGAATAGTGAATCTGATTTGTCAGGAGAGCACTGAATGTGGAATTCCAGGACTTCGAACTGAAAAAGTGAGGGGTGAGAGAGAAAGAATTTAACTTCAGCCTTTAGTATCCTTAACCCTCCAGTTCTATAGCCAGACATTCTGTATTCATGTATTCAGAATTGTTTAGTTGTTTTTTATTTCATTCTTTCTTTAAAAAATTTTAAACCATGAGTATCTGTACAATGTTTAGCTTTCTTGTCCAGCACTGTACATCCTTTCATGCTGTCAGCACAAAAATTATGACCTCCCCATGCATTTGAATACATGTCTTCATGAACTAATGAAAGGACAATGAATAATACCATTCATTTAGCTGCTTCCATATACCACAACCACATTGGAAAAAATGCTCAAAAGATGTGCCCAAGGAAAAGAGACAATTAAGAAAAAGAAATTATAAAAAGGAATCATGAAGAAAGCTATGCTAAGGTAGGGTTTAAGGGACAATATTACTGGTAGCTGGCTGTAGAAAACTACAGTCTTCTCTGGCCTTTGATTTTGCAGTTACAGAAGCTGGAACATTTCAGATCAAGACCTGAATTTTCAGTCCCCAAAGATCAGGAGAATTTAGAAGTAGTCACCTTATACTACACAGATTGTGTTCTGGATTTTCTCTGTATCTCATTCTTGCCCTCCAGTAGCTCACAATTATGTAAATGTCAAAGAAAAGACAATAATAGAAAGCTTCCTTCAAGAAACAATCAATGACAAATGCCTTTATATTTCTGCTTCAGGATTCTCAAAAGGCATATTCCTGACTCTCCACTGCCTTACATTGACATTCAAATTTCACCTGTGCTTAAATTAAACCTCATTCTCTATCTCCAAGGGGTCCATATATGCAAAGAATTGATGAAACATATCACCTGTAGCTAGAAATTAAAAATAAATCAAGGGGCAGAGGAAAGTCCTACAACGTTTTTGTCTCTGTGTTACGGGTTTTTCCACTTTAGTTCATCAGTTTTCATTTGATTCAGATGGATGACTTGTTCTGTGCTTCTATTGTATGAATTTTCAAGTACTTTTCATAGCAGACAAAGTCTTCCTGCCCTGTTACAGAGGATGTTGATCAATGTTAGATATTATCACCTTGTAAAGAGAGTGGTAGCTGCTGGTCTCATGGAAACTACCCTAGGACAGATATTCCTGTCATAAGCCCATTCCACAGCAACCAACTTGTCATGACAACTGAAAAGCACAGAGACTATTTTTTCATTGCAGCCAACCTCAGCTTGCCAGTAATGAAGACAGCAGACAGGACCTTAATTAAACAGCAGCCATATCGTACAAGCGCGAGTACTTCAATAAAACACTTCAATCCCCAAAACAAAGGCCAAGCAGAAATTTACTGAGTGAAAGATTGCTGAGGATGATCTGGTTACACCTTACCATTCACAGCAGCTTTTTCAGAGTCCAGGAGAGTCAGAGTTACTTCTGCTGCTGCCACCCAGGAAAGGCCAGAAGGTGAAGGCCACTGCTGAGGGCAAGGATCCCCCTAAAATCTTCAAGTCTTTCGCTATTAAACTTGTCATCTCACTTATCACAGCCAGTCTACTTCTCCAGGATTTCCCCATTATCCCCTCATCCACCTCTGTCCTCTTACTTCCATATCTGTTTCTAAACTAACTGTCCTCAAACAGATTATCTGGGCTTGTTCTCATGCTTAACTGCTGTCTTGAAACACAATAGATTAAACTTCTATGTCCCCCAAAACAACATTTTAAAGAGAACGTGAGAAATAATCCCATTTGGCACAGGTGCACTTCTATTACAGAGGAAAAATATTTTAGGTATTTAGGAGGATTTCTCAGAGGCTCCGCATCTCATGTGCAATATACAATGTATCTGTTCTACTGCGATCTATGGCTCTGCAATGCAATAAGATTTCCAAGTTCACTGTCAGAATTTGAATTTTCTAATTTTGAATGTAAAATGACTCCTTTGAGAATCTGGATAGCTTTGCATCCATCCAAATACTGAGTTGCTTATATTTAAAAAGAGTAGTATTTAACTTTCTTTGTGTGTACTCCAGTCTTCCTGC
Organism: Tinamus guttatus; assembly: GCF_000705375.1. The sequence goes on along the minus strand of NW_010577040.1, from coordinate 176,315 downwards.
ATCCCCAGTTCTAGAAAATATATTGGCAACTCAGAAAAAATTAAAGTAGCTAAGCTGAAGGAACAGAATTCAAATTTCAACAGGAAGCATCTCAGTATCAAAGTGAGAGACCCTCCCATCTGCAGCCCAACGAATGAGGGAAGGGCAAGAATGTGCATGTGACAGTTCTGTGCTCTCTCTGAAATTCAAATTTAGTAGGCTGCTGTTCCAGTATGACATATGATAATGATAGGCATTATTCCACATATGATCTAAATGAAGAAAAGGCATAATAAAATCATAGCAACTGCATATAACATTTGTGCCCTGTGGTTTGAATAGTTACTTTGGACTCTCTCACTTTATACTGTTCTGATCCTCTAAACGTAACTTTTGGTGAGAAAATACTGGAAGGCATTTACATTTTTA
>NW_010577040.1:133564-175872 GCF_000705375.1 Tinamus guttatus | reverse complement strand
TTATCTCATTTATCTAACTGTTATCTATGTGTTTTGGAGTACCCATGTTTTGGTAAGATTGCTTAAGCATGGAGTGACAAAAAAGATATATATATATATATAAGAAAATATAATTAACCCATTTATGTTCACATCAATGGTCATAGGAAAACTTTTTTTAAATCAAGGCGGAAGGATTTAGATTCTACATCAAAACCCTGAAGGCCACTGAGATACCCTTTCTGATGAAAGAAACATTGAGGGATCTGACTGCCAGCAATCTGAGTGAAATTATTTCCTCTAGAGTCATGATTCATACATCATCTTCAAGGCAAATCATCGTGACTTGTTTGTGATGGCAGTTTCAGCATCATAAACCATATGTCATTCTAAAACAGAAGACAGCTTGCAATGCTGTTGTTAATGGAGGACTAATGCTAGATTTTTTCTCAGATAATGAATTTTCAGTTTATCCAAACTTATAACATTATATTGCAATAAATCCTTGTTATTATGTTTCACTTGCTCAAGTCAACTGTGTTTTTAAAAACCTTTTAAAATGTTAATTTATGCACTAGAAGTAAGACATGATTCACCATCTGTCACAGAAGGTCACTGACTATATTTGGATCCATTAATAAATTCACAGATTGCAAAAGACTGCAGGTGAGCCAACACTGTAACACAAAAACTTGACCCAAATCTTTACCTTTCTTTGGGTCAAACTCATAAAGTTCATCGTGACTCAGATAAAACACACAGAGAACGGTAAAGATAAACTAGGTACTGTGTCTGTAAAACAACCTATCAAGATGGGTCATCATCTCATTCCAGGTCTGGTAGAGACATGCGGATGACAAGAGACATGTGGATGACATGGTAGAGACATGTGGATGACAAGTTGACCATGAGGCAGCAGTGTGCCCTCGTGGCCAAGAAGGCCAATGGAATCCTGGGCTGCATTAAGAGCATCTCCAGCAGGTCGAGGGAGGTGATCCTGCCCCTCTACTCAGCCCTGGTGAGGCCGCATCTGGAGTATTGTGTCCAGTTCTGGGCTCCACAGTATAAGAGGGATGTGGAGCTTCTGGAGAGAGTCCAGCGCAGGGCCACAAGGATGATCAGGGGCCTGGAACATCTGCCCTACGAGGAGAGGCTGAGGGAGCTGGGCCTGTTCAGGCTGGAGAAGAGAAGGCTGAGAGGGGATCTAATCAGTGTCTATAAGTACCTCAAGGGAGGGAGTGCAGAGGACGGTGATGGTCTCTTTTCAGTGGTGGCCACTGATAGGACTAGAGGAAATGGCCGGAAACTGAAACACCAAAAATTCCATAGGAACTTAAGGAAAAATTTCTTGACAGTGAGGGTGACAGAGCACTGGAACAGGCTGCCCAGAGAGGTTGTGGAGTCTCCTTCTCTGGAGATCTTCAAAACCTGCTTGGACGCAGTCCTGTGCCACGTGCTCTAGGTGACCCTGCGTATGCAGGGGGGTTGGACTAGATGATCTCTAGAGGTCCCTTCCAACCCTAAGCATTCTATGATTCTATGATTCTATGCCAAATTAGTGTGAAGGACATCTGGCCTGTAGGGAATTTCAGGAGTACCACAGAATCTAAAATCCTCTGAGGACCACTACTGGAGTGCACAGTTGCCAAGTTCTGTTTCCCCTGTGATTTCTAATTGGTTTACCTGGTGGAGATACTTGCACTGAAGGGACCTGCTTTTCAATACGGCATTGTCTAGGCAGCACAAGGTGTCTCAGAGATTGAATTAGTACTTTTTAAATATCAGCTTCTGGGTGCTTTCTACAGTATTCCTGAGGGTTGAAGAATGGAGGTAATCTGGAGATAATAAGCTACAGAAACTGTTAAAAGCCTTATCAGTTCCACTCAATATGGAAATTTTCACAGATAAAAGTCTTGTGGGAGAAGGTTAAAGAAAAATTTTCAGTGGTCTACATAAATATTTTAGTTTATATCAGGAGTACATTTTGAAACAAATCATCAGATTGCATGTAACCACTGTGAACCCTCTAGTTCACTTCTCAAAGGAGACAGGAGTTGGACTTTTTTCAGAGGCCATTAAATTGGGTCATGGGCTCCACAAGTGCAGAAAATGTGCTCAAGGTGGTAAAGTACGGTCAGTCCATATAACCAGGTTACAGCTAGTCTGATATGAATTCCCTGGTACACAAACAGTTTGGACATTGGGTCCTTCACAGATCTGGTCCTAAGGCAACACAGTCTTCTAACATAGACCCAGTGAAAGAGTATGCCTCACAGCCAGAAGCAATGGGTGCAAGTGTGCTCTGAACTGCATCTATCAGTGAACCATAAGGAAAGTGTTGCCAAAAGGAGCTTTGTCCACACAAGTCACTTTAGCAAATCACTAAGATAGTGCTTAAGAAATACGACTGCAGAAATATTATTTTTAGGAGTAATGAAAGGCAGAGAAAGGAGTTTTATTATCGCAAAGATCTCCTTTTGAAACAGATTTTGTTCAAGATTTCTAAAGACTCCCATTTCAGGAAGGCCCTGCCTTACTGGTGCTGGGGTCCAGCACTGCCTCTGGCCCTCCTGGATGGGCCATGAACCCGTGCTATGGCAACGTCTTTGGCTCTGTCTCTGACCTCATCTCTTCTCATTCTTGGCTGGACTCCTTGAAGGGGCATAAGCCCTGGGTCATCACATTGCTGAGGCAGCCAATGGATCCCACTAGCAGCTCAGTGCTACCTACTGTCCTGAGCTCCTGTGGGGCTGGGCCTCATAAGTAAGGGACGATGGTGGGTCACCTCCGGTTCCTGGCTTGTCCTTCCTTTGGGAGCAGCTGGCCTTTGCTACTCTCTGACACCCACAACACAGAACAGAAAACATCATCTCTTCTTGTATCTATTCATTCTTATACAAGTTTTTGATTTTCTGTTTTTAGTTACTGTATGAGCAGGGCAACAAAGCAAGGCCTTCTAAGCTTAAAGATACAAGTTTAATTCAGTCTGAGAAGGACACGATATGCTCAACAGAGCACAAAAGCAGAAAAGCAAATGAAGTGTTGTTTCTTTCCTTTTGAAACAGAAAATACACAATGAAAAGCAATCAGGAATAAGTTCTCAGCTTTGGAGCTGTGTATTTTGGGGGAAGAATCATACTCCAAAACTCAGAAGCTTGACAGAGATAAACCATGAGGGAACACCTTCATTGTGTCAGGCAAGCTAAGGGGTAAAAACTTGGGCCAATTTCCAGCTGAAAGGTATCTCACAAGAAGGGTTTTTTATAAGCCTATATCTCAGTTTAATTGAAATTTCAATCAAAAAAAAAAAAGATTATTTCTGAGGAACATCTAGATTTCAACAAATCAGGATGTATTTTCTGGTCAATAATTACAATCAGGTCTTTTTTTTTTTTTTTTTTTCTTTCCCCTACAGCTACCAGAAAGAGTCTAATGTCATCATAAAGCCATCATCTGACAATAAAGCACAGTTTCTGGGTTAGAATTGCAGAACCAGAAAAAGAGAAACTAAGTTAGATATCAAGAGGAATGAGCTAATTGACTGAGGGAGAAAGAAAGGAAGAAATCAGAGAAAGGAGGATTGAGATAGCCTCCAAACAATGCTAACATTCAGAACATCATGAACTAAGATTGAATGGCAGACAAGTGCATCTTTCTAGTTTATATTAAGCTGCCACATTATGAAGTCTATAAAACTTGACTTTTCTGCTCCTGAAGTTATAGATATTCATCTGTTTAAACATCTGGAGATCTGCTTTCAAAAATACCTTAAACAGAATCCAGATGAAGGCATACAACTTGAAATGAATAAAGATTCATCTCACTGCTTGCAATACTGCTTCCTCTGATCATGAATGGCAAATCAAATTTGATTCTTCAAAGCTAATTTCTCTTGGCTGGATGTAGATTGCAAAATCATGATCTTCAGTTCATAGAATGCTTGACACTTTAGTGAGATATCACTAAAATATATTATTAAAGATTTACCTTAATACTGTATTGAATTTAGCGTTATTAGTAATGATAAATTTAATAAAAGACAAACTGAAAATTTGCAGAACATCAAACACTTTGGTTTCAAAGAGAATTAGACAGCATGTTCTTTGTTGTTGTTAATCATCATTTTGCCTTGTCAGTCTATTATGGCAATCTGTCACTGGCAATATTTGGCATAGAAAATACAGCACATGTTTGCATGTAAATCTGACTGTGTATATGTATATATATCTGCATGCAGGTGCCCCTCCCTCCATTCCAACACATACACATGCACAATACATCTGAAGTAGAGAAGACTGTAAATACAGGAAATAGCATTTTAATTTTCTTTTCAGGAGAAATAGAGAGAGTCAATCTCAACAGACTCTCTCTCACTATATTTTGCTTTTGCAAGGTGTTTGCAAGGTATCCCTTATCTCAGAACATGCTCTGAAATCTGGAGTAGCCCATCCTTGGATTTCTCATCTTTAGGCAAGTACTATCAGTTTCCCCCTGTCAAAGATATCCTGTTAATCATTACATTGCTACTAGGATTATACTAGTCCTAACAATCAGCCGCTAAGAGTGGTTTTTCCTTTGAACCAAGGCTCATCCATTTTTAGATTGGTTTTCTGATGAAAAGAGGCTTATGTGATCTTGTCTGTGTATTTATACGTACATATTTGTTTTGATCTATATGTCTGTCTTTGAATGTTTTAGAAGTCAAAGGCCAGTTTCCACCAAACTCAATATAAGAGCTTATCTTTTGACACGATGGGGGAGTTTGGTGGGGGGCAAGGAGGGGTAGGTAGAGGACATATAATGCATTTTTGTCTCCATTGCAATCTATCTCCTATTAGACATCCTCAAGAATTCCTAAGAAATAACCATAGGAAATCATGACACTGTTCTCATCAGTGGTGCTTCTGTCAGTGGCAGAACAGAATTAATTTTATTCACCATAGAGTAGGCACTGGGACAATTTAGCACTGAGTTCATAACCAAATGCATGTGAGAGATTGTATTCTTCCTCTGCATGGTAATAAAACCTGGGTTTATGTTTGCCTACCTGCGCAACAGGAACCTCATGTGTCACAGAAAAAGATGAAGGCCCCACAGCAAAATTCAAGTTCAGCCTGCTACAGATTAGTCAGGGCTTTGCTTTGTAAAGGCAGAGAAGACAAAATAAAGAACTGATTAGAAGATTTACAAGTGAGGCCACTGCTGACCCCTTTGAGAGATAACTTATTTCCTGGCTAGCTGTTAGTACTTTTCAAACAATACAAAAAAAAAAACATATCCACGAGTAATGCATTTGACAAAATAGCAACATAATTGTATATTATGTTGCATTATAGTTTTTATTCCATACATAGACAAGGTCAAAGTCAGCTGAATGCAGGAAGGTCAGAGGCAGCTGGAGAATATGAGACTTATGTCAGTCTCTGTACCCGAGTCTACAGTGACAGTCTGCAAGAAATACTAAAACTAGTTTTATATCATGTGTCAACTTCTCTGTCTGCTCAATCTTTACTAGTGACAAAATCTTATTCTCCAGACTGACATACAATTGAACTTGACTTTAAAATGTTAGGACATCGTACTTGGGGGCAGCTCCAGCCAATTTAATTCCATGAGTTGCAGCACCCTTCATTTCCCTGACCCTGTTGCTTTCCCTGTGCTTACAAGGGCATTTATAACTCCAAGCAGATGGATCAGGGAACAAATCTGGCTAACATGTCAGGCTATATTTATATACGTATATACATTGTGGAGTCAAACCAGTAATACAGTCAATTTTCACGGAACCACAGAATCACAGGATGGTTAAGGTTGGAAGGGACCTCTAGAGATCATCTAGTCCAACCCCCATGCTCAAGCAGGGACACCTAGAGCACGTGGCACACGGTCGCATCCAGGTGGGTTTGGAAGATCTCCAGAGAAGGAAACTCCACAACCTCTCTGGGCAGCCTGTTCCAGTTCTCTGTCACCCTCATAGGAAAGTTCTTCCTCACACAGAGGTGGAACTTCCTGTGTTTCAACTTGTATCGACTACCCCTTGCCCTGTCACTGGCCGCCATGGAGAAGAGCCGGGCCCCATCCTCCCTACAGTCTCCCCTCAGGTACTTGTACATGTTGATCAGATCCTCTCTCAGCCTTCCCTTCTCCAAGCTGAACAGGCCCAGCTTGCTTAGTCTTTCCTCACAAGATAGATGCTCCAGTTCTTTAGTCATCTTTGTGGCCCTACACTGGACCCTCTCTAGAAGCTCAATGTCCTTCTTGTACTGGGGACTGGGTGCCCAGAACTGCACCCAATACTCCAGGTGTGGTCTCACCAGAGCTGAGTAGAGGGGGAGGATCACCTACCTCAACCTGCTGGCAGCACTCCTCCTGATGCAGGCCAGGATCCCATTGGTCTTCTTGGCCACGAGGGCACATTGTTGCCTCATGGTTAACCTGTTGTCAACCAGGACTCCCAAATCCCTCTGCACGGAACTGCCTCCCAGCAGGTCAGCCCCTAATCTATTTTCTACACAGGTCCCCAAGCACAAGTGACACTAGAGTGGAAATTGGGAATACATGACCTGGGTGGAAGATGGGACCCTGGCATCCCTATTATAGCAGATTTAAATCATGGTGATAGCACTTCCTGAAAGCAGGTTCCAGTCTAGCTAAATTGGACAGAAGAAAGAAATCTAACACACAAACAAAATATTGAGATTTTGTACACAAGAGATTATGCTAAACAGTGTTTATGTCCACTGATCAAGCTTGGAGAAGAGTTCCTTTACATCACAAGCTTATTTGAAGGGTGTTTTGTCTTTTATTCACATCAGCCATGTTCCTGGTTGTGCTACTGAGGTCTTTCCCTTTTCCTAAGGAGAAAACCACTCAATGAAATACTTGTTCTTTTGAACTTTCTTTGCATGGTCAGGAAAGAGAAGTGATGCTCTTTTAGTGTCAATCACACCCAGAGTCTCAATAAAAAAGTTTTTTTCTTATGTTTAAGAAAATTTCTTGTATTTCAGCTTGTGCCCATTGCCTTTTGTCCCGTCACTGGGCACCAGTGGGAATGTCTGTCCTGTCTTCTTTATATGCCCACTCATTAGGTATTTATATCCATTAATAAATATATCCCCCTGAGCCTTTACTTCTCCAGGCTAAATAGTTCCATCTCTCTCAGCCTGTCTTATTATGAAAGATGCTCTAAATCTTTAATCTTCTTCATGGTCCTTCACTAGGCTCACTCCAGTATTTTCCTCTCTCTCTTTTACTGGGGTGTCCAGAACTAGATCCACACACCAGATGTGGTTTTACCAATTCTGAGCAGGGGAGAAGGATCACTTCCATCTGCTTACTGGCAATGTTCTGCTTAAGTCTTCCCACCACTGGTCTTCTTAGACTCAAGGGCTAAGGCCTCAAGGGCATTAGGAACACCAGGTCCTTTTCTATCAAGTATCTACCAGATAGTTGGCCCCCAGATGTATGAGGTTACTCCTCTACTGGTGCAGGTCTTTGCATTTCTCTTCAAGATATTAATGTGTAGGAGAATATTAGACATAAAAGTCACTCATAAGTCTGTATCATATACCTCCGAGTCTTAGGTACTTCAGAGGGGACAAGCTGTCTGACCATATGGATAGAGATTTCTGACTGCAAATAAGCTCAAAGTTAAATCTTTTTATGTGTCAGGATTTAGTTGGCAATAGTAAAAAATTGGCAGTCTGAAAATATCTTCTCTCCTCTTGTGTCACATAAAGGCAAGGAACTATGGGATTATAAAAGGGAAGGAACTATGTGTTTCTAAATTATGACAAGAAGAACAAGAAATCAGAGGAAAGTGGTAAAGAAACTGGTAAAATATTGCCTGCCTGTATTGTAAACAAAGTCATAGCTAGCTCTATTGCTACCTTAATGTAAACCTGGAGTGAAAAAAAAATAACAAATATGTGCTCTGTGTCAAAACCTCAATTTAATTACTAGGGGGGAAAAATGTGAGAATAGCCAAAAATTAAGGAAAAAAATTATTCGTGGAGAATTTCAATTTCCAAGACTTCCCTATTAATTTTGCTAAACGAAAGGATGAAAGGATGAACCAGAATTTTTTCTGGTTCAACTTCTAGGGGGAAAATACAGAAGCAGAATGAAACACCTATTCACTGAAATGGCACATGTTCTCAAGCCTCCCTAAAATGAGCCTCTTGCTAGATAGCGTCCTAATTGTTTTACATAAAACACCAGAGAAGGAAGCTTCATTCCCCCTTCTTTCCATATGGGAAAGCACAGATGGGAGACCAGACAAATATGATATACAGAAATCCATATATTTTTGTCAGGAAAAGGATATGCTCTCTCACTCTTTGTGGTTAAGATCTGCAGATAGTTGCATTTTCTGCAGGAGGGCTTTAGTTTCATCTGTCTTTACATTTGTGGTGTTCGATACGGAAGTGGTATCCCTGCAGCTCAATTCCATAAAGATGTGTGGTGCATAAAGCTTATAGATAAGATAGATGGGATAAAACACCTTGCTTTTCACTTTCATGTGGATGCTTTTATGTTGAGCCACAAAAACTCAACTCTCGGAGACTGGTGCAGGCACAGGGAGAGCCTGAGACTCCAGTTGCTGAGCAACGATCATCCTTGCAGGCATAAAAGAAATCAGTTGGTACCAAACAGACCTTCACCTCCCTCTTTACAATAAAAATTAAAGTGAAAGAGTTACCCAGAGAAGGTTAAAAGTCACTGAGTCTTTTAAAATGACAAGCATGTGAAAAAAATTGTATCATTAAGGGGACACTTTGAAGAGTGATGCTATTGCTGTGATGACTCATTCCTTTTTCCCTTGCTGCTTCCTTAGGTAATATCCACTTACCGGCCAGTGACACTGGGAAATGTTTCTTGCCTCTCTGCTCTGCTTTGCAGCACAGTGGAAAATAAGAGAATAACTTTGTATGTTGAGCTTCTAGTTCTGTCCTGGAAGTCCTGGTCTGAGTTTTCTCACGAGCAGAGTCTATTCCTTAGCTCTTTCCAAGTGATGAACCTCTCTAAAGGCAGAAGAACGGGTAGATCTAAGTAAGGTGGAGATTACAGCACCTGGTTTCCTGGAACTCTGTGTCCTATTCTTGTTTGGATGAGCCAGCCTTTACTGAAAATGTGAATTTTGGTAAAAAAGCTTTTCCTCCAGTTAATTCCTACTTCCTTCTACCATGTAGATCTTCTAGTGTCTTTAATATAGTTCATTTTTAGCTTTAACCTTTCCTTCAGTGGAGAACTACCCTGATGCAGTTTCTTCTTAACTTTCTTTTCCATTACATGTATAGGAAATCAATATCTTCCAGACCTTTAGCTGTCTGTCAAATTTAATTAAAATTGGCCTCAGGATTTTTTTTTTTTTTTTGGGGGGGGGGGAAAGGGGGAGAAATAGCAGCCGATAAAAAAAAAGCATTTTGTGTATCAAATCTGGATAAAAACTTTAAAACACACAATACTCTCAGAAACTCTTAAGTATTATATATACAAGATGATGAATCAACTAGCTTCTGATATTTTAAAAAACATAAGGAAAAACTCTGCTCCAAATTCCATAAAAGAATATCATTTTATATATATGATACCTGAAACTTTGGAGTGAAACCACAATGGCAGGTTTGGGTTTTATTTTTCCCCTTTCTGAACCCAAATCATAGAAAACTACCATTGTCAGAAACAATTATCCTTTTAATTTTATGGTCTGACTGGCAGTCAAAATGGCAAATTGCCATCTGGGTGCAAAAAAGGAATTCAGACTGTGCATTTTCTTCTCAAGTGTTAAGCATTTTAATCTCTGCAGTGCACTACTCTAGTTCATGTTGCTTTTTATTAAGCAGGAGTCGCTAATGTTATTTGTTGATAGCAATAGTTATCACTATTTGACAGTCATTATCCTGCAGCAAGGCTGATCAGACCTTTTTTGGATCTTTTCCCTGTGATTATGCTGTACTAAACTTTTTCTACTAATGCAGCCAATTTATCTTTTCAGCTGGGAATTACCACAGAGGCCCAGTTTCCCATTAAGAGTTATGGGCTAGGAAGCAAAAAAAAAAAAGGAGTAGTTTGAATGAAGTTTTGTCCTTCATATCTTGCAAATGGGAAAAAATATGATAGTTTCCATCCAGACTATTAATTTCCCTTCACATAGTTTCAAAAGTGACTGTATTGTTTTCAAGGTGTCCCAACCAAATGGGCTTTGGGATGGCAGAGGAGGGAGAAAGGTATGACTCCTAACATGTGCAAAATTTATCATTTGAGTAGCAGGTCAAAGACAATACAGAAGTGATTTATTGGGATCATGGAGAAGGAGGGAATAAGATGATCTAAGAATCTATGAGTCAGGCTGCCCTTTCAGGAGGATTTTCTAGCCCTTAGAGTATCACGTTATACTGCCAAAATACTCTGAGAATTTCTAAGCCATGGAAATGCATCTTTTCATTCCAAATCAATGTCATAATATTGAGCTTTCTGCTCATCAGAAAGTTCAGAAAAACCCTGATTCAGAAATAGCTAAATATTTTGTTATGAGTCAGTTTGACATTAAATTGGATTATCTGCCCTCCCACCTGGTCTCACAGGAGCTGTAGCATCACCAGCTCATAACCTACTTCTTCCTAAGCAGTGCTCAGTGTCAGAACTTCATCTATCACAAGGCATTGACACTTAGGAGTCTTCACATCAAATGGCTACTCCATGGCATCATGAGAGTTATAGTCCAGCTGCAGAACATAGATTATAGGCAGACTAGAGGCAGGAAGCATCTAATCTAGAGATGCGATAAGTCTCTTCAGCCACAGAAGGAGATTCAGGTTAATCTTGAGCTAAAGCTAACATTTCAAGTTTGGAAAAAAGAGGTGTATTTATTCCTCGTGGGGAAAAAATACTTTTACAGAAAAATTCTATCATTTATAAGCTGGTCTTCTATATTAAAAAGAAACAAAACAAAAATTTCCTGTCTGGTTCTTGGTGTGATGCAAGCTGATGATTTTATAATATGCTGGAAAATGGATGATAGTTATGAAGAATCAAAGAACTTTATTCCCTTTGATTCTGACAGAAAATAATTGTCTAGAGTCTCTATTTGAGGCTGTGCTTCAGAAAGCTAACACAAAGACAAGTTTAACTGGAGCATTAAAGAAAATCACATGGCAGGATGTAAAGCAACATGGTGAAGTATTCTGATACTTGATAACTGTGTAACTGGAATTATCAATTTCACGTTGGGTTATTGACTAATTTAAAGCAGCCTGTCTCAGTCAATTTATCTGAGCTGTATTGAGTCACATTAAGCAAAGAAATTAAGGAATCACAGCACTATAAAACTGAGCGTATGTTCAGAACTAAGGGTCACTGAGGTGTTGCTTTTCACTTTGTTCCTGTTAAGCAAAAGTAAGGCTAGGAAAGACAATCTTCTAATCAGTTCAGTTTAAAAAATGAACATGAGATGTCTAATACTCTTTGGTCAATTTTCTATGTATTTTCTTTTTCAACAGAGTTCACTCCCCAAATCAAGATGATCCTCGGATAACTTTCATCAAAATTCCAATTATAAAAAGAGAATAATTTTATTGCTTATGTTTTTTGGCATTTTTTTGAAAATATGTGGAAGACTGAACATGAAAGTCTCATGTTTCCTTTGTTACAGTAGATTCTCCTCTAAAGAAACACATCCTCTCCCACATCATGTTTCCAATCTGATGTAAAAAGGATCCTAAAAACGATGTTCAGTATTCCTTAATCATCACCTTTGGCTCTACTGTTACGGAAATGTCAGGAGAAGATGTAACTAAAGAGTACAATTGAATTAAAGGATAAAAGTTAGTTTGCTAGTCATATTCCAGTATCTATATTTTTTTTAAAAGAGTGAAAAAATGGACAAATTGCCAAGAAGAATCACCCATGACTAATATATTGAGAGACTTTCAGAACTTAGTCTTGTGGGTTTGTTTTCTATTTTATTTATTTATTTATTTTTATCAAAAAGACAACTAACAGGCTATATGAGTGTTTCTGAACAATATTGGTTATTAAATATCTCTGAAATCTAACAGAAAAATAAAACAGTCAAATTCAAATGAGAAAAAAGACTTACATTACATTTAAATACCAGGGAAATGGTAAATTCCCTCACTGTCTTCAAGACAAGCCTGGATGTCTTCCTAGGAAATAGTATTTCATTCCAACATTACTATAAGTTTTTTAGGTAACTTTGGCTTTATATTCATTATATCGTCTTAGATTGCAATGCTATAGCCTGGGAACAACTGACACAGCTAAAAAAAGTTATTACCCTTCAACATATTTGTCAAGATTAAATGTACTGGTTTGCAAAATACAGAAGGTTCGATGAGGTTAAATTCTTTGAAGTGTATCCAATATTTCAGATATATTATGCACTTGAACAGATATTTTAAGTGACATGTAGCTGCTCAAACAGTTACAAAGGTTATGTACTTTCAGATTACTGACATGCGTAAAACATCTGTGTTAACTGTATTATGGGTCACAGTTTTACAATGAATTTGAAAGTCACTCCAAAACAAGCATGTAGTTCCACAGGTTCCAGGGTTAAGGAAGCCCAGTTTCCCATGGGCTGCTTCATAGACTTTGGTATGTAAAAACATGCTAACACCAGTTGGAAATCTAGTCTCCTTCCTACATGGATTGTCCAGGGGTTCCATTCGGGGAGCTCTCAAAGATGCTTTTTCCTTAAGCATTGCATATGCAAGGTATTTTTCCTTTACTCACACAGCTATTTCAATAAAACTAAGAAATCTTAGCCTGTGGTCTATTCAATCTAACTCAAGCCTGTAAGCTCCATCTCAGTTTTAGGTACCTAGTTCCCTTAGAGCCTTAGCATAATATGCAGTGAATGGAACAGGTAGCATCTCTGGAGATATCTGGAATTATTTTTCTCCATGTAACTTTCACGCTTAAACTAGGGGTATCAAGATATCTCCTTGCAGAGATCTTTAAAGCACCTACTCCTCTGCCTTGACTTTCCAGGACATTTAGACATTTGCTCTAAGAGCACTCGTTTACAAGAACTCAAAAAGATCAAAACATTAGGTGGTTATTTGAGAAGATTTGGATATGAATGTCTATTATCAACTGCATAAAAAAAAATCTTAGTAAAGAACAGACCCCTAAAGCCATAGACCCATGTGTATTTTATGATCCCATTTTTTTCTCCAAACAAAAGTGTACTGAACCTAAGTGATTTTGGGGGGTATTGTTTGTTTGCTTGTTTGTTTACAGTAACCAAAGTTATCTTATGCCCCAATTATTTTAAGGCAACTAATGTTCAAAGTTTTTGAAGATTTCTTGCTTTGAGATATCAGAATTATCTTTTGAAAAATTACTGAATAGAGAGTTTTTCCCAACCTCTACTAGATTTTTTATATGAACTTTATATGAACTTATTGATATCTGTCTACAGAATGTTGTTTTAGAAATAGCAACAACACAGCATGGTATTTTTCTAAGCTGACATTACCACTTGTCATTATTGCCGAGATGATGTCACAGCTGGAGAAAGCATCTAAAAAACTCTAACTGATCACTGGGCTTATGGTACAGTCTTAAATATGTCAGTAGAATTGCTGGCAGCAAAATCTGTGCGCTGAGAGCTTATAGATCTGCTAGACACACACTTTATTATAAAGCTCTGCAGTTTCAGTTATTGTACACAGCTACTTATTTATCCTTGGGCTACCTGAAGCTTGGGATCGAACGTGGATATGCCTGCTTATACCCCCTACATGATAACCCAAAGGCTAGTCCTTTTACTCCCTGAATGTTTGTTGCTCTGTTGCTCTTTCCAGCACATAGCCCATAAGGTTTATTTTCTCTGTTATTCTTTCTTGGCTTTATTTCCTGTCTTCTTTTAGCTTGATATACTTGTTCTACTTTAACAGAGTCCCTGAGAAATTCAATAGGAGACATCTTTATAGAGATAAAGCTGCTCCTTTCATAAATCTCCCTAGTAAGCAGGATTTACACTCCACAGAAGAGTCAGCCTTTGATAAGGGATTTTTTTCTCTAAAATTATATGGGAATGGAAACTTCTTCCACTGTGTAAGTTTCCAAAAAGTTTTTCAATCTGCAGTCTTTGTCTGGAGTCATAGAAATTCGTTAGATTGCTCCTGTGTTCAGACACAGTTTTTAACAGTGAGGTCCTATTTATTTGTTTTCTTTTTTCCTCCCATGAAAATAGTTAAAAGGTATTTTCTACATGTTTTCTTGATCGTTATTTCTCATGAGGAGCTCTGTACACAGACAGATCTCTTGCATCGGCTGCCGTCATGCACAGATCTTTGAACGTTCATTCCAAAGCTGTTTGATTAGTTCCTCAAGACTGTAGCATTCTCCTGTTAATCACAGTTTTTTCCATGACAGAAATCTCACCAAACTAGCTACCACAACTGTGTTTCTTTCATCATATATTAAGTAACGTAGAAGCAGATTTGTTTTCTTGATGGTCCACCATCCATTTATTAGACAGATCCCACAGCAGTAGCTAGTAATCTAGGCTCAGGCTGGCTTCTTCGTCTCCCTTTCAAAACCTTGCTTCTACTAGCTGGATTATTTCTTTCTCTAATAATTTTCCAGCCTAGTAGTTTCTCCTTCATGAAAATTTGCTATAGGGTAAAAGCAAAGAATAAATAAATTGTAGGAATCTTTTTAAAGAAAACAAATTTTCAGGTTTTTCTCACTGGGGAGGAGTGTTGGTAACTTTTACTGGCTTTGGTTTTCCATACGGACCAATAATTTAGTAATCACCCTACATTTCCCTTATGGACCAATAATTTAGTAATCTCCTACACAGCTGGTACATGTTCTTCCCTCTGCGGTAGTAATTTAATAACAGCTGAAAGGGGATTTTTCTGTTGAGCCTTCCTAGGAATGCCACAAATCTGCCTGGAATTGTGAAACTCTATAGTAAAAAGTCTGCAAAATTTATGGATGTTAGTGTCTACCAAATATCGGTCTCACTGCCAGTTAGTGAAATTAACATCTTCTTTTGCTCTCTCAGCATTTGGGCCATAGATATTACGAAATAAATGACTGATCTCATAAAACAACTCTACATCACAGAACTAGAAGAAGATGGGAGAGTACAATGATATCTGATTACAGCGGGCACTTGTGAGGTAGTTAGGCACCAATTAAATATTGTACAAGTGTTTGAAATTGTCAGCATGTGGAAAGTTCACTATTTGCAGCATTAACTCATAATTTTAAAATACTTCATGGTACTAAAGACAAGTACAAAGCCTCTTTGCTACTTTTTCAGTCCCCGTCCCAAACTGACAAAACAGAACACATCACAGATACATGGAGAACATTAATACTAAGCACACATGATTAGTAGTATAAAAATCTAACAGTGCCACAGAGGAATGAGGAAAGGTAAAATACTGGCAATCTAAGACCTGCTTGCGAATAGAATGTTTTTTTTTTTTTTTTTTTTGTGAAAGTACAATCTAAGTGAATTTAGAAAATTTTGCTCATGTTTAGGCGGAATGTGAAGTTCCCTTTGGAAAAAGATATTTCAAGTCGTGCAACAAGCAATTGTACATGCAAAACCCTTTTTGAGGTAATGGTGCCCCTGCCCTTTGGATACACAGCTGTAAGACATGCATATTTCCTTATAAAATACATATTTTTAAATTGTTTATCAAACTTTTAAAACAGTAAATATGCCTCAGTGACACGAGCTACTGAAGCTCCTTCTCTAAGAAACTGAGATGCTAGTTTCAAACTAGTGCCTGGAATCCCTGAAAACTTATGTCAAGATGTTGAAAAATGTTGTGCTGGATCTCCATACTTCAACTTTATGCACTTCTTTTGTTTGAAGGTGGGCAGAACTGAGGGAGTGGTAAACCTAGCCCTACCTCCTTCCTTTCTGTCTCTGTTCTCTTTTTGTTTGTTTCGCAATTATTCTTTTTCTTCTGTAAATGAAAACACGAGGATGACCTTTATTCAAAAATGACCACCAAACTTATTAGCATTGGTGGCAGAAGTAGAGGCTGAGATACAGGCTTTAGAAAGCAATCAAGATGTATATTTGTTCTGTTTCCCTTCACTCTGTTTTTTATCATAAAGTTGTCACATCATACGTCTTTCCTTAAAAATATTGCTTTTTGCCTCTAGCAAGCCACAAATCACAAACATAGATTGCTAATGATATTCTGTCTTCCTTTCTTCCTCTCAAAAACAAACTCTTTATGTTTCATATCCTCTCCCTGAGAGAAATGATCTGTTAACAACCATTTAATCTCATATTCCAAGATAGTCTTGCCCTGCCATGTGCCTCGTCCATGGCTGATGCACTTTCTTGACTTTGCTTTTTCTGTCTTTTAGGATGTCAGAAAGCTTATGGTAGGCAGCAGGACTTGCCTGAGCACAGCAGATTCACACGGCACAAATTACATTTAAGTCCTCGAGCCTGGCATTTCCTCTTCCCTGATGCTAGGTCTTCACAGGTGAACAGCTAATAGGAATCACAATGCAATGACACTGAAGTGGAATTCAGGTTGCCAGAACCTGCTTCATTATCCTTAGAAACTTGAAATCTCAAGGACGCTCTTTCTTCTGCCAGAACTGAGAGGGCTTTATATTGATATAATAGCTAGCCCCTTTCATACAGTTAGCTCTAAATGAGTTAGTAATCTTTATTAGATCATTCTCACTTCCAGTTTTCTAAGGGCAAGTTAGAAAGGAGTAGCATGCTAGATCAGTACTGCTTGACTGCCTACTCTATCTTGATTAACTCATTAAGGGCTAGGCCCTTATACCACCTAATCCTGTGTAGAGTATGCTGAACTCTTATTATCAAACTGACGTTTTACATTATAAATTGTAAATGTAGTGTAAGACAAGAGTAAGAATTCTTGTTTAATGATTTTTTGCTCCTCATTAGAATCACCTTGATTTATGCAATTCAGACTATGAATCCTGCCACATTTTTATTATCAATCATCCCTAGTAATTGTGCAAGGACTCCCAGCAAACCAGTTTAAACTTTAAACAAGGTTTAAAGGATATCAGACTCAGAGCAGTTGTTAAACGCTTTGATCTGGATGGACTTTTCAGCTCAGGAAGTTTCCAACACTGGTGGGTGATAGGAGGCAAGAAGAAGGAAAGGTTTCTAAAAATTTTTGTTTTAGTCATAACCCACCACACTATGGAAAAAGGACCCCCAGCTGTCTTGTCCTTTGGCTTGGGCAATATTTCCATTTTTCCCTGAGAGCTACATCTGCACTTGGGCATTGTTTCAGCTCCTTAAAGTTTTCAGTGTGTGAACAATGATAAAGATATTCTGGCATAAACTAGTCAAGTTACTGACTACTATATGATCTAGGCAGGGTTAAGAAAGAAGAGAAGGAAGAAGCAAATCTTGATGCAAGGGTGCCAGTTCTATCAACTCGAAGCAATTACACAGTGCGTGGTTGAATTATTTTTAATAGAAAGCAGGTGACTTGTTGTCTGAATTTTTACTTTCCCTTCCTTGACTGGTGAAACAGAAGAGAGTAAACAGAAACCTCTCAATAACAATAGGACATAGCATGAATGAACGTTGTGGGATGTGCAAGACTTTTCACAGAAACTGGGCAGTCCTCATTTTTTTGCAAATTTTGTGCAAAAGCCACACCTAACATTATTCTTTGAAGTGCCTGTGACTTTACTTCATTCACTAATAGATGTGGTAGTGGTCAACTTTAGCATTTAGAAAGCTGTATTCAAACTCATGACATTTTTGAATTCCTCAGATGTTCCTTCAAACAACAAAGACAGACCCAGTTCTCTTAGAGGAATTCTAGCATGCATATTTATAATTTCCAGGTAGAAATCTGTTGTAACTCTTCTGAAGCCTCATCCTTAGCAAAGAATCCTTAGCATCCTTAGCATAATATCCATACTGAATAATACGACCAGTGAATAAAGTCTTTATGTTTTCCCGATGGACTATAAACTGCTAGGCACTTAAACCTTCTTATAAATAAGGACACATTAAGAGAAAAACAGCCCATCAGTGGTCATTACAAGTGAATTAATCTTCTTTATTATCATCCATAAATATTGTTAATGCACTAGTGTTTCACGCATTGAACTCATAAATCACGAATACATATCCTGCATTTTTCAGCCAGCTTAATAACGTAGGACTCTGATGTCCCTGCACAGTACCCTGAAAAAACAGTGAGACACTGCATATTCCATAGGACTGATATGGGTTATAGGACTGTAGGACTACATTTGCAGATGGGCAGCTAGTTGTAAGAGAACTGCCTAGTAAACTAAGTTCACCAGAGCACATATTCTTCAGTGTTCGTTAGCCAGCTGGCATGAAAAGTGCCCCTTTTTGCTCCTTTGTACATGCTGTGAACCTGAGAAGTGTATGGTATTACACCTCAGCTATGGTATTACACAGGTGTGAAGAGTAGTGGTACTATGCTTAAAGGGGCTGCGTTTCTTAGTCCTCCAGCAATGCCACGCAGCTATGTGATTTCTACTTGCATCCGGGGCCTTGTTCTGCTTTTGCTTATTTGATGTTCCTCCTATTCCCTTCTGTATGCCTTTCCATAAAATATGTCATAATGGAAAAGTCCCCTCTGTCTGGGAATTCTCTGCTGCTCCTCTTGAGTGGCTTCTGCTGGCTTTTGCAGCTGATGGATAGGACAGATTCAGCAAAGATCTGGCTCTCCTTTCATATAAGCTGTATAACAGAGGTCTGGAATTAATGAGAACTGAAACTTTTACTAGACTTGACTGCATGAATTTCATATATATCCATAGTAACAGAGACTCACAGCAGACTTTTTCACTTGGTCAGACACCCTGACGGTTGTTGCTAGGGATGTTTTGATGGTTTCTCTCTCACTACTTCGTAATTAAAAGGTTTTGTGGAAACTGATTTCTTTGGCAATATATAATTTCCCTGAGGTGAATTTACCATTTGACTACATGCAATTCTGGCATTTTCGTGAGTACCACAGGAGTCATTACACGTACACACATACCAAGGCACAAATCAAATAGCAGAAGATGCTTATTTCATTCAGGATGTTTCCAGCAAGTAGCTAATGGAAACACTCCCCATGCAGATAATAACTGAGAGTGAGTATGGGCAGTCTAGTTCAATGTAATTGCCAACCATCTTCACTACAATCGCTGTCTGCACGGCAACAAAGCACTGCACAGCCCCACAGCAGGTCAAAACAAAAACAAAGTCTCTAGAAATGAAGAAAAAAAAAAGAAAAAATATATGAATATGTCTACAGCATCTGATATCATTTTCACATAGTTTCATAGCGCAATCGGACATTTTGTGGCTTTTAATTCCAGCTCAGAAATTAAATTGATGGAAGTATCAAGTGATGTGTTGCAGATTTGGGGCACATACAAATGAAATATTTTTATATGGCTTTTGGATAAAAACCATAAGCTAAACTACAGAGGGCTCATATAAAAAGGTTGGTACACTAGCAGATCAATTAAAACCTGACTGTACTTGTCAGATAA
This sequence comes from Tinamus guttatus, assembly GCF_000705375.1. The sequence goes on along the minus strand of NW_010577040.1, from coordinate 156,357 downwards.
CTTTTACTAGTTGAAATCTCACCTAATTTGATTCATCCATCCCTTTCTATGTATCTAATTAAAATAATATGAGCAATTAATATTAATCAGAATAAAGATTTGAATAATTCAATCAAATAATCTCCCATGTTTTCCTCCTAATAAGTTCTTTATATTTTAGGTGTTCCATCTGAAGAGCATAAGAACCATTCTGCATTGAGCTTTTGTCTCCCGTAAATGCCAGGGGATTTTTTTTTTTACTAATAAATAAAAAATCATTAGTATTCACATCATTCATACTATTATGCAAATCAGATTGTTTCCTTCCCATTTTTATTAAAATCATCCAGAAGTAATTATAAACAAACAGCACACTGAATACTCTGGCCAGAGAAGAGATTTGGGTGCAGCAAAAAATAGCTATTTCATCATCATTGGTGGTCACAAACTAAAAATGAAGGAAATGAATTCAAGGCTAATAACTGCTATTGTTGGCTTCTATTATTTCTACTCATCTTGCTGTCTGGCTAGAGTCCAAATAGGTATTTGTATTCTAAATACAGAAGCCAGAGCATATATAAATTCTCAGTGATGAAATTGAAATGTACTATATACTGCCCATAGCTTATATTACAGGCTGATTTGGAGGCATGATGTTGATTTCAGCAGACAGGTACAGAAGGTCTGTCTTCATTCATACTTGGAAATGAGCAGGGATGTGGGGAAAAAAAAAAAAAAAGTTAAACTGAAATTGCTTTGAGAAATCAGTCAAATGGGATAGAGTAGAAATGGCTATCGCTGGGTAAGAGAGCCAAAGCAGATGCTAAAGGAAATAGCCAGGTGATTGGCTTTGGAGATCAGTGCTGCTTTCAGTTAGCTCTTTTGCTATGATCAGACAGATAGAGTGAACAGGACAGTAACCTGAAAATGATCTCATTGAACGGTGCTGTGAAAGCCAATGAGTTAGATGACATGACACAGAGACCTGGAGAGATGAGAAACCTCAGTCCAAAAGAACAAAGTGAGTTTCCTCTTACAAAAAAAAAGGTGTTTTCCCTAAAAAAAAAAAAAAAAAAAAAAAAAAAAAAAAAAAAGTGCAACTAATATATCTGGGGGAATCCAATTAAAAACACAGATAAAAATGTGAAGTCTGGGCAGGATTAATGATATAGGAAGCAGAAGGGTGAAAGCTAAAAGTGAATGAGACAAGGCTGGCAATATGATATGGCTGCAAAATAGATTTATACAATTAGCATTGTATTCACAAATGCAGCACATCGTGGACCAAGCTGGCCCGGACCATCTCTCTGCTGATCTGCTTTAGCAGCACGTGGTGTATTCCAAGCGCATTCCCCAAGACAGCAGTATTAAAAAGCAAGAGATATTGACAAATTTGAAGGAGTTCATAGAAAAGCAAGAGCATTTCCATGTAAATTAAAGATTTAAAGAGTATAAGGTATGTTGTTGCAGCAACATAAAACTGCAGAGAACATTTACAGATCTGGGTTCAAAGGGAAACTCCCTTTAACACTTTAAATGAGTGGTGGCTTAAGCTAGGAGGATTACATGCAGAACTTACCACCTTTAGGAGACAATGTGAATAACACAGTTTCTTTTTGATGAGAGTTCTGAGGTCGGCTTTAGTAACATAAGTAATTCATGAACTCTTCCTGAGAAATGACTTGATAAATAACAAAAAAGAACAGTGTCATTGCTCAAATGTAGGTATGTCTATATGCGCACCTCATACAAGCATGCAATACTCCTTGTATAACAGAAAAGAATTTAAGCAGTGCTTTGTGGTAAGAAACTGTCTGCAGACATTCTTTGGAAAAAGAGCCTATGAATGGGCAATATATTTTTAATGGACATGCAAGTTTTTTTGTACATCCATTATCTGAAAGGATTTAAGAATTCAAGCTTTAAAATGCATGAATTGCAATGCTACTAACGAGATCTATTGAGTATTTCATGCCATAAGAAACTAAAATCACATCATCTATTATTATGTGAGCATTATTGGTGCAATAACTATCCCCATATTACAAATTAAGGATTTACATCGATTTTGAATACTAAGCCCTTTATATTGACAGAATATAGGTAATTCAGTTGAATAATGTTATTTTGATCTTTGGGAAAAGTTTAGGATCAAAATAGAAAGCAGAAAATTCAGAAAATCTTTCTTTTTTTTCATAGAATCATAGAATCATAGAATCATAGAATGCTTAGGGTTGGAAGGGACCTCTAGAGATCATCTAGTCCAACCCCCCTGCATACGCAGGGACACCTAAAGCACGTGGCGCAGGACTGCATCCAAGCGGGTTTTGAAGATCTCCAGAGAAGGAGACTCCACAACCTCTCTGGGCAGCCTGTTCCAGGGCTCTGTCACCCTCACTGTTAAGAAATTTTTCCTTAAGTTCCTATGGAATTTTTGATGTTTCAGTTTCTGGCCATTTCCTCTAGTCCTATCAGTGGCCACCACTGAAAAGAGACCATGACCGTCCTCTGCACTCCCTCCCTTGAGGTATTTATATACACTGATTAGATCCCCTCTCAGCCTTCTCTTCTCCAGGCTGAACAGGCCCAGCTCCCTCAGCCTCTCCTCATAGGGCAGATGTTCCAGGCCCCTGATCATCCTTGTAGCCCTGCGCTGGACTCTCTCCAGCAGCTCCACATCCCTCTTGTACTGTGGAGCCCAAATGATAGCAATCTGTGCAAATGATAGCAATCATGATAGCAATCTGTGCAAAAAGTTATTTTGCAAACATTGTACGATAAGTTAAAATAAAGAAAACTTTTTTTCTGGATGCAATCATTGCTAATAAAAAGAAGTTTAAGTTTTTATCCTCCAGGCAGTTTATGTAATACATATTGTAAATCTTTGCTATCAAGTGAATAAATGTGCTCCAGAGATATTGAATATTAATAAAAATGTTGAAACATTTTATCAGGTGAAATAAAACACTGTTGTTGTTTGCTTCCATGACTGATGATTCAATACACAGCCAATTTTCACTGTTCTATCTATCTACTTTGTGATGAAATCACAGCTAACATTTAAAGTATCATAAAAAAGAAAAAAAGCTATGAAAGCTTCAGTTTGTTTTATTTGTTTCTCAAGGGCTTGATACAGCTTATAAATAAAGGAAAACTATGAGACAAGTAAGGACACAAGTACAAGTAAGTTAGCTTTCATTTTTATTTGAGAATCCTTAAATACAATGATTTGGAAACATAGCAGAGAGAAGAGATATTAAGCAGTGCCAGTTTCCAATTACAATAGTCCATGTTTCTCTTGCCTGCCTGAACTTTCTTCAGGTAAATGGTTGTGCAGAAGACAAAGGAGCAGTGACAACCCAGCAGCCCCTTCTTGGTCCAGGGCTGGGTATTTCAACCACCTTCCTAATCTTCTACAGGTGGCCTCTATTTCCTTACAGCTCTTTATCATCCACAGGTGACCCTTATTAACATCTCACCCTTTGTATTCCCATATCTTCTAAACTCAATTCAGAATACTCATACAATTAACTCATCCTGTATTTTTCCATATTGGTTGGCCTCAGAAAATCCTTTATCCATCATGCAATCTGACCACCGTTTTCATCCCTGGCAACACCAATCCTACATATTCTCATAAAGGGTGAAGCATTTTCTTTCTTTTTCTGTACCTACCAGCAAGGAAAAATCAACTCTGTCTCATCCTAGGTGAGAATATATCCACCATATGTATAGTATCTGCAAGAGCCTATGTGATTCAGAAAACACTTCTTGCTCAAAATAATAACCTCTGCAGGAAGTTCGCAACTCCAAGGAGGAATAATGCTCATGAAAATACACAAGCATCTGAACAAGCTTAAACATGGCTGAAATGACAATAAATGTACTATTTAGAAGGAACCTCCCTGCAGCTGAAGTATTGACTTCAGAAACCTCCTGAAGAGGTACTACCATACCTGCAGCTAAAAATATTGTATTTTGAAGAGATCTGAATGGATGAATAAAAATATGTGGAAAGGGATAATATTCTTTGTTTTAATTGTCTCTATTCTCACCAAAATAAAAAAAAATTGAACAAAAATCCCACTGATACTGGGGCAGTCTTCTGCCTCAGGATCATATCCAGGTAGATCCACATGGTCAAATATTCCCATGGGCAAACTAATCTTCCCTCAGCTTTAGTCAGTCTCTTAATGTCCTTGGGTGCCAGATTGTATTTCTCTCTGCACACTGGTCAGATATTCAGACAAGAATTGCAGACATTTGTGACACAGTCTTGCCTGTGCCCACCAGGAGAGAACAAGAAAGAGAACAAGAAGATTCTCCTACCTGGGAAGGGACCGGACACGAGGGTCTCCATCCAGTCACCTTCCTGTCTGTTCCATGTGTTGTAGAGAGGCACCAGACAAGCTCATCTGCAAGCTTTGCTCTGTGCTTGGTACTCAACATCTCCTCAGCACCAGCAGGGACACCTGGTCTGCCCCAAGCTGGACTTCAGTTTGCAACACACAGCTGATATTAGGTCTAAGTCCTCCCTTCTAGGTTCCCCTTCCCCTGGGAAGACCAATTTTTCCAGACACTTATAATCTTGCTGATTTATTAATCTAGTTTCGACGGAGATTTTGTTTCATTCTATCGTGTGTGGATCATATATAGGTCACCTTGCTTCACCCTTTGGAGTCTCAAGAAACTCAGTGTGAGCAAGTTATTAGGTTTTAACACAAAAATACCTAAACCCTTCCTTCACTAAGATTATAACAGAACAATACAGTACTGCCAGCAGCCACTGTCCAACCTATAAGTCTCTCATAAGCTTCGTAATACTCAAGACCCTTAAACAAAATATGACATTCTAGTTAGGTAGGTAGCAAAAGAATAAAAAATTAATGTGAATGCTATTAAATATATTGCTTAAACACAGCAAAATGCTTTGTATGACATTACTGCTATGAAATTCAGAAGAACAAATATATTTGTGTCATTCCTACTCCATCAAAAACTCATCTGCTCAAGTCAAATTGAAAATATCACAGACTCAGATTTACAAATACTTAAACTGATTTTGTACAGATAACCCTAGAGGCCTGAGCTTTCCCTAATATGTGGAGATATTGAATCTAGTTTTCTGGGAGTTAAATGAGAAGAGCCATTAAGTAGTAATTTGCCAATGGAAAATCATTCATAAGCAGATAATGAAACAAAAAGAAAAGGTGTTTTATTGCAAGAAAAAATACTCATCATACTTCTTTACCCATATATCCAGGAGTAAGAAGTATTTATATTATTCAACAATCAGAATCACTTTCAGCTTCTCAGGTGTTGATGTGTCAAAATACACACACTGGCTAGGTCATAGGTAGGTCAACAAGCAGATACATATCAAATATAAAGACAGAACACAGGGCTCCAGCTGAAAGAGTCTGGAAAGGTGCTGCCAAAAGAAAGTGTGATCTCCAAAGATATCTCTACACTGAGAAATTTTTGTCTGGGCAAAGGTTGGACTTTCCTGACATATGCTCTATTTTTAGTTATGGTTAGGGATGAAACAAACAGAAAGCTAAGGGCTAGGTTTGTAGGAAAATGATCTTTTAAAGGAAGAGCTGAGGCTGAATAGACAGAACAGTCCACAGATGAGTACTGCACCTCTGATGGGACTGATATCCTCTCCAATCAAAGCAACCCTTTGCTATAAACTGAGGTCAAGACCATCACCAAGGGCTAGGGTAACAGTGAGGAGAGGGACAAAGCCTACAAATGCAGTTGGAGCAATGTTTCAAAGGAGCTACAAAAAGAAAGTGTAGGTTCCAAAAATGTATAGTCTCCCGACAACTCATTCATCTGAGTTGTGGTCCTGCATGGCATGAACTACTGCTCAGCTGAGGCCAAGATTTATAGTTAGGTTTAGGGTTAGGAAAGAGAGAAAGCCTAGGGTTGCAGTTGGAGGGGGGATACAAAAAGACCACCAAAGCCAGGTGAAGGCTGCCAGAAGAATTATCCTTGGAAAAAAAAAAAAAAAAGAAGGCAATGCCATAGCCTGTGGGATTTGAGTCAAGGCTCAGCTGAGGCTAAAGCTAGGTTTGGAAAGAAAGCCATCCAAGAACAGCAGTTACAGTGGAGCTGCAAAGGAACTGCCAAAGCAAGGAATAAGCTGCAAAAAGAATTATCCCCTGAAGACTTGTTCACCTGGGCTGTTGCCTGGGGGATGCTGAACTCAGCAGATGCTTTGATTAGGGTTACAACAGACCCTGTCATAGGGTTTGTCTGGGCTTGGCATCAGATGAACCTTCAGCCTAAGTTCCCCCTGACCGTAGCCCACATTAACTTGTTCTCTGGGGGCAATTCTTTTAGTAGCCCAAGCCTTGATCTGGCAGGCCCACTCTGACTGGTTTTCTGTGTTTGGTTTTTTTTTTTCCTGAATCCTGAGAAACCCTAACAATACCCTGACTTCCCAGGCCACGGTTCCTACTTCAATCAATATTTCAGAGAAGAAAATAAAGTTTTGGTCTTTTTTTTCTTAGAGGATTTCCAAACTCCTAACCACAGATATTCAATACTTACTATGTGTTTTTCTCTTAATTGTAGCTTTATTCCTAAAAGTAATCTTAACCATAGGCTAAACCTAGATGCTGTCCTCCTCCTTACTCAGAAAAAGCTTTACTCAAGGGGGAAATCTAGCTTACAGTTTTTCTGGCAGCCCCTTTCCTGCACCACTCAAGCTGTAGCTCTAGGTTGTTTTTCTAAATCATTAAAGAGCTGTTAAAGAAACTGAGTGGTACAAAAATAATTGTTTCCTTAGGAATTTTTCATATTCACTAGCATTTTTTTATTATTATTGCTTAGGTTCATTTTAGGGTTTGGTTTAGGATTATTTTTTACTGAAAGAGAAAGCCCGGAGCTAAAGTGTGATTGCATCTGGACAGCAGCTGACAAAGAAACCCAAGGGCTAACTCTAATATTTTCTTCTGAAGAATACTGAATCTTTGGATAGAGCGCTGTCTTTGGCACATATGTCAGACAAGCATGTGGGTAAGAGTAGACACAGAGACAGAGCTCAGAGATGAATGTGGAGTGGAGATGCAACATATCCTTCAGTGTTAAATGGGAGCTGATGCTAAAACTGGGGAGTTGCATCAGATTTCTGAAAGCATATTTAATGGATGGATAAGGTTTCCTTCGCTATGGGTCAGCTTAGGTTAGAGTGTAGGGTTAGGGCTAGGTCTGTTGGGAAAAATAAAAAGGCAGGAGCTGCAGGTGCAATGGGACTTGAAAAGGGCTGCCAAAGGGATCTGGGAGTTGGAAAAAATATTATCCTGGGGACTTTTCAGTATGGGTAAGTCTGTCTGGCCTTTTGTGATGCTCATCACAGATTTAGGACTTGTTGATAAGGGTTTAGGTACTGTTATAAAAAAATAAATTCTAGAACAATATTTTGGAGGCATCTTTTAAAATTAGGTAAAGCCACCAACATGCTTTATCAGGAATATTGATTCCTTTGCTGAACATAGGGTTATGCCTAGAGTTAGGGTTGGGAGAAAGAAATCCCACAGTTGCCCTTGTAGGGGGACAGGAAATAGACTGCCAAAGGAAACTGAAAATTCTTCTGTAAGGAACTTTCTGTCATGGCTAAGAGAGGGTCCTTTTTCTGAGGCTCCCCTTAGCATTAGAGTTTGGGTTGAAAGAAAAAAAAACAATTTGCTTGAACATATAAGACATTTCCATACATACATGTTTTTACTAGCCTTAATGCATTCATGTGCCTGCATAGTAACCACCAGGAAGGATTACTTGTGCTATTCACAAGCTTACGCAGCAGGCATGTATTACCTTAGGCTAACTACAAAATCAGCTGTGGAGAAGAAAGTTACAAGGTCTTCCACAAAAGAATGGACATTTTGCTTTGTTTTCTAGCTTACAACAACTATACTTAATCCTCTTTTCACAATTATTTTGGTAATGAAAAAATAAACTGTTCTTGGTTTGTATGATATTATTTCCTTAATCTTCTATATGTCTATTCACACAACCACATGCACACAAGTCTACTCCAGAATTTTGCGCTGAGATATCTACCAACCAACAAGGACTAGGACTGCCACTGATGGTATCAATCCCAAAGTTCATCCTAATAGTGTTTTTACTAAATCTAGGAGTGGAATAATGATTGACAATGGGCAAAGTTTTCAGCTGGAACATGTGGTCCTAAGACTGAAGGTAATGCAGCAACTGAAAGTACAGCCCAATAAATTGGTAATTTTGGGAACAACTGTCAGGGTTGAAGGGGGCTAGAAAATAAGAAAAACAATTAAAGCACTATTCTAATTGCATTTGGCTTTTCTCCTCACTAGAAGCATGTTACAATACACATCAGAAGTCACTGAAAGTGTTTTCAGTGACTTCCAAGGCAATATATGCGTGATATTCTATACAGTTAGTCTATTATTTCATACTAATTACTTCGTACTAGGGTTTTCTCATGAGCATAATCATCTATATCATCTATATGATTATGTGTGCAATTTACTGCAGAAAAGTAACACACCAACAGCTCCAGGATTGTAAATGTAACACATAGAGCATAGCTCATATTTCAGAGGACATAAATATAACTATTCCTCCTGGATAATCCTTGATAAACAAATTGAGGATGTTTGAGCAACGTGAGCCTGAGTGTATCTATATAGGAGGTCTTTCTTTAGTATAAAAACCTCTTCTCTCAGGAAGGAAGGAACTTAAGTCTTTGGCTCTCCTCAATAAGAGCCAGAATCAAATTTTCATAACTGGAGGAAGTTCAGATTTTGTTTTTTAGTTCAGTTCATTAAAAGCAACAAAGATCCACATCCAAATGTCACCAAGGGGTTATTGAACACATACTGGAATTAGGAATAAATAAATTAGTGTACATGAACTAAGGAGTCTCTCTGTAAGGCTTTGACAGAAGTAAGGATGTGTGTAGGAATAACGGTTATGGGAATAACCTTAACAGTGTTTCACTGACAGCTCATACTTAGCTTGCTTTTTTGGACTAGCCTCTTCCCATGAAGCTGACCCAGTTTATGCCTAGGCTGCTTACTGCTTCCTTGAGCGTGACATCCGTTTATCAAGTCAGAATCCAGACCACTGTTTTGCATTCTGCTGATCAGGCATCAGCCGAAATCCTCTTCTAGCTTGTACATGCCAATCTTTAGAGCTTGAAAGCAAAAAAAAAAGAGAGAGAGAGAGAGACTGTTTCTTCCCAAGAAATGGCTGTTGTTACATTTCCCATTTAATCATTTTTTTCTAATATTTAAATATTTATAGCTGTCTACATGAAATATTTTACATCCTTGTATTATAAAATATATTCAAATGACAGTATATATGCATAGACTGTGCTGACAAAATGAATCCTAGAAAATCCAAATATTCCATTCCCACAGGGCGTATCACTAATGATTAAAATGAAGACATAACAGAACTAGAAAACAAAAATCTGCAGCATTCAGCTAGATAATACTGAAGGGTTTTTTTGATTGCTTCATAAACATGCAACACATCCAGGTATATAAGTCAGTTCCAGGTTGCTAATTGCCCAGAGCAGAAGGCTAAAACAAAAATAGATATGTGCTGCATTTTGTTGCTTTTCCTGCTTACCAATAGTGCAGATTCTAGTCTGTAAATCTACAGATGCCCAGATAATGACTGAAGCAAGAGCATCACAAGGGAAAACATATACAGAAGTTAATAGCTGGAAAGAAAAGCACTTGTGCCGCCCTCAAATAATTGCCTGTGTGGTAGAAATAAAGACAGAGCTCCTGGGAGAGGGGAAAAAAGTTTTTAAGGACAAATGTAAATTTTGGCATATTCTACTTTTCATATTTTACAAGTAACGCAGCATAACTTTCTATTTATATAGATGTAGGGGTAGGTTGCACTCTGGAACAGCAAGCAAGTAAATTTAATAACTTGTCTTATTTTAAGTTACAGTATACATGTGAACTCACACATATATGGAGATAAGTGCTCATTGCACCCCTGGATGCAATTCTCGAAGTGTGAAGGAACAAAACTGAAATCCTTACAAATGCTCTAAGGAAGAAATTTAATCTCTGCAAGATATCACTGGGGCCCATCGTCCCAAAGAGATTTACCTGGGCAGTGGCAATGGTTCTGTCTATACTCTACTGGGGCACACGCATTTGCCCTAGGGCAATAGGATCAATCACAGCTGCAGCTGCTGGAATAAGAGATGCTGTTTACCCTCTAACTCTTATTATGGGCAGAAATGAAGATACCAGTGCAAAAGCAGTTGAGAATTTATTGTTATCTCAATGAAATACTTTTAATATTTCTTCCTTAAGTGGAAGTGGGGTGTGTTACACCATTTCCAGTATCCTGTGGCCCTTGTTGGGAGGAGAAGGATGTTTACGGTCAGGCTGGAGGGTCTTCTTCCTCAGTCTTGAATGAGTGGGTTTATTTTTAAACAATTTCTTAATAGTCCACTTGCTTCTTACACCATCTGAGCTGTAGTTCAATGCATTAGCCTAGGACACCGCTAGGGCTTACAGGATAAAAATACATATTAGAAAGTGCAAAAAAAAAATGGAAATGTTTTTAAGCAAGACAAGGCTACAACAACTATCAGTCCAGACATATTTGCTATGAGTTTGTAGTTTAGCACAAACATCTAATATTCATTCACATATGCTGCCACCTAGAGCCCAATGTCGTGGCATTATGGAAACTAAGGTGACAGGCTATCTTTCAAGCAAAATTATTCTATTTGGGTGGTTATTTTAAGCAGTAAAGGGAAATGGAGGTGTTGATATTAGGAGCAGCAGGTGTCAGGAAAAAGCAAGCAGTCAATAGATTTTGTAAGTGCCTTGCTTATAAAATCTTCAGTGGAAAACCAAATTCAGATCTTAGATTTCAAGGCTGAACTGAGCATTGGAAAGCAAGTCAGAGATACTATTCCACACACTTTGAAAATATATGCATTCCAGCTCAATTGTCAGGTCTGCCAAATAAAGGCCAGCAGCCTAAGAAATGTTCTACTTTAGAAGCCTTGCCTTCAATTTTGACGAAAAAGTCTGCCAGTTTTCACAGAAGTCTCAAAGAAACTATATTTAAGCCTCTCTGCGGCACTAGAATATTGCAGAAGACAAAATATCCCCATGAGCTGGCCTAGCTGGAAATCCAAGACAGCCTGGAAAATGAGCTATCCCGCTATGCTTTATAAATTACAACCAACAGCAACCCAATTTCTCAGCTAACCTGAGGGAGCTGGCAGCATTTGCTACAAGATGCCTAATGCAGCACCAGGACGTTCACACTGTGTGTAATTTGTTTAGAAATGAGATATGAACTTGGATCTCAATTTGCACAACAGGATATGATTTGATTAAATGTGTCTGGATGCATCTGTAATGGGATTATAGATTTCAATTAGGAGTGACAATCACTGCAAATTAATACTTTTTCATGCATGTCTTAACAGGCCGATTTTGGGGAAAGAAATAGGAATGTGATGGAAAAGCCTTTTGTCTCATTTTCCCCTATACATCTTTCTTACTGCTTCCTCACCTCAAGCACTTTTTTTCTAACCTAACTTTACAGGTGGCTCCTTTCCCTTTGCTATCAAAGCAATGGTTTCTAGTTCCACTGTGTTCTGAATGTTGTTGCGATCTCAGTAACAGTCCAGTCTGCAACTCTCCTGCCTGTTAATGACCACAGTTACTAGATTTTACTGTTTTTGACTGCTGAGCCAAGAGGATTAGGTCAATGTGTCCGCTTCATCAGAAGGAGTAGTACTTGGCTGTACTATCCACTCATTTACCTGGGCTTTTGTCCATGCTGCAAGGTGGATAGCAGGCTTGAGAAGCAAGTTTACGTTTACTGAGCCCCACTTCCTAACCCGCCCTCTATTACTCTGCTTCCCATTGGCCCCTCATGGAAACCCCCCAGGAGAAGGATGTCAAAGGTCCAAAGATCAGAGGTAAGCTGGAGCGTCTCACATGTAGTATGGCCTACAAGTTCAGAGGAACTCTGGCAACCAGCAGACTGGCAAGGAATGCCATAAATAGCCTGAATGATTCTTCCACTCACTTTTCGCTAAGCTGTTTCACACTGACACCCAGTCGGGGAAGATGAGAGGCAGCGAGGCCAACAAGACAGTTTTGACAAAGACAGCTCTTATCCTCCCCTTCCTCTTCTCCCACATGCCAACCCTCCAAACTGATAGCTCCAACCTAGCATTTTCCTAAGATTTCCATTTATATCGCAATACTGTTTATGACACATCCTCACTGCATTCACTGCCTTTCTGCACTGAGTTAAGACTAAAAGATGAGAATATGACAGGATTCAGGCAGTGATGGGATTAACATGTAATATCCAAAAGGTAGCATCTTGGGAGAATTAAATGCCAGCAGTCAAGAGCGGTGGTAAGTTCTTTTGGCAACATGTAGAGTTTGAGTTTTAATGTTTTAACTGAAGTATGTTCAAGTTTGAGAAGAAATACTTTTTTGTTTAGGGAAAACAGAATGAGTTTGGAATTTCACACGCGAAAAGGAATATTCATTTTGCCTCATCTCACTCAATCTGGGAAGGTAATGTTGTGTCTGTGATCCCAATAACCTTTGTCTGCTTCCACTGAACAATTCCAACTCCAGTATTGCTGCATTCCATGTGACCATGCAGTAAAGTTCCTCAGAATCTCAGAAGACCCACACTGACTTCAGCACAGCATTTCCTCATGCTGTTCTAGGAAAGTTTTGATCTGTAATTCCCTGTGTAGTTAAAAGCAGCCGCTGTTCTTGTGTCTTACTCCATCACTTGAAATAAGTGAAATAAAGAGCCGTTTAGGTGTGTGTGTCTGGGCACCAGGCTGGGGATTTTCAGCAAGCAGCCTTGGCTTCTTACCCTTGATACCATGAAGCTGGAAGAGGTCTGACTTTCAGTTAATAGGGTGAGGCAGTGAGTGTTTTTTACGGGATTGGAAGGCAATTTCAGTGGGATTGCAGATAGAGGAAGCATTGCTGCATTTTCTTCCGAAAGAGAGTTAAGACACATAGGAGAGTGAGGATTCAGGCACATATCTTCCCTTTGCACTCTCACCTCAAGGAAAGGGCTCAGCAGTTATACGGCTAGCAGAGCAGAGGCAAATCCTAGAGCGGGTTTACAGAGCCATAGGCTCTCCAATAAGTCTTCATCCATAAGACTGCGTTTAATGTGTCCATGCATGCGCATATTTAAACTATATAAAAAAGAGCACAAAGTTAATTGCTATTTTCTAAACTTGCTCTTAATAAAGCATCTGAATTGCCTTGCATGCTAGCTACTTGCAAAGGTTAAAAAATCTTAGCGCACTTATTCTTCATACTCTTCATGTTCATTTTTGTTTTGATTATTTATTCAGCAGCAGAACTGGAGCAGAGTACTGTTAGTGCCCTTTGGGCCTGCTTTAATTGAGATGAAATTGAGATGATGAGTTTAATATTCCTCATAAGCACTCTATCAAGAACTGATAGAAAAAGATGGCCAAGTTTTCACTCCAAGCCAACTACACCTGTTCAACATGCACAGTTTTAGGGTTACTGACAATGCTGTGCTAATAGGAAACACACAGCGCTTACATGAAGAGCATCTCCTATGGATTTTGTATAGCTTGAGACTGCATGATCCAAATCAGTTCTCTCCCAAAGGAACTATGGATAAAATACACTTGGGGATTCTGGCTTCTGAGGCACAGGAACTTGGTTTACTCTGTGACACACCTTGCATTACAGAAGATTTAAGAAAATATCCACCTGTTCTCTAGGGATGCAAAGCATTCCGTTATATTAGGGCATGATTTTGACCAACTTCTTTGGCCTCAGATTTCCCTTTCTATTCCTATTATACAATGTCAATCCCTTTCATTGGCAGTCTTAATAGCCAATACGTTTAGCTATACGTAATAGCTATACGTTTCTACTAAAGCAGCTAAATGGCCTAATAAAACATTAAAAAAATAAAGTCTCCTACCTCAGGAATCCTTAATTCTAAATAAATAGGCAATGTAATTTAGATTCGCAGAATTTAAAAATCTGAGAATTGTAGCTGCGGTTAACAGTGATTACTTCATGCAGAAAAGTAAATGTGCTTAAGTGGTAACCCCTTTGATTATAGAATTAACTGCACAGGCATCTTATAAATTTATAAATAGCGTAATTTTTCATCTACTTTTAAACCATTTTCTCTCTTATGAATTTATATATATATATATTCATATATATATTCATATATATACACACACACACACATGCACACCCTAAATATATATTAAATATATACATTAGATATATATATGAGCTTCCTAACAATTTCATGATGAAAAGCCATAATATAAGTGTTCAATTGCAGTTACTCAAAATCTTTGGCTTTTAAATTGCAGATCTCTCCTGTGCAAAATCCAAGGGTAAAATAGTGGAACTTAATGTGCATTCCTAATATCACTCGGATGAGTATAGACCATGCCTCTGGGTTTTGTGTATTTTGTTTTATAGTCCACTTAAAATACTGCTTCATCTACCCGCAAGCTGTGTTCTTGCCATGTAACCTGCAGATCTCACTGTCCATTTCAGAATAATCAGAGTTTTATAAAAGCATATTGAACGCACTGGCACACACATTTTGCTTCATTAGCTATCTCATACCTCATGTCATGAGATTTTTTTTTTATGTTATTTTATTTTATTTTTATTATTATATGGAAGTAGATTGCCAGTCATCTTAACAGATATGCAGGTCCCTGAATTGAATAAACTTTGTTACCTGGAAAGGAAAAAAAAGAGTTTGAAGAAGTGACAGCAGATTTCTGAAATTTCAATGGAGCAGCACACAGATCTTGGGGCACACAAATCCTGGTTTGTATTGAAATATCAGATCTTGTCTCTGCAAGTAGGCTTCTTAAAAATCCACTGTGTTCTCTTTGTAAAAAATCTTTTCCTTAAGAGTTCTGCTCAGGTCATTTTTTTCTCCACATATATTTTCCTTCCTTACAGTAAAAGTGGCTACCAACACTACAGACACAGGAATAAATCTTATGAATTCTCGTACATTATGAACAGACATTTCTCATTTTTACCTGATGTGACACAGTCCCAGTGAACACCAGATAATTCTCAAACACAAGATCTCTCTTTCTCTCTTTCCTTCCTTCCTTCCTTCCTTCCCTCCCTCCCTCCTTCCTTCCTTCCTTCCTTCCTTCCGTCCTTCCTTCCCTCCCTCCCTCCCTCCCTCCCTCCTTCCTTCCTTCCTTCCTTCCTTCCGTCCTTCCTTCCCTCCCTCCCTCCCTCCCTCCCTCCTTCCTTCCTTCCTTCCTTCCTTCCGTCCTTCCTTCCCTCCCTCCCTCCCTCCCTCCCTCCTTCCTTCCTTCCTTCCTTCCTTCCGTCCTTCCTTCCCTCCCTCCCTCCCTCCCTCCCTCCTTCCTTCCTTCCTTCCTTCCTTCTCTCCTTTCCTTTCTTCCTGTTTCTTTTTCCAGGAGACATTTAACTTGTTCTAAGTAGTTTGGCTATGGATTCTTATGACTGAGTAATGGACAAACTTGAATCATTTCCTGTGACACTTACTTTGGAGATAAGACCAGAAGACAAAATCTTCTAATCGAAGAAATTTTACCATCCGGAAGCTAAATCTGAGCACTCAGTGTCAATAAAGCTTTGATGAAAAGCCTTAGATCTTGTTAGCACATCTCAATTGCACACATTCCAATTACAAAAGGGAAGACTCATATCATCAAATTCAGTCACCTGAAAGTTAGTGGACTGCTTCGAAATGAGTAACCTTAAGCCCTCTATATGTCAAGGGAATGAATGAGGCACCTCCAAAGAGTTGTTCATCTAGCCATAAAAACTGGTGTTTAGACACGATGAATCTCTGCAGACACTTGATTCATGTCACGGACTACAAAGCTCAGAGTTTAAACTTAGACAACTTCAAAGAGGCTAAGTAATGCAAGATAAAATCTAAACAAAATGTTGATTATCTGAACTCTGTTATATTGGCCTTCTACATGGGCATTTTCTTTGGGAATGTATGGAGAAGTCATTTGTGGGTGTAAATCTTTCAGAATGCAGCAGTTAGTATACAGCCATTAGTTACTCATCCATGAAAACATTACATAACACAAAACAGCACGTATGAGCCTTCAGGAAAAAAATATGAAGTTTTGCAGAATCCTGCTCGTGGACTTTTTATGTATCATGCCCTGAACGTTTCAAAATGAGCAAACAGAAATTTACTAGGCAATGCACGTATCCAACAAAAAGGCTAATCTCGGCCCAAGGAGCCTGCAATCGAATTATAAGACAAGACGTAGCAGATAGAGATTGACTGACACACAAAGAAGGCACAGAGAAAGCAGGACAGAGGACTGAGCTACAAGCGCCCTCAGCATACCAACAGTCTAACTATTAAGTTACTCAGAGGAAACATAATTTATCTGAGAAGACTATTAGTTCCTAAATGCATCTGAAAGCTTTTTCAGAAAAGGAAATTTTAAAGGAAATTTTAAAAGCTTACCTCAGAAACAAAGACATGGAACTAAATGGATCTAAGCAGATAATACATTTTAAACCCTAGGCTGGTAACAGAAAACACACAGACACATAGAGTCTTGACTCCAGAATAGAGGGCTAGACACATGAATTCATGAATTCTAGGACTTTTTCTTGCTTGTTTGTTTTTGTTATTTAATCTTCCTATCACCTTCCAGCAGTTGTTTCCCCTGTGCTCTTTCATTAGTCTGATGGTATATTAAACCAGTATGATTGCTGTAACAAAAGAGCTAATTGTGTAATATCCACCATCCTGGGAGGATATGGCATGCAGAGGAAACAGAGGAGGAAAATCTTTACGATTTTCGGCGATTTGAAGTTTACGACAGTGAGATAACAGATATAATACCACACAGAAGGCAAAAATCCACGGGATATTTTTCCTACCTAAGCATGTGAATCATTAGCTTGGTTAGTTAGCACTTCAGCAGTCGGGAAGAGTTTCTTTCTCAAATCTAATATTTGCAGATGCAAATTTAGCAGAAGAAGGTTTGAATGTATTTTTATTTTCCCTTCCGCTGTGTTTGTTTCTAACAGAAGGATGCATTTGCTTCTCAGCATGCAGTGGCACTTCATACAGATCCATCTGAAAAATACTGAAGTTTTTTTATCCTAGCACATCTGTGCTATCTGCAGTGTGTGCAACAAGAAGGCACTCTTTAGCAAAACGATACAGCATGGAGTGGATTAAAATGTTGTTCAGCTAAAATAGAACACAGTTGTTCTGCTTGAGCATGCCTATAATTTCAGAGATTTGGTGCAGAACTGAAATGTAACCGAAAAACATAAAAAATTCACATTGACCCTTTAAATGCCGTCTCCACAAACATGCTGCTTTTTGGTCCATTTAACTGGTGGCCTAGAAAGATGTTATGATTAACTTTTAGCCTGTCCCATTTACATCATAAAATATAGTTGCTCACCCTTGAGTTTATTTCACGGTTGGACAGGGTCAGGGGTCCCACATCCATAGACATTATTGTGCATTTTGATTGTGTCTCCATTTACAGAATCTACTTAAATATAGCATGAAGCCACATAACGTATTAATGTCATTTGACTGAGAATCCAGACTTGCAATACTTTTCAAATAATTCAATTAGATTGGATCTTGAAATGTGGGGATCATCCTCAGTTTCTTCTGCTCAGCTTTACAAAGTAATAAAATCTCTGAATCACATGAACTTTGAACCAGATCATTTTTCTTACAGAATCATCTAACCACATATAAGACTGAAAAATATCTTCTAAAGTGACTCAGGAGTCACTGTAGGACTCCTGGCTATTTTAGACAACCGAATCTCATAATTCTCTATTAGAAAATCTCAATATTAAACTAGTTTGTTTGCCACATAATAAACTGAAGTGGTTGCAGAATCTCATTGTTCTGGTTTTAGAAATGCTGTTTTCTCTATCTTCAGTCTACCTGTATTCATATAGTCCATATTTCATGGAATGATGTTTCATGCTAATTCATATTTATTCATTTTAGGGCCAATGTCTATAACTTAATTATAACTTCTCCCATAACTTCTCTTATAACTTCTTACTTTATCATTTAAGGATCAACCATATTTAAGCTTTTGTTTTAAATAAATAAGTAAATAAATAAAGCAGGACAGATACTTCACATAAAACAGACTCTCCATTCCTCTTTCTTCATAAATCATCCCCCCAGCTCTTATGGTTTTTTTTTTTTTTTTTGTTTTTTTCTCTCTCTTTTTAGCTTGGGCACTTAGAATTGTACCCAGTTCTGATAAGGTCTAACTGGTCTTTTACAGTGGCATTAACACTCCCATAGATGTCTACAGAAATAGTTCACCCTTACCTCATATTGGTCTTTTTCACTAATAGTACATGTTTCTAGGTCATACTTAAGCTGTGACTGATAAAGAAACCCTTTCTTTATAACCCTTTCTTTTACCCTGTATAGACAGTCGTAAATAGCTTGGTTAGAGCACAAGGCTGTCACAAATACAAATGCTCACGAATTAATTCAGGCTGGAAATGAGATGATTTCTAAGCATCTAGATAGATTGACTCCAGGGTGGACTTCCAAATGTAAGAAAGCACAGGAGTACAACCCAACTATTATTAGTGCCTTGAAATGAGAAAGGGTCACCAGTTATATGTGAGAAGCAGAACTTAGGATGCAGAAGTCTCTGTTCTGGCGCAGGGCTGAAAGCAGCCCAAGGAGGATGGGAGAGAAACGGAGGAACAGGCAAAATGCTCCCTTCCAAGGGGATGGGAACCACGTGGGGCTCAAAGGGGAGACTGAGATGGCAGGAGGTGGGAGGAAAGCTTGGCCTTGGTTCTTTCCTTCCCATTATAATTCTTCCCTTTATGAAACACAGAATACCACATAGGTTTTATATTTTGTAAACAACAACAAAAAATCACAAACACAGATGATCTGCATGCAATAAACATTTACAGATGGGTATCTAGCTCCCTAATACTGGGTGGCAACAAGCCCACACTTCCACTTTAAGGCAGTGGGCCTCTGGCACCTTGAGGGCTTAAACCTACCCTGGGCCACAAGCTCACACCTCTGCTGATAACGCAGTGCAAGCCAAGCCCAGCAAAGCCTCAGTTCAGTTCTGCCCTAAGATAGGAGCAACGTCACTTCAACTGCAACATAGGCTTAACATGTAAGAAACATCATGAAAAGGTATATGAAAATACATCACTGCGGGAGGAGTATTCTGGGACTAAAAATACCTGTTTTTCTTTGTATTTGCATGTGTGTTAATATAATTGCATTTTGAAATTATATCAGAAATAACTTTGCAATTGAGTTCTATCTTTAAGTGCTTTTATTTTACTTCTCTATTTTCAAATACTGCTCAAATCTTTCTTCGGCACTGGATTTTTGCTGACAAACCTCTTAAAAACTGTTTTTTGCCATCAATGGCATAAACGTGTGTTTATGCAAAAGCATATATTTTATAGCTTGCAATATTTTACAAGTGCTTCAGGTTTATTATAAATGAAGATTACACTGCTTCAATGTTGTGTTCCATGACAGCTCAGTGTATTAGAATAAGAGATATTTGATGTATAATGACATGTTAAGCCGTAAATGATAGACTGGACTTTACTCAGCGTGAGTCAAGACACTCTGTTGAAGGGCAAAATATCAGTGGTTCAGATAGTTCTTTTTTTTTTTTTTTAATTTGCTCTGGAAGCACAGCAGTACCTTTGATTTTGAACTGGGCATGTGCCAAAAATCTATATAAATATGTCTCTCTTCACCCTAACAGTCTGTTCAAAGACAGGGTGAAACAAATGATTATTGCAAATTCTGTGTATTGTATTAAACCATTCCTCAAAAAAAAGATCAGAGCAAATTGGTTCGTTTATACACTTCTGTACATTTAGTCTTCTGATTCAAACAGAGAAAATAACCTTGTAAAACACAGATATAAATCAGACTTAGTATTTTGAAGGAGGGAAGATTTCACTAGCTCTGTTACCTGCACCAGCAAACATAGAGGAGTAACTTAAAACAATAAAATGATATCTATGCAAATATAATTTGCTGAATACATGTCTGAACCACATGCACAAAACCTATGAGAAACACAACCGTTCATACATTTAAGATTATTTATACTTGTAAAATTATTCACGTGCATGTGGTGTTCATGTGCTGTACATTTATTAGTATTTTAGTCAGGCAACCCTTTGTTATCAATATGAACATTCACTGAAAAGGAAGAACCAAATAAATACCTAATATTTAGTAAAATTCTAATTTATACATCAATTCATCTACCTTACCTACTATTTTTCAGCCAAGTATGTTTATATGTCCCACGTCTTGTTCCTAAGTATTTACTCACTTCTACTTCCATCATTACTACTTCATCATCATTGCAGCAGATACAGCATTATTTCCTGACTTTGCAGATAGCTTAACCAAATATCTCATATCAAAAACATACAGTTTGCACATGGTCCCGTCTACCAAATAATCGTGTTTTCATGCTTTATTTCCCTGTCAATATCAGATCATTTTCTATTCCCAACTGAAAAAGGTAGTACTCGTCTCTTTCTGTGTAAAGGAAAAATATACTATGCATATCATAATACCTCTAATTCTTTTTTATGCCATAAAGGTTTTCAATAAACCATGCCTCTTAGACCATGCCTATTTTGTATTACTCGTCCTTTTTTTTACATATTTTATATATATTACTAAAAGTCCTTTATGTCCTCAAAAATATGCCCTACACCATTAGCAGCACGTTTTGTTTACACACGACATTTATTATACCCTTTACACATTAATTTGACATTGTAGCATCTTGTCCTGTGAATTGTCCTTGTTCAACAGACTCATTTTGTAATCAATCTTGAGATGAACAGTGACTACACAAAGTGACACAGAAGTCATTTAACACCCATTCCCTAGCCCTTCAGATTCCATTGTCATGAATAACAACACTGTGTGTGTGTGTGTGACAGGTTCAACATGTGAGGCCTGACTACATCTTCACATACTCTTCTTATCTGAGTAATTACAGGCAATTTCAGAAAAGAATGGCAGGGCAGACTGAAATTGGTGGTCTGCAGCCGAGTCTGTATGATTTAGTTCTCGTGTGTCGGACAGGAAGGGTTATTAACACTGAATTCAGAGTACACATTTTGCAAAGCAGGGTAAATACATGCATGGTCTCACCTTCAAGATTCAGGATCTTGCCTCTTCACTATTTGACAAGTCTGGTCTGCAGTAAAGAAGGATGCACCAGCAGCTAGACTACTAATTACCTCCAGAAGGCATTGCATCCCTGCCTTTTTATTCCGGGATAACACATCAAGGCAGCAAACATGCCATAAAACATTCAAGCAAAGTTTGTTTGAACATAGAGAAGAGCCTAGGAAATAAAAGAGCACAGATTTCCTAGAGCTCCCTTTCCTCGCAGAAAGGCTACCGGAGATGTGATAGGTGAGTTCTCAAAAATTAAAGGCTCCTATTTGGCTCCATGAGCCAATATGCCAGAACGTGGGAACACGGATACCCCGAGTCACAACTCAGAAGCAGAGGTAGGTACTTCTACACATGGAATATAGCAGTGTACCCGAATGTCATATTGCACTGTCCCAGCCTCTTGCTCTAAGTGTTATAATGACTGTACTTTCTGATCCTTTAGCTAAAAGCAGAACTGACGTCTTCTCCTTTTCTTTGTGCCCTTTCAACGGACTGGCAGAAATTCCAGGTCCCCTGGAATTAATTCTCAGGTCCCCTGAGAAAAGAGTTCAGAATAATGTGTACGAACCTATCTGGGTATTACAAGATGAACTTTTATAATGCACTTCGTGTCATGCATATAGCACTGATTCACTTTGACACAATTAATATCTTCAGCATTTTCTTTTATTGTCTCTAACTGAGAAAGGGGAATTGATACTCCCAGGGCATATCAACGCAATAGTGTGCATGGCCTTCATAAGATATCATAGCATTTGCTTTGCTTTGTGCCTATGAAATGTGAACATAAACCCATATTATCATCTTTATGTAAAGATTCAGTTAATCATTTGCTGCATCAAAGCTATATAAATCTCCACGCTTAGCTTATATACCTGAAACAAGGAAACAAGCACATTTCTTTTACGAGCATGGATCTGGGATCAGTAAAATTCAGAACATGATGGTAAATAAAACCTATGAACTTTATTTTTAAGGAACACAGCTACTGAACAAAAAAGAAGAAAGAAAGAAAGAAAGAAAATCAAATCACTTGCTAGTATTGTTAAAGAGTAGATAACTGCAAGGTGTATTTAGAGAAGACCACTTCCACAGATTTTGCATATGTGGCTTCAGATCGGGTCATGTATGAAATGCTGATGTCTAAATCAAGGATCTGGCCCTACAGAGGTTTCCTTGCTCACTACTCCTGCAGGGGAGAAAAGCCGGCACCGCCAGGGGGCAATTAATACAGCACATGCCGAAAACATCCGGCAGCCTTCCGATTTCAGAAAAAACGCCATCACCCAAGGGGCCTGAATTCACAGTATCCTCGGCGTTTGTCTTAGCAGAGACAGGACACTTTGAAAAGGCTGATCATAGAATAATTATGGTCGGAAAAGACCTTCAAGATCATCAAGTCCAACCATAAACTTATCCCCATCCTGCCTGCTAAACCATGATCACAAGCATCTCATGTGCACGTTTCTTGAACATGACCAGGACTGGGGACTCCACCACTTCCCTGGGCAGCCTGTTCCTAGGCT
>NW_010577040.1:63321-128289 GCF_000705375.1 Tinamus guttatus | reverse complement strand
TATATATATAAATAAATTTATTTATCTATCTGTATAGAGAGAGTACCCGTTTAGCTACTACTCCAGCTTTTATTTACAGGCATTATCCAAGCGTCTGGGTAAAATTATTCGTGGGCAGCTAGACCAGGACAACCGTGGGGTGATTTATACAGATGCCTTTGTCTCCCGGCACCGAGCTCGCATCCGTGGCCTCTTCTCTGCAATTACTCGGTAAATTAAAACACCTATAACTACACTTTGAAGTGTAGTGGATGTTTTTTGTTTTTTTGGGGGGTTTTTTTTGGGTGGTTCTTAAACTTACTTGTGACTGGAGAAAAAAAAAAATTCTTCAAGTAAAGTTTAGTTTATTGGGGAAAAGAATTGTGTGAAGCTTTTGAATATGCTCACCAAAATACTCACCTTAGATTCCCTTTTTTTCTTTTTTTCTTTTTCTTTTCTTTTCTCTTTTTTTTTAATAGAAGTCAGATGAATAAGGAAAATAACTGACACTTTTTTTTGACTGAAGAGAGTATTAGTCAGTAGAACTTGTATTTGTCTGGAACGAATCTGTCACTACTCCCTAGGCAGTTATATATTAGCATCTACTTAACACATTGAATACAAAATAGTCTTTGTAACTTGACCAGTAGCTTTCTGTATCAGCAAAAGTTTATGTATGATAATTATTGATAATTATGGTAGCTGCGTTTTAAAATGTACATAGCTACATTTGGACTTAAACTTCCTAGGTTGTGCTAAAGTTCAGTGTAGCACCTGGGAGCTAAAATATGATGCAATTTTGTCTACCAGGGGCAATTCTACTATCTAGATTGTCCATGTGAGTTTTAGTTTAACTTACGTCATTTTGTTTTCTTTTTTTCCAAGGCCTACCCCTGTAAGTAACTTGATCACTCGTTACGGATTTCAGGAACATTTACTTTACTGTGAGTTTCATTCAGACTGTTTTGTGGTTCTTCTAGTTAATTGTTTCTTTTTTCCTGAAAGTATGCTTTCAATTAAGCATTGTAGTGTATAGCACCAATTCTGAAATAGAACTGCTAGCATAAAGTGTTGCACCTTTTATACTCTCCACCACTGAAGAGGTGCTTATGTGTATCTAAAGCAGTGAAAGCATTGATGAAATGACTCTGAGTGCAGAATGGTCCAATAATTTAGTACTTGCTTTTGTCATCTGTTTCCTTATTTGCCCTTAGCTACTGTCAGTTTTATCAGTGAAGCTCACAAAAGGGGACAGGTTTTGCAACTGCTGAAACTTTAGGAGGGACTTAGTTGTTTCTTGCTTCTAATGTTGCAGCTTTTCTTTGACTACCAAGACTCTTCTCCTGTCTGTTCAAAACACTGTTTCAAGCAGGATCATTAGTTATGTGTGCTGCCTGTCCAAGCACTGCTGCTTTTTGGAACCCTTTAGTGGCTTCTTTGCCTATCTTCCCATGAAAGTCAGTATAGTAAGGTTGTTCTTTTGGGGCAGTGGGTTAACTTTTTGCCTTCAAGGTACTTCACACGTGAGCTTTACTGAAATATTTCTCTGCTTACTTTCGTGTTCTTTATTTTAAGTTTATTCAGTAAAATTGAAAACCTTAGCAGTTAAATCATATAAACATTTTGCTTTTACATAATTAGTGTAAGATTTGTGGAGGATTTTTTTTTTTTCTCCTAGGAATGTATCATGCAGGTACTCATATATTAAAAGGAAAATCTGCTCTACTGCTTTGTAGTAGTCTTACATTAGCCAACAAATTTCAGCATGCAGTTGCAATCTCATTTTAAGACTGTCTGATCCTACCAGAACGTGATCATGCATTGCTTGTGTACAATTTCAGCCTGATTTGAAGTTCTAGTCTTAGTGAAAGTGTTTTTCTACATCACTATCTCCCTAAAAATAGCACAATGGCTATGTGAGGTTTTAGTACTTTTTTGGGTTTTTTTCAGTAAGTGTTCCTTTTTATATAGTTTATCCTTTTTACTCCCTTACAGTTTTTATTTTCTTCTATCCATTTTCTGTAATGCATTTTTTTAATCTGACAAATTTTGGAATACTTTAAAATACCATTTAGAATGTGTTATTTTAAGTATTCACTTTTTGTGCTCATCATTATTATCAGTGTTTGTCAGTTTTGTATCTCTTTCAGAAAAAAGTGTTCTAATATTCTAAATAGTCTGAGAATATTTAGTTGCAAGTTGAGTATATTACTTGCATAATTTATGAACAGCTGATTACTTAATCACCACTTAGTGTTAGATGAGACAAACAACTGTTTTTGTGTCTTTCACATAGCCATGCTGTTCTTCATATTAAGATGACCTCATGTTATGATGGGCAATAACTAATTTTAGAAAGGAGAAACCATTTGAGTTATTAATAACAGTAATTACTAAGCATAATGAAAGCACAATTTTTCCTCATTTCCAGACATTGTATCTGACCTAGACCAAGCACAGAGGAAAACTTGTGAACTTCAAGTTCTCTTGAAAGAGAACTAACATGACACTGCAAACTGCCCAGTCACCTTTAATTATAAGTGTGAGATTACTGTAGGTCTGTGCATGTTCTAGTGCTTTATTTTAAAACCAAGGCTATCTAGACGTGATTCCTGTATCAGCTGTGAGATCTGCAGTGAAAGCTTTTTCTCTGTCCTGATATTTTAGAATTGATACTTAAAATGATATAAACATTGTCACCTTCATTTCTTCACTTTTTTTTTCTTTTTTCTTTTTTTTTTTTTTGCCTAAGACTGAGTCAGTGCTAACTTTCTACAAAATTGAGATACCTATTTAAATTTTATTCTTTTTGTAAGAATTGAACTAAAAACAAGTTAAGATTTCCAGCAGAGAGCCAGACTCATTTTCGGGGTATTGTGTAAATAAGACCGACATGTTTTCCAGTTCCATGTTTTCCAACAGATTAAACTATTAGGAATTATAAAAATCTAGTTTGATTTTCAGCAGCTGTTTTGTAAGCTGCATTTTATACTAGGTAACTGAAACATGGCAGAATATGATTTTCAGCACTATTCTTAGTTTAGGTAAAATTGTTTCTTGTTTAAATCAGTTTTCTTATGTTTTTCCAGTGTAACGGCTGCTTAGGTTCTTTAGTGGCATTCTTGTCCAAAAGCTGGTAGAGTACAGGGACATATCTATACTGGGCATGTCTGGGGCAGCGGGAAAGAAGTCATGATATAGAATACAGTATTTCCTCTGGAATCAAATTTTCTGGTAAAGTTTGCTGAGAAGGAAACTAAACCTTCCTAGGTTGTAGCTGTACTAACCATGTTGAAGTGTTGGTCACTAACTCATATGTTACAAGTAAGGAGCCATACCATTTGATGTCTTTTCATGTTTGTCTGCAGGGTAACAGTATCAACATATTCCACACAATTAAACTGAGGTAAAAACTGCCAAATTTTGCTGCTTCCTACAGTTTTGTTAGTGGCTTTGACTGATCCTTGATCTTTCGTGGAGGTTGGAAGGGGTTTTACATCTGGTGTCATGTAAAAGACAGTAACAGAACATAGGATGCAAATCAGCCATGCCTGAGCACCTTTAGTGAATTAACAATATGTTACTTAGCATCAAGAGAGCCTTGCTTTGGTACTAAGTAACCCACATGATCCTTGCCAGCAACATTTGTGCATTGCCAGGTTGGTAATGGCGTGACTGTTGAAAACCATGAAGATAGTGACTATTACATTGTGTGCTCACATTTATTTGAGTGAAGTAGCAGCTTTTTACACTTTTCTAGTGTGTTCAGATATGTCTTCATCATGTTAACATGCATCCAGGGAACTGAAAGAGAACATTGTTAATAAAATGCTGATATACTTGGACTGTCTGGCCAGAGAAAGATAGTTTTATGGCTACAGTTCATAAATTAAAAGCTAAAACTTCCTAGGTAAGTGTTAAATAAAAAGTGTTTTAATCCTGCCAATGTAGTTTCCTCTTTTGGAATGTGTGCAATTTCCAGAGATTTTATCTCATTTATCAACATTTTCAGAAGTGTTGAAAGTAATTGTTGGAACTCATGAATGTTTTGCTAGAAAAAGCACTTCGGCTTCTAGTTTGCTTCAACCGAAAGGAACGAAATAGGGAAAATAATTGCTATGTTTTGAATAGTGGTTACATCTAAGTGAAAAATATTTCTTCGTGTTTTTTTGTTTATTTTTTGTTTTTTTCAGCTGTGCTGGAAGAACTTGTTAACACTGGTCGTCTAAAAGGCACTGTGGTTGGTGGGAGACAGGATAAGGCTGTTTTTGTCCCAGACATCTATGCCAGAACACAGAGCAACTGGGTGGATTCCTTTTTCAAGCAGAATGGTTACTTAGGTAATTGATCTTAATTTATAGGGATAAAATATCTTTAAGATGTCTTTAGGTAATTAGATTTATCCTAAGATAGCTCCTGTCTAGGGTTAAGTTGCACAGGAATAAGTGAAAATTAATACAGTAGTTGATATTCCCCTTGCTTCAGTTAAGTGTGTCATTTTAGCACAAAGAACCGTATTTCAGCAGAAGGAACCGTGGTGCTAAACAGTAGCTTTCTTTCTCAGAGAATTAAAATGCTACTTGTACTGTGATGAAAATATTTAAGTTGACTGCTCATTTTGGACTTTTCAGAGTGTTGTATTTGAATGAGGTAGGTAGTTTCAGGTGAGGCAATAAAACGTAAGCTGTTATGCAGTGCACAGGAAGAACCTTTTCCAAAATAAGATTTCACAAAACTGAAGTGGGCACAGTGCCCATGCTGTGCCTGATTTGAGTCTAAACAAGTCTGTCCTGTTTTAAAACTGAGCAATGCTGATGCTAGTGTTTTAAAAGAGGAGCTATGGGAAAATATAGACCTGTATAAACATAGGGAAGTACCCCCACAGTCCCAAAGGGCCAGTCCCTAAATAACAGGCAGGCTCACATTCCAAAAAGTCTCAGCATATTTTAATGTAGTACTACTAAGTGTTTCCATGATATTGCTTGACTGAAGGAGTATCTGTCAAAGTCTTTAGATGTTTTCAGAATGTCTAAGTATAAACTAAGTATTTGAGATATTTTGCTTGTGGGGCATTGCATGATCCTGCGAGTATATCTGAATAGCTTAAGAAAACAAAATGTTTGGACAGTATTGTGGATAAGTGCTCATTTTGCACTAGAATACATTTTCTTTTGCAAAAAGTATTTAGAATCTGATAAAAGCAGATTTAAAAAAAAAAATAGGCCAAAATCATGTCTGTAAATTTCTGTATTTCTATTAATTATATCTAGCTGTACCATCTTTTACTGAACCAAGTTTTAAGTCATCATCTGCTTGAAGTAGTACTTGTTTGTGTTGTCTACATGTAAGTTTGTCCATATGTAAACTTGTTTTTTATACTGCTGTTCCTGCTTTCAGGAAGGTTTACCAGTTAAGATTTCATATGGTTTTGAAGATACTCATATTAACAGACTTATAACTATCTTTCAGAATTTGATGCGTTGTACAGACTTGGCATCCCGGATCCATCAGGCTACATTAAAAAAAGATACAAGTCTACACAGCTCTTATTCCTGAGAGCATCTTGTGTTGGTCAAGAAATTGTGGATCAAGTAGAAGCTTCTGTAGAGGAAGCCATCAGCTCTGGAAGCTGGATAGATGTAGCAGTAAGCTGTCTTATTTATTTTGCCAAATTTTTGTGTCCAGTGATATCCTATTGGAGATTAATGCATCTATAATGTAATTCCCATCTTGTTAGGCTTGTTAGGTTTTTTTTTTTTTTTTTTTTTTTTTTTTTTTTTTTTTTTTTTTTTTTTCCCCTCCTAAGTAGTGAGGTGTTAGCGATTTCACCCTGGATAAATCCCGATTAGAAGCCTTAGAAGCTAGCTGTTCACTTACAGGATTTCTGTATCTGGTGAGCTGCATTTTGAAAGAATTCCTGTGCTTTGTTCCAAAAATTATCCTGATATTCCAGATCAGTGTTGATCACATTGCATGACCTGTTGGCACATTAGAAGATTAAAAATAATACTTACTTTTAAGGTATTAATTTAATTTTAGAAGCGCAATACATTTTGAGTAGCTAACAGTATTGAATGGGGTGTCTATGGATCCTTTTTGTGCATCTAGAAGCATGATTTTCTATTTTCGAATAGATGTTGTATATAAATGGTTTTCATTTTCTTTACCTTAGACTCTTCTGCCCAGCTCTTTGTCAGTAGAAGATGCTGGCATTTTGCTTCAGCAAGTGATGAGATCTTTCAACAAACATTCTTCAGGTTTAGTCTTCAGTGACACCATCGTGGTTAGTGAGAAATTTTTAAGCAGCTGTATTGATCTGTTTTCTGATCTGATGCAACAGAAAGCTGAAAAGGTACTTTTTCTTTAATTGAACTGTATGTGATACATTTTGAGTGTTGGGGTACAGTTTATCTAACTTTGTTTGCTGTTACCAACTCTACACCTCCTGTGAAGCGTAGCTCCAGGAGGAGGACAGGAATGAAAAAAGAATGTTTATGTAACATCTGAAACTTAATGTGCAGTAAATTGTTGCTCACGGAACACCATCATTCTAACAGTGAGATCAGATGTTGAATGAGAAAAGAAAAAATATGTCTTATGCTGTTGCACTTGGAAAACATCATGTTAGATTAGTATGCTTCACAATGGCCAAGTGGCATGAATGTCCCTATATATTTTTTTTATTAATGTTTTTTTGCTATTAAGTGAATGATCTTTATTTTAGGAAATGAAAAATAACCCTGTTAATTTAATCACTGAAGAAGACTTAAAACAGGCATCTGTTTTGGAAAATGCATATACTAACAAAAAAGACAAAAAGGATGAAAGAAGGAAGAAAGCAACAGGTAAGGTATCAGCATGTAGTTTTATTTACAGGGAGAGCAAAATGCATTGTTGAGCCTTTGGAATATTTAAAGTTTAAACATAAAGTCCACTATCTACCTCTAGTCCATTGCAGAAGATAGGTAGGAAATAATCAGACGACTTCCTACGTTTATATTATCGGTATAGAGATAGCTGAGGTGTTTTTTACTCTTTCACATGTTTCTGGTTTTTAAAATATTATCCAGGCTAAGTGTTTTCAGTCCTAGAGAAGACTTTATATGGATGTTGTGTTGCTACAGCACTGCTGAGCACTCTGTGTTGAACCCACATGCAGAGTTGTATGTGCCATTGAAAGTAACAGAATTAGAGCGCTGATGCATCTAGCTTAATTGAATATACTCATTTGAAAAATAAAACATGAGATTCTGCTCTTAAAAAGGCCATGACTGAGTTGGCATGGAAACTGAACTTGTTCTTGCCACAAGAGACTGCAGACTTTTCTAGGCCATAACTGAAGCAGAGAAACTTGAACTTTGATTGAACTGTCAGAAATAGAATGTCTTCAGTTTCCAGCTTTCTGCAGAGTAAGACTCAATTATTAAGTCTATGTTTTTTATGGATACCTTCACATCCACAGATAATGTATGCTGCACCATCAGCAAATGCTGTCCTGATTTATTTTCTGTATTGGTTCTTAGGTGTATTACCCCCAAGATGATTAATATTGTGGTATAAAAATTGGGTGTCATTATAAAATAATGACAAAAAGTGGCAAATGTCACATTGCCCATTTTTTTTATATATATATATATATATACATATGTGTGTGTGTGTTTCACTTAGTTTTTCAAGACTATGTGTCTGTAGATTTAATTATTCTGGAGTTCAGATTTCTTCCAAGTGGGGGGGGAGGGGGGAAACAGCAAGCAACAAGCAGCAAAGCAGCTGCTTTGTGAGGAGGAACTATATTGTAAATTAAGATGCTGTTGGCAGTGTTAGTACATTGTACATGGATTACTGCATCTAGGGACTAAATAATTTATGTTTGTCAGAACTGGATCACATCGTTGCTCTACAGTCATATAGGAAAAGCCGAACAGGAATTAGTGTTGTAGTTAATTGAGTGCACACTTGCAAGAGTATTTTTGGATAAGCTATGTAGGATTATTTCCCTTAACCCTTATGCTGCCGCAGATTTTATGTGAAACATTTTTGAGTAGCTCAGTTATTTAGAATCAGTGAATGGTGTTATTAAATGCTCTGTCAACCAGCAGAAAAATCTGTATCCGTGATATGGACACTGGTATTTCCTTTTTTGTTTGTTTGCTTTTTTCGGGTTTTTTTTGGCTTGCTTTTTTTTTTCCTTGATGACGTGTACCTTTGATATGATTAGTATTTGTATTTATTAGTGACATTTGTTTAAATGAAGCTTTAGCTCTCTTTTACTTTTTTTAAGTATAAAATCGTCATAGCTGTAATAAGACTCTGGAATGTGTGTTCTGGGTTGAGGGGGTTCAGTTCTGCTTTCCTGTTTACTAATCGCCTCTATCCCCACCAGAGGGCAGTGGAAGCGTGAGAGGAGGAGGAGGTGGTAATGCTAGAGAGATCAAGATTAAGAAAACTAAAAAGAAGGGAAGAAAAGATGCCGACAGCGATGAAGAATCGCAAACAACTAGCACAAGTTTGTCATTTGTTTTGAGCACTATCTTCAGTGGCATGCTCTTATCAATTGCTTCTGCATATCTCTGATCTCTGAAACATGATCACACTTAAATGTTCTTTTTTGTTATTTGATGGAATACCAATAGTGTACTTCCAACTAGACTCTGATAATGACAGAAAATACTTTTAAATGAGATATTTGATGTTATGAAGTGTAGTATATTTTCTGCAATGCAATTCTGAAAGATCCACTTAATTTGCATTTAAATTATTTTTCAAGATTGCTCAGCTATTACTTTTTTTTGTATAGCCTTACATGATTTGCAATTGATGTTGCTAAGACCGCTCACTTGTAGTAGCTGAACCGTATTTGAAGAATGCTGTTTGACAGACTTCACTTCTGAATGATTTCTTTTGTAGGAAAAAAATAGTCATCAGATTTCTGAACCAAAAATCTCACAATAAATCAGATACAGCTATTCAAATATAAATTATACCATTCCCAAAACATGATTTAAACCCCCTCTGCAGCTGCTTGTCTAGTCTTATAGTTCATTGCTGCTGTGGCCCAAGTGGGAAGCTCACTGATTTCCATTCATTCGGTTTCCTTATGTGCAGAATATTGCTCTTCTCATGCTGCACCCGGAACATGGGACATCCGTCCTTTTCTGGTTCCCAGCTACCAGCCTGAATTCATTCTTAAATGTAAAAACCTCCTTTGCAACATGCAGATAAACTTGATAGTTTTCCCCGAAACAAAACATAGATGCACCAATTCGTGTATGTTTAAAGCAGTGTATGTGTTTATCATACTCCTTGGAGCTTCACATGAAGTTCAATATTATTTGATTATCATCTTATATAGCCACCTGAAATAGAGGACACTCTTTTAAGTGACAGTGTATCTCCTTGAATGGGGTCTTTGGAGGAAAAAAAAAAATTTCTGTTCGGTTTAGCTTTAAAGTGTTTCATCATCATAATTTCTGAACTAATGCATGGAGCCAGACAGTTTCAAAGTCTTTCAACAAGGACCCATGTCCTAGTATATTTCTTAAGTTGTCTGCAACAAAAGTAATTTTTAAGTGATCAGAAAATATGCATAAAATTTAACTAGCATTAGCTTTAGCTAGTCTTTTTTTTTAGTTGTTGTTTATGCATTTCTTTTATGCAGTTTTCAACTTTGAACCATTTCAGTATCTCATGCCACAGTGTAACTGCAACAATATTAAATGCAATGTTTTGTCAATGAATGTTGCTCGTGGCCACTGCAGGCAGAAAAAAGCAGCTGGAGTTCCCTTTCCTGTCCCAAGAAGAAATTCAGGATGTTTTAAAGACCCACATAGAGGATTGCCCTGAGGAGCTTATTACAGAACTCGCTGGACATATAATAAGGTAAGTGCAGTGATTAATTTAAGCTAATAGGAGACGGTCTTCTATTTGTTTCAAATGCATCTTCTTTTTTTTTTTTTTTTTTTTGCATGTGGATAGGTAGATTTGTTTGTGTTGCTGATGGAGGTGAACCACAGTATTCTCTTTCTGTGCAACTCTGTATTACACAGATCCTCACATATAAGAAATCTGTGTTGGTACAGTAGTAAGAAATACTTCTGTCTGACAGCAGGTGATTTTTGTGTTCTTTGTCAGCAAGCATTTTCTGGTTCATGGGTGTGTTTTCACTGAAGCTTGTCCTGATCTGTGTTGGGATTTCCTCAGTCTCATCTTCTGTACAGTGCCTGCTACATATCCCCCTGACATCTGTGTGACTGGTAGTATGATAGGTCAGCAAACTGATCTAACACACCATGCATGGTGTAGCCAGTCATGCTTTTGTAAATGCCAAAAGTGTATTTTAATTTCCTAGGGCTTTGTTATGGTTTTGATTGTGTTTTCATTTATCTCATCAATCTGTGGCATTCATGTCCCACTCATTTATTGTGTAATGAAGTAGGTTTCACTACTGCTGATATATTTGGAAAAGCATACAAAGTTTTATACTTTAACATCTCCCTTTTTCTCTCTTCTTCCCTTTTCTAAGACCTCTGACAAAAAGTTACCAGGATGTTGTACGTTCTGTTTTTACATCTTCATCATCTTCTTCCTCTGGAGCCAGCAGAAGACAGACTATGAAGGACTTGCAGGAAGAATTCTCCAACTTGTACAATAACATTCGATTATTTGAAAAGGGAACAAAATATTTCACAGGTACAATAAATATATACTTTTAAAAATGTACCCCATCAAGGATGTAGAATTTGTTCTAGAATCAACATTTAAGATCAAAGAGCAACACCTTCTGAAAGGTGAACTTAAGGATGTGTTCACATTGCCTAGCTCTAACCAGAAGATACTGCTGGAGTGCATAAATGTGCACCTTAACTGAATTATGTTTTTTATTTCATACCCATAATCTTCATTCTATCAAGGTGATTGTGAGTTCTTGTTTGTTTTTCCAAATTGTTTTTCTCCCTTCCCTGATTTTGTGTTTTTTCTAAAATTAAGCTTTGTTCATTGTCTGCTGTTTCACTAATAAGATTATAGAATATGCCTGTCCCTAAGAAGCTTCACTGAAAACCTTCCTTCAGGTTGATGGTGAAACATTAGTAATTGCTCCTTGAGAAAAGGTTCTCAAATAAGGGGTAGATATGTGTAGATTTACCTTGTAGTGGGTTACTCTACTGGAACTCTCTTCAACTGCATACACTTTTTTTTTTTTTTTAACCAAATAAAGTGATAAGAAAATATTATAGATATTTTCAGGATTCTCTGCTGTAATCAGCTTTTTTTGAGAATTTTCACCATGGAGGGTGTTCAGCAAAAGGAAATATTAATCAAAAATATGTTCCTATGTTTTGGAATAAATTTAGTTATTTTCCATTAGCTTCTGTTCTGCTACCTCTCTCTGCTACCTTCTGCTACCTCAAGTACTTTTGACTTGTTGACTGGCCATGTTTGTTCATTAGCAGTGTGTGCTATTGAACTGGATGCATCTCTGGACCAATAACCGTGTGCTCGAATGCACATACAGACCTGAAAGGTTATTTTCACTGAAGTGTGCTCTACAAGCAACCTCAAATGAGGGATGGTAGCCTCATACGTCCAGATGACTTTCCCATGGTTTATAGCCTGCATCTTGGGAAACACTATAGTGTCCTTTCCTCTGAAACCCACTAACTACTGAAAACTACTTTTAATGACAGGCAGTTTGTTTTTCTTTTTTTCTTTTTCAACAGATGAGACTCAGACTAACCTGGTCAAACACCTGCTGAAGACTGTCTGTACAGACATTACAAACCTTATTTTCAACTTCCTAGCATCTGATTCAATGATGACGACAGAAAATTCTTCTGCTATCACAAGTGAGGTCTGCAGATACCATTTATTTTTTAATAAGCTCAGGCACATCAGTGATGTTCACCTAATATATTTAATTATCTTCTGTTTAAATATTCATGCAGATAAGATATTACCGATGACTTCTACTCTTTCACCACAATAGGTCAGGATGAAGATTTTAGGTAAACTACCAGAAGACACCAGAGGTCCTTTAACTAAGCTGCATACTTCTCTGAATGGCAAGGTAAAGTTTTTCAGAATCTTTGAGTTCAGGTTTTCCATTCTGCCAATACTATATTAATAAGAAGCTGATTTATATAGTGTTGTATGGTTACTGCTGCTGTTGTAAAGGTTGAACCCAGCATTGTAATTTGAATTTGTGTAAGTGAATAAAGTACTTTTTCATACCCAGAAATTTTTAAAGGCAGAAAGCTGGTTTTATATTTGCTATTGATAGGCACCTAGCACTTTGCACTCTGCTTCTAGATGGATCCAGTGCTTCTTTTATGTGTAAAGGAGAAGAAACTGCAGATTCTCAGCTTTCATTTAAGTGGCTTGTATCTTTCCTTTTTGCTGAAACTCATGATCCTTATTCTGTGTATTCTGTAACTGATAACATCTTGGGTATTAAAAAAAAAAATCAGACCCTAACCATTTAAGTACCAAGGAAGGTAGCTTACTTTTTTATGCAAGAATCCATATTGATACATTTCTTTCCTCTCTTGATATTTCATTTTTTTAAGACTTATTGGTCTTAAAAGTGTGTTGGTCTTAAAAGTGTCTTATTGCTTTCCTCTCTTGATATTTCATTTTTTTTAAGACTTATTGGTCATAGTGTGTTTTAATGTTTAAATATGTGAGCTATTGAAAGATGAACAAAGTTAATTTTTATTAAATACTCTTTTTCTTGTTTTTTACGTGTTTATTCTAAATGTATTCATTGTCATCTGTTTGGCAAAAATTGTGAAGTGTTTTGGGATTTTTTTTTGTTTGCTTGTTTGTGGGTTTTTCATTGTTGTTTTTGTTTTAAACCTGATAATACAAATCAGATGTTTGAGTCTGTTCTTTGTTACAGAGTTTAGAAGATTTTCTTTCTTACCTTGATTCTGCAGCAGATGTTTGTGATATTATGGTGAAAAAAGGGGACAAAAAGAAGGAAAGGTACCTTTAATATTATTTGTTCTCTATATGATGCATGAACTGTAGCACTGTTGCTGCAGCAGTGTCAGGTGGCCAGTTCAGTAGCAATCACACAGAAAGGATACATGTGAGTTTGAGAAGGGGCTGTCATCTTTCCCAAACTGGTTAACTGGAAAACACAAAGGCAGATAGCCCTTATTTGCTGGGAAAAAGATGAGGGTTCTTAACTGCTTAACTGAATGGTTATTGCAACACTTCAAAACACTTCAGAAGTTCTCAAGGGGGATTTCTAAATCTCTGAGCTCTGCCAGTGCTAGCAGAGCACTTTCATCCTGGAATTTCACATCCAGAACCAGTCCCTTTGACAGGTTCAAAAATTAACATTAACGAAAATCAAAATAAAGATGTATGTTTTAGAACCTATTACAATAGGACAGAATGAGAAATGCATTTTATACTCCTTTTCCTTAGGCAAGTCCTGTTCCAGCATAGACAAGCTCTGACTGAGCAGCTAAAAGTCACAGAGGATCCAGCTCTTGTTCTGCACTTGACATCCGTGCTGTTATTTCAATTTTCAACCCACTGTATGCTTCATGCGCCGGGAAGATCGGTACCACAGATCATTAATTTCCTAAGCAGCAAGATCCCAGAGGTATTCCTTTTTCTGGCTTTTTAACGGGAGAATACCGTTTTGACAGAACGTAGGAATAGTGATTTATATTTATGGCTACGGCTGTGTGAGGCTGGCATCTTTGTGTTTTTGTAAGCATTACTTTATGAGCATAACGTACAAGGTCTCTGATCTGTATTGTACTTCAGACCTATTGTTGCAGGGATCTGAAACAATACCTTTTGTAGATATTTTGCTATTGAAATTTTACTACTAAAATTAGTACTGTAGCTTTACCTTTACTTATAGAGCAGCCAGCTGTGCATTATTGGTTGTTACAAACTACTAAAAATTCTTAGTCTCATTTTTCACAGCTAGAATGTGTTTGAGCTTTTCTAACTCAATTTTGAAGTCAGAGGTACCCCTTCCAAAATAAGAAGGTTCAATTCTATGCTGTAGTGTGCAAAAAGTGATATTGCTCATTTTACTCAGAATTTGGATTGTAAAATCTAGGAGTCCCTGCTGGGTTTGGGCTAGGTGATCCCTAGAGGTCCCTTCCAACCTTAAGCATTCTGTGAAAATATCTTGATTTGTTTGTCAAAAATGTTTATCATTAGTCCTCTTTAGGCAGTAATGTGAGTTTTGTTGTTGTTTTTTTTATGTAGCTTGTCTGCATAGCTTTTTCATAATGTTGATACTTTGCTTTGTTCTGCTTTTTGCCTTAGGATCAGCATTCTCTTTTAGTCAAGTACCAGGGACTGGTAGTGAAACAACTGATCAGTCAGAGTAAGAAAACTGAGCAGGGAGATGGTGACATAACAGAAAACGTAGAAGAGGAGGAAGCAGATACCATTCGAAAAGAGCTCCAGGAAATCACTGCCTCTATCAAAGATCTCGTTCTTAGACCTAGAAAATCTTCTGTAACAGAGGAATAAAATCATAAATTCAGTGTATCCATATCCATAGCACCATCAGTTGTGTGGGGTTTGTTTGTTTGTTTATGTTTTTAATTCTGAAGGTAAATATCACAGAAAATGCTTGATGAATTTTTTTTTTTTTTACAGTTGCAAATTACAGCCAAGGAACATAGTTATTGGGTGATGGTGATAACTGGTGTTTAGCTCTTCATGCTGCTGCAACATACATAACATGTCTTGTAATGTATTAAATGTAAACGTGACGGAACTCGGTTGTGAACACTTCGGATATGAAATCTGTTTTAAATGGGCATCTTCATGTGAGCCCTCAAGAAATGGTTTGTTCAAATAATAGGGTATTCCTCTACGCTGAGCACAGGCTTATAGTTTTGCTTTTCTGATGTGGATTTCTAAGAATTGCAGCACTGCGTATAAGCCTGCGTATCTCCATTTCAAAGACCAGTTTTGAAACTGTAATACTTTTATCTAGTAGTGTACAAATGAAAGGCCATCTTTACTTTTCTTTGTAAGTAACTGATATTTTGAGCTTTGGTATGAACAACATAGAAATTCAAAATTGTTTGCTAAGCCACAAAAGTAAAAACAAGTACGAGTAAAAATCCCTGAATCTAAAAGATGCAGTATTACTGTGACTTTTCTAAATAGGCTGTAGTCTTATGAAAATCAGCGCACTCAGGTTCCTAATATATCCTGTTAATGTCTATAGTAGCTCATTTGAAAACTAGTATTTTAGGCAGAGGAGGAGATGCCCTTTAGCATGGGTGTTTTGTGGGCGAAGAAACACCATTATGCCTGTTGTATTTAACAGCCTCTGTGTTCGTTCCACCAACTGGTAGAGTCCTCAGTCCAGGTGTTATAGTGGGTAGAGACACGAGCTTCACATTCTGTGGCCTGCTCTGAGGGAGCTTGTATTATCTGGAGTTTCTTGAAAGCAATTCTTAACTTTTAAAATCTTTTTACACAAGCTTTATATGCTGAAATCTGTCTGAAGAAGCTAAATATTAGTGTTTCCCTCAAGATTTTACCAGCCTTATTTGTACGTGAGTTGTATGAGCGTCTTGGGAAAGTGGAAAAGGTAAAGTACATCAGAGTTCTGCCAGTTTAATGACATAATTTTTATATGTCAATTATTTTAACTATCTTTTTAGAGAAGATCGTTCTCAAATATGAACTACTTTAATGTTACTGAATCTTGTTTTACTTCCATAATGCCCAATAATGGTTTGGGTAATTTCAGGCTTTTGCATAAAATGAAGTTTGAGTAGTAAACAAGAAATATAGCTTCAAATACCACTGAAAATAATTCAACCTTTATGCCAGAATTCTTTGATACCAAAAGAAAATAGTTTGGATTCTGTGCAAGTTGTACTTTGTTTAAATATTTCTCTTTTCCAGCAGTATACATATTCTATAAACTTGGCCCAAAATATCTTCAAGCCTGAAATTGCAACAAACAAAGCTGACATGACCAAAGAAGGAAATTTGGCAACAATTTAGTGGAGTTTAAGTTAACTTTAAGGTTAAAAAATGGACTATGCATCTATTGAAAATCACTAGTGTTTTACAATGTTTACATTGAAGCACTTTTCTTTACCAATTGTAAAGCAAAATAGTTGAATTCCTTTCCTTTGGAGACAGAAGCAAAGGTAGGGGCTCCCCTTTCTCTTGCTGGAGCTGACAGTAAAGGACATGGATGATTAAGAGATTAAAAAGTACTATGGCTATTTAAATTTGTTTAAGAAATAAAGTTTGCATAGAGTGAAAATGTTTGATTTCTTGTTAATTAGCCAAAGCAACTATAATATTCCTATGCTTGATGTAAATGACTTTATATGACATTGTTCTATTTTTAAAATAATATGCCATATGACATTATGCAAATATGAAATGATTTTAATAATATTAAATGATGATGTATTTAAAATACCTTCTGTTTGCTTAACCAGTGAACCAGTCTTACATTTGCAGCTTTCAGATGGCATCTGCTAGGATGCATCATTTGATTTAACATCAGACTTTGAGTGTCCCTGTGTCTCTGTTCGATGCTGTGTGACTGGTTAATGTAAAATCTACTACGTAATGCATTGACTTGCTATAAGGTAGACAGTAATACGGATGATGAAAAGTATATGTATTCTTCCAAGGTATGTAGGAAGCACCAGGATTCAGAAGTGTCCGTTGGTTACTGACAGAATTCTAGGTGCCATTGCTTCAGAAACCTTCTCAGGTTATTGTCTGTTAATGTAGAAAATTGGGACCAAGAAATTTGGGGTGAAATTAGGGCTGAAATTGGCCCATGGGTGCCTTGGCAGTGGTGCCAGCAGGTTGGGGTTCCCCTCAGCCCTGTGGGAGAGCTGTGCCCACCTCTCGGCTCCCCAGTACCAGAGGGACATGGAGCTACTGGAGAGAGCCCAGCGTGGGGCTACCACGATGGTCGTATGAGGGGGCTGGAGCATCTCTCCTGTGAGGAAGGACTGGCAGGGCTGGGAGTGTTGAGCCTAGAGAAGAGAAGGCTGAGAGGGGAACTTACCAGTGTGTACAAATACGCTAAGCGGCAGTGGGGGGAATGCCTCAGGAGGATGAGGCCAGGCTATTTCCAACGGTTCCCCATGGCGGGAAGAGAGGCAATAGTCCCAAACAGCAACGCAGGAAGTTGTTCCTTGAATTTGAGGAAGAACTTTTTTTCCTGTGAGGGTGACTGAGCACTAGAACAGCCTGCCCAGAGAGGTTGTGGACACGATCCTGTATAATGTGACCCTGGTTAAGCAGGCGATCGGATTAGATGGTCTCCAAAGATCCCTTCCAACCTAATCCTTTTGGTGAAAAATCAATCTTCAGTTTATCAAATGTTCTGAGAAAGAAAGAAAAGAAATACTCATTTTTCTGAGTATTTTTCTAATTGATACTTTTCCTCTCCCAAGAATGGATATACATGAGAGGAAGAGTGGTCTCATCTTAGAAATCAGAATTCAGTTCGCAAAGTAAAACTGCTTATTGGCTTATCCAGGAAAATGAAATGTAATGCAGTGTACAATGTATAAGTCAAACTTTGGCATTAATAGTTCGAATCGTTCAATTATTCAGTTTGGCTTTAAGTAATAGTGCCAGTCTCTCCTATTCTTTAGCCTATAGTACTGGGGGGGGAGAAAAAAAAAAAAAAAAACTTTTTTATTTTTACAGACTCATACTGCTGATGGAGAATATGCACACAAATATTTACAAATGTGCTTCTCCTAGCCTTATTTGCTGGAACTCTCCAC
This sequence comes from Tinamus guttatus, assembly GCF_000705375.1. Next base: position 110,542 of record NW_010577040.1, on the reverse strand, counting down.
AAACAGGCCCAGAGAGGCTGTGGAGTCTCCTTCTCTGGAGATCTCCCAAACCTGTCTGGATGCCGCCATGTGGCACGTGCTCTGGGTGTCCCCGCTGGAGCAGGGCGTTGGACTAGATGATCCCTAGATGTCCCTTTCAACCTTAACCATTCTGTGATTCTGTGAAATAGAAGTTATCTTAAGCATAGCTAGAAAGCTGCTTTCCCCAGCAGCAGCCTTTCCTTTGCCTGTTTGTGATTAGCAAAATGGGAGTTTCATAAGTTTGGTTAATTGCAAGTTGGCGGGAAACAAGAAAACTTGAACTCGCAGCCTTCTTTGTTGTTTTTGCAGTTCCTTTAACAATCTTTTGGCACAATTTTCCAAGTAATAGCTTTGGGGGTTGTGGTCTGCATAAATCCATCCTACAGCTTAGTCAGTTGCAGCTCCAGTACTTTCACCCTGCATAGACCTGTGAAGCAGGCTAGTCACGTTGCTGCTTAAACCTTTTATAGATATCTAAAAGATTATATAAGTGTGTAGAATCACATACTTTATGTATATACATATATATGTGTTCATTTGTACAGTTATATTTTCCTTAGGATCAGGATCTAGAAAACAATATTGGATTGGGAAGGGGGGACTTAGGACTCTTGCAGAGAACCTAAGAGTAGCTGCACTGCATGACATCGAAGGTCTTTCAAGCCCAGTATTGTGTCTCCAGCAGTGGGCAAAAGGGGCACCTAGGGAGGAATATAAGAGCAAGGCATGTCAAGATGTTTCCCTTGAGCGCTGTTCAAGCCTCCAAGTACGTGCTGCTCAGCCTATCTGCACGGTGCGTGTACTTTAAGCATAAAAATGACAATGATTTGAAGCTTTTGGGTAAACAATTCTTGAGAGCAGAATTCCTTCTCTCTGCTCACCCACATAACTGAGAACATATTCAGCAAAGGCTGAAGATGTTTTCTCAGGAAAAAAAAAAAAGAGTATTTCTTTTGGAATTGTTGAGGAATTGCACTTTTTTTTTTCCTCCCCCTCAAAGTGGAAAGGCCACTTTGAAAAGTTTAAAGAGGAACACCATGCTGATTATGTAGTTGATGAACTCCCAAGTTTTCAATAAGATGAAGCTTAGGTCAGGACAGGCTTGTGGTCAGATGAGATGGGCAACTTTCTATTTCAGGAAGCTCAGGAGAGAGAGTTGTATAAGATAATGTCTAACTGGTGGCCTGAAGAAGCAGCAGGATTTATTTTCTTCCCCTTCGATTGTACTATGATTAGCATCATTTGCAAAAAAAAAAAAAAAAAATAGCTTTGTTTTAAATGCACATAAGTGTGTCTTGCATTACTAATATGCGCATCAGAAAAAAAAATGGAAGTCTTTAGAGATTCAGGAAGACAATATACTTGAGGAGACATCTGTATCTTTAGTCTCATCTCTGGAAAGAACATATTGTATTAGAACTGCTTCTAAGTGTCATTCGCTCTTGACAGATCCACTTGGATACTATTTTTGGCTTCTTTTCACTTGTGAGCTTCAAAAGATACTTAGTTAAGAATTGTACTTTTGGATTTTTCTGTTTGGAAGTAAAGGCAACAGGAAGCTTTTCCTGATTCTCTGTCTGGATTCTAGATGAGATAGGACTGTTGCCCTTCCTTCTCAATCTGCAGTACCTCAGGCTTGAAAAATTAGCAAAGTGCTAGATCTAATAGAATTCATAGTTCAGACAACAAACATGAGAAAAAAAATCAATATAGTTTCTGTAGAGGAAAGTCAGTGTTTGCAGAGTTTTAATAAACCAATCAGCCACAGCTTGAGATGATGGATTCTTGGCAATAAAAATCCCAGTAATTATAGTCTTAATTACAAGCCATTACTTAGATACGGATAACCTCCAGAACACATTTTTCAGATCTGGAAATTCTAATGAAGGCTTCACGTGACAAGATACTTATTTAAACTGTTCAAATATTTACTTGGCTATGATATTTATTTAAAAAAAAAAAAAAAGTTCCCACCCCCTTGACTTTATAGATTACTTGGATATATTGGCTCTTGGTGATGGAAAAAATCTGCCTGGAGGTCAATAGCGATTTAAACCACAAGCAGCCATCCTTCTTCTCAGTCTGTTTATCCTCAGCCTGCAACTTCCTCAAGCTGACATGATATTCTCACTTTCAGCGCAGCATCCCATGCAAAGTATAATTTATTCTGTATGCTTTGTGTATGTCCTAGGCTGTGTGTGGAAGCTATTTGGCCCCTCTTCTGTCCAAACAGTAGACAATGACTGCGATTCAGTCTCAGCCATAGCAGAAAAATTGGGAAAGGATCTGTAAGAGGCCGGTGATACCACGAGTGAAATACAAAATAAACAACAACTTGTGTGCTGTGAGAGTGGCAAAGCTTCCTGCCCAGAAATTGCAGTAATAGCATGAGAGGAGCTCTTCTAGATCCCCCAAAAATCTTTCCTTGGCTTGGAGAAAACTTTCTCATTATACTCCCCACCCATCTCCAGGATGTGACACTCAGACATTAGTCATCAGGATTTTTCTTCCATAAATTGTGAGTCCAAATCAGGTCTTTTGGATACGCTTTGGTCCGTGCACAATAAATCTGGGAATGAATGATGAGCCATCTCCTCCCCTCCTCACCACCTTGTACTAGCCTATTTGGGTGGGGGGGTTGTGGATTCTTTTTTTTTTCTTTTTTCTTTTTTCTTTTCTCTCTCTCCCTCTTTTTTTTTTGTTTACCTTTTTGTTTTTGTCACTTCTCTGAAATATATTCCTTTAAGAACCTCCTATATGGTATGTATTTGTAATTTGTAAACACAAGATGTCAAAGAATGATTTGTCTCTGTGGTGAGGCAGCCAGCTATTTGCATGTCATGAGGTCTAAGGGAAACAAACTGACCCTCAGCCTTCTTCCAGGCAGCCAAATTCTGATGGGACCCTCAAATAGCTCTGGCAAAGCGTTCTGTTTCTTTTGGACTCACTGAGTGCTTGTTTCTGCAAAGACGTCCAATTACTTCTTCCTTTATTTTGCTCCACAAGTTACCAGGAGAAGCAGCTTGAAAGCAAGCGTGAGTATTGAGTATTTCCTTTTCTCCTTTATGTGATAATGTTTCAATGTGGTAGCGCAGCAGGTAACTGATTGAGTGTTTTAAGCACTTAAACAGGAGCTTTTGTCTTCAGGCACAAAACTGCTAAATTTCATGGCTACAGTTTTTTAAAAATTATTTACAGAATTCCTCATATATTCAATTTTTAAGTTTTGTGTATCAAAAAGAGACGCTACATTTTTTCAGCTGCAGTTGCTTTCTCTCGATTCATTGCCTCGTTAATTAATCTAAGGGAAGATTGCTTGGGTCTGGGGTTTCTTTCTCCCTTTGCGGTTGTATGAGGATTAATATTGTTTACTCAAAAACACAAGCCATAAAAAATGTATGTGCTATTTCCTGTGACATTTGAATCCTCATGTTTTTTCCCATGGTGAGCTTGCCTAGCTATTTGATATTGAAAGGGAACTCTCTAAACAGTGCCATTTCTGATATAGTAAGTCACTAGTGTCTAGTACAGTTAAATTCATTGCTTAGCATGGGTTGCTCTTGCTTTTTCTTTGAAGTAAAAACTGTTTCCAAGCTGGTGTTTATAGCAAAATTTTGCCTTCCTATCAAACCAAGTATCACTTCAAGATTCTCCCTGCCTAAAATACTTAGTTGTATCTTTTATCAATTCCATTTTTAAGATCATGATCTTGGTTTGGGATTTGAAAGGAGTAGAGTTGAAAGGATAAATCTCTGTTCACTAAAATTGTTCTAGAAATATTGCAGAACTTAAAACTATGGGTAATAGAGTGGAAATTTTCCATACTGATTTCTTAAAGGCAGTCTTTCTGAGAATAAGCTTAAAATTAAACTTGGATTAAATTATCAAATGTAATTTATATTTCAATAAAATATTTTTAAATATCTATTTTTTTCTTCACTTTCAACAGATATTTTTGTGTATTGGAACTTAACAAACATCTCTTATTTTTAAAAAGCCTATTTCAAATGTCTGTCTTAATTGTGTCTAATACTTTCACCCATTTTTCTTCTGTTTGCGTCATGAGTTGACATTTCTAGAGTTTTTTAACAGAACAGGCAGTAACAGATTTAATATGCTAACGTTAGAACAGATTTGACAATCTTGCTATGTAGTTCTATTGCGGTGTCAGAAAAGTCACTTTGATTTAGAGTTGTATAATCAGTAGGTGCTTAAGATGACATATTAACCCTCATATTAACACAAGAGCAAAATGAAATCAAAAGCTGTTTGGAAGAGATCCTGATCAGTTGTGATCTAGGGTACCTCAAGGTTATTTGTAGATTGTCTTATCTAAGGAAATGTATATTTTTGGTTGACATGGTGAGACATAAGTTCTGTGGGCCATATACAAAATAAATGATGAAAAGAAAGTTGGGCTTTTTTTCCAAGTTTGAGTTTTACTTATTCCCCCCTCAAAACATGTATTAGTTTTACCTAACCATGGATAGACGGGGAGAAACCTAAAATCCCAAGCAGCAGGCCACCAAATGTCAAGCCTAAAATCAGAGGGTGAAATTCTAACCCTGTTCAAGTGAAAAATCCTCCTGCTGACTAAACAAGGCCTAGATTCTGCTCAAATCTTTAGATTAGCCAAAGTCTTTCTTTTTTTTTTCTGTATATTTCCCTGCCTGCCAATTAACAGTGGGATGTCTTAGGTCTAATCCTAGGATGTTCTTAAAGTTAATGATTTCCTTTTCAACTTTTCAGCTTTTCTACTAAAATTTCTAGAGCCCCAAGGTCTGGAAATTGGAAGGATGAAATGTTGCTCCTACTCCATGTGAGGTCATACTGTGGTATTCACTTTGCTGGGAGCGGGGCATGCAGTCCTGGGAACTCATTTCATAGGTTTATATTTTCCAGTAAAATGTAAGAGGGATGAAAGGGGCACAGTTTCATAGAATTACATAGGAACACTAAACTGATGTATTAAAAATAAGTTAATATTTTGTTCTAGGTCCATATAGAAAGACTAGTAAATTCTGCATTGTGTAAATTTCAAGAGATTATGAATAGTGGTTCTGAATGGGCTGAGAGTAAAAAGGCCCGGTGTTCTGTGTCCCGGTTCCTCACCTGCAAAACCAGGTTTGTTATACTGAGGAGAAAATGAATTCAAAGCCCCTCTACCCAAGCCTGACTGGAGGCAGGTTCACTGTAAAATCCTTAACGACTAGGAACTGTCTCAACTGCTGTGGCCTTAGGAGGTTTGCCACAGAACAGGTCGAATTTCCCTTACAATGTCCTGGGTAAGGATTACTCATAACCCCCAAGTCATCAAGGGCGATACTTAAGTGCTCAACAGGAGCGTTTTATTGCCCTGTCTCGTGGGGGTAGAGCTGCTGCTGGGAGTTGTCCACGGTCCCACCTCAGCGCTCCTTGCCAGGCCGCAGGTCGCAGCCACCCTCGTGAGGCGGCGGCAGGGCAGGGAGCACCTCTCCGCGCTCCTCCGGGCTCGCGCTCTGACCCCGCGTAGCTGCCATTCCATTCCTACAGGCATTAACCTTTCCTGCAGGCAAGCATCTCGCAACCGTGTTTCAGGATTACTTTATTATTGTTAGAAACGTTGCCCGGGACCTTTGCAAAGGGCTGTGTAAATACCTCGAGTATTAAGCTACTAGTCTATTTACCAGGAGCCCAAGTCTTCCTCAAGTGAGCTCCCCAAGGTACCCCTTCAGCAACATCAATATTCATTTATGTATTATAACATAAAAAAAAAATTACCATTCGAGGTCTTTGATTAGCTGAGTTTGTTCTTCCATTTGCATGCAGGAAAAAAAAAAAAAAAGAAAAAGAAAGATCAGAGAAAATCTTTCATGTTGAACAGATCTTCTAATTGTGGACTTTTTGTTTTAGTTTTGTGTTTGAAAGTGGAAGAACAATGAGAAACATTTCTAATGAAAAGCACAGAACATTTTCTTATATAAAATGCAGTAGCAGAGTTCAGATTTGTGCTTAATCACTTGTTTTTGCTTTTTGCTGAAAATCTTTGCCAAATTTAACATAAATCAGCAGAGAACTAGAACTGTATTTTTATCTCAACATAGTTTCTGTTGCCACATTCCTCCCACTCAGTCCAGTCCCATCCCATAACTCATTAGAGTTATGGGCTCTGAGGGCCAGCCCCTGCTACAAGTGGTCAGTTCTGTTCTAGTTTTGCAGAAGTAGTTGTTTTTCTATTGCTCACTGTCAGGGCTCATGCTGTCACTTGAATAGGTAGCATTGCTACCCAAAGCCCTTCCTTAAATTATATTGCCTCTTTGTAAAAAAACTCTTAAATATAAGAAAGTAATTTCTTCATTTTCATTTAAGTGCCGATTTTTAACCCAGATGATTTCTCAAAATTAAATGTCGTCTGTTTTGCGTATTCAGATAATCTTTAGCCTTAATTTTCTGTCCATCAGAACAGGGCAATCTCATATTGTACCCAGCTTTGGGATATTATCTCTGTTTATAATTGTAGAAAGAAATCCACTTTATAAATAACACAGTGCCAAAACCCCCAAAATTACCTTTTCAGATGCCAGGATATTGCAAAAATCCCAGCAGAGCAGTAACTCAAGGGCCAGTAACCTCACATCATAATAATGTAAGACAGAATGATGAAATGTTCATATCAGTGACTAATTTTAATTCCTGGACACTTTTAGCAAGACTGACTATGCTAAAATAGTAGGAAATATGTTTAAGGTATGGTACCAAGATTTTAGGACTTAAGTGAAAAGCTAACTATCCAATCACATAATTGTTCTGAAGACCTTATTGCCCAAGGAGGCCTCACAGAGAAAGTAGAAGAGGCATGGAGATTACTAGTGACACAGCAAAAGTCGCATAGCAAGTCTCTGGTAGGATATGAGCAGAACCCAGAATCGAGCCTAACGACTAGTCTATTTTTCTTCTTTTATTTTTTTTCTTTCAGAGCTATATATCTATTTACTATGTTGAAAAGAAGCATGCTGGATTACTACTAACAGTGAAAAAAACAGATCATCTGTTGTAAATTAGTGCATATATTTGAATGTTTTTTCCTAGCCCCAAGAGCAGCAAGCTGCCCTTGATGCACCTGTGTAGTTATATTAATAAGGTATTCCAGCCTTGTAGCACATTTAAAGTAAATGCAGGGTGGAGGATGAAAGCACAATGTCAACCTGTTGTAATTCCATCTCTTTAGTGAAATGGACAATTGTACTGCTATGTTTCTGCAACGTGGAGAGTTAAAAAAAAATCTTCATTTCTAATCCAGCAATAACTAAGCTGCCTGATATGACGTTGAGTGATATTATTCAGCTGCATTAACTCACATGCAAGTGTTTCTGGCACTGTGGTCCAAGAGACGAGAAAGCACATGTCCGTGTAACACAAGGAGGAAACAAAACAAGTTATATAAGACTACTTAAGAACATCCACAGGGTATTTCCATGTCGTTGACTGGTGGCATCCTCCTGAAAACCTTTATTGCCCTCAAGTCGCAGTTATATAAGCAATTCCATAAGCATTTCACTGTTGTAAAAGCAGAAGAATATGAAGACATGGCATCTTTCCTTGGCTTTCTCCCATGGATGAGACATTCACTGGTTTATCTGCCTAACAGATATATGCTTATATATATATTTTAATAAGATTATGTTGTTTTTGAATGTATTCCAAGGAGGTAGCAATTGCAGAGGATAATTCTAACTAGTTCTACTAGCAATGCCTCCTGAGCCTTATTGCCAGTAGAAACCCAGAACATATAGTCAGCCCTTGCTTTAGCAGCTGGCTGCTATGGTCTCATCACTGCTCTGTGCAGCATCTCATAGAGCGTACACAGCAGTGACTCCCCAGACTGGACCTATGGCTCCAAATTGTCTGCAGAACTGCTGTCTGTGTTTTCCACGTGGAAGTCGGGTATAAGGTGGCAATGGATGGATACAGACTATATAAGCAACAGAGCTGACTGCTGGTTGAGCCTGAAAATCTAAATACCTGGAAACAGGGAGAATTGAAGTAGGCATCTCACATACCAATACTCCGTACACTAGCCCCCATGTCTCCAAAGCCACAATGCCACCTAGCTGGTGACAAGCTCTGAAAAGGACTGAGGCTAGAAACCTGTAGGTTTGGTTCATTTTGATAAGGTCTTATATTTTTATTAAAAAAAAAATGCTGCAGCTGGGTTAATTTCTTTCCTCAGAAAACTAGGTCAGGTTGGCACAGTACAAGACTGTGCTGCTCCAGCAGATGCTATATTACCACTTGGGGATATTATGTTTGGTTTGGTGTTGTAGGGGGTGTTCTTCACTGGGTAATGAAAGTCCTTTCCAATTTTAGCTTGCTATAAAGCATATATGCTGCTGCTGCTCATCTCTTCCTTACCGCTCATTTTATTTCTTAAGCAGTTCTAAAGTAGGTCACAGGCTTTTAAAGAACCCAACTAGAAAAAGTTGTGTTACACATTAGGCTCTTGTCATTTTTTAATAGGATTTTAACTCATGCAGTGTACGTGTTCTCAAAAAACAGGGTGCTGCTCATCCTTCTATCTCTAACCTGAAATAAAATGAAATGGTGGGAGAAATCCAACCTATGCAGCTGGAGACATATATTAAAGCCTATTTTTAATTAAGATCTTAAAGATTACAGTCAGCATCGATGTTGCACATTGAAGATCTGCTACCTGTTGTTAGTGGCCAGACTTTCAGATCAGGACTTCATCACCTGTCTTCATTTGCAAATTTGTTTTTCTTTTATTTAAGCACGTTTACGTATTAGGGGATTGAGGGTGATTGCAGGAAAGGGGGCAGCAGGAAGCCAGGCCGAAGGGGAAGAAATTGAGGGAGAATTTCTGTTCATCACTGAAGTTCAGCTGTGGCCTCAGAAATCAGCTCTCATTGTGAGCAATTCAGGCCACAGTTATTAATGCTTCTTTTCCTCTTTTGAGAACATTTAGTAACATTTAGTACTTGCAAGGGTTTCATTTGATAGTAGTAAAAAATACATTAATATTTCTGTGCAAGTACATGTTATTCCCTGTCTTCTTACTATTTTAATTATGAAGCGACTGTATCCCAGTATAAACATCCTTTTGCTAATGAGTTTCTTATCTCAAAATGAGATAACTCCTTAACTCAGTTTCCCATTTTTCCTAGACTAAAATGTACAGCAAGATAGAGAACTGCTTCTCGCAATGAACATTTAGCTTTATATCAAAATCTAAGCTTTTACTAAAATATTTTTCTATCAAAAAATTGATATTTATTTTTAGATCAACATTTTTCTTGGGTTTCAGTTTTGTAAGTCATGCTTTTCTAAAGCATAATGACATTTTTCTCTGGAGTATTATTTATTCAAAAATATTTTTGATTAAAGTACATTCAATTTTTAAAGCTCAACTGCTAGAGTAGTGCAAAACAGTGCAAAACTCCTTTTCCTCCAAGAATACCCTGATGCAGTAACTCCTTTTAATTTACATTCGTTTTGGAAGCTTATGATCCAGAGCATGAACCTAATCCCCTAAATGGGATTAGGAAACATTCCCCATGAGCAGGTTGTCCCCTAGGCATCTTTTGTAGGGCTCTTTCCCCTTAAGATGGTTTTGCTTGCTACACTGAAAAAGATATGTACAACTATAGTCATGTTCCTTCACGCAGTCTTTAAATCACTGCTAAATCATTTTTAGATCTGCTTTCCCTCCTGAGGTCTGGTCAGGAGTATATTTAGGGTAGGCTGTCAGTGCCCAAAACACGTCTTTATTGCTCATCGCTCCATATACGGCAATGCCGGTGGAGCGGAGCGCTGTCACGCTCCTTCCCAGCCAAGTCACCCCAGGAGTCAGGATTACTGAGGGCGTCCAGACCTGCACATCACTTCTGTGGCCTCCTCTGTGGCAATTAGCTTAAGATACAGCCGAAAAAGGAGTCTTAACTTGCCCCAACCTGCAACAACAGCAGTAGCAAAACATTTGCCAAAAGGCAGATAGCACAGGTAAACCAGCTGAGGCCCCTTTCCATCAGGAAGGCCTCAGCTTCTGGGCAGTAGTCGTACCCAGATCAGGCTGATTGACAAAAAAGGACATGTGGATGATGCTTCGCACTCCATGACAACACAGAAAATACTGCCAGTGGAACTGGCTTTCTCTCTTAATTTCACACATGGCTGGGACTTGAGATTGTGGGAAGTGATTTTTCCCCTGTGGAAATGCTGAGTCTACTGAAACTCTTCTGTTCTTTGACATAAATTGGCTAAAATCACTAGTTTTCTTTGCTTTTCCCTCCTGTAACCAAATTGTGTTCTTCCACTGCCTGTGCTTTCACTGAGAAGGATTTAGACACCATGTTTACCAGAAATTGCATATTGGGGGACATTGAAATGAATGGTAACGGATTTCCTCGTTTCAAAAATATTTTTCAAAATCCCACTTCTTGTTTATCTTTGAAAGTATCTTTCAAAAACCTGTGCTTCGTTGGACTCTCTCCAGTAGCTCCATGTCCCTCTGCATCCTCCCTGCACTGGGGAGCCCAGAGCTGGACCCAGCGCCCCAGGCCCTGCTTCACCGTGGCTGAGCAGAGGGGAAGGATCACCTCTCTCAGCCTAATGTGGAGCAGCTGCCTGCTGGCTTTCTGTTCTGCAAGGGCACATTACTGGCTCATGGTCAACTCAGTGTCCACTGAGACTCCCCCAGAGCCTTTTCTGCCAAGGTGTTTTTCAGCTGGTATCGTCCAGCCTGTCCTGGTCCCTGGGTTGTTCTTCCCCAGGCAAAGGGCTCTTCATCTTCCTTTCCTGAACCTCACAAGGTTCCTCTCAGCCCAACTCTCCAGCCTGTCCAGACCCCTCCGGCTGCCAGCACAGCCCTTTGGTATAGCTCTGGTCTATCAGCCACTCTTCCTAATTTTGTATCAGCAGCAAACTTGCTGAGGGGGCACCCCTGTCCCTTATTTCAGATCATTAACTACAAATTTCAACAGTTTTGGCCCCAGTATTCCCCAGTGGGGGACATCATTGGTGACATTACTTTAAATTGCTGTAGGGTTGTACCTCGCATTCACTAATGATTTCTTAGCCACGTTTTAGGCCTGGGACTGCTTTGCCTTCAGGACTCAAACTTACACTCTGAACTTGGGCATCTGAAGCTACTCTATTTAAAACAGCCTTAAATGCATTTTAAGTATTTAGCTCATCAGCTGAGTCAGGTGTAGTTTTTCACATAGGGCTTTTGTGCCAGAAGTAATCTTCAAACTGGTAAAATGGTTAAATCTGTATAATATGGCCGAGAGGACTGGTATTTTTTTCTGAAAAGGTACACCCAATAAGGAGTGATTTATTTTCACAGGTTCATTTGGTTCTATAAATCTCACAATAATCTTAAGGAGTTCTGTAATGAACCTCTTAGGAGAACATTCTAACTGCCCAAGAATACATAAAAAAAAAAAACTGTAAAAATATAGATAAGAATCACTTTAGAAAAATAAGAAAGTGATCTAAATCCTAGTAATGCTTTTATTTGGTTAGTTGTTTATTTCTTGTACTGCTGCTGTTCAAGATAGTCACTCAGAAATCCGAACAAGAAGGATTTGTACTTGGGAGAGATTGGAATCAATGCAGAACACACTGCAAACTGGTTATCTGTGCTTAAATACTAAAGAGCGGTACTGGTGATCTGCCAAGCTTTTGTGTGGAGAATAACAAACAGTGCCAATTCTGATTTGAAACCCTGGGCACAAGAGTAATATTTTTATTTAATAATCAGCCGCAGTCCCTAACTCTCACATGTTGATTAGTTTAAAAAATCCCAGCAAGTCATCTGGATTTAATTCTGTAGCCAGTCATCAGCTTTTCTGGCTCCTTCTTCTGAAAAACAGCTTTCAGCTGCTACATGTGATCTGCTTGCTTTTGATCTCCAGTTTCTCTGTACACTGGGTTTACTGTGATGGTAATTCTTGAGTTTGAATAGTAAAACTCACAATGCGCTTCAGGAGAGAGGGATAAATTAATTCAAATATAGCCAACTAAATCTCTCGGTATGGCCTTGATCGTAAGTGCAGGTTGTATTAGACAAGAGAGAGTCTGTGGGTGAAAGCTGTGTAGATTAACTTAAAGGGAAAAACCTAAACGTCATGGACGTAACGGGGCCAGGAGATGCCCGTAGAGTTTGAGGGACATTGGCTAGTCAGGTCTTTTCTGCAGGATTTCTGTCTTTCTGCAAACCCTTACTGCGCATATTTTCATCAGCTTGAAGTCTAAGCAAGTAACAAGTGATGTTGCCCTGAGATAAAGGAAGTGAATTTAGAGGGTGACAACAATGTTTGAATTTATGTGGAGTGAGCGAAGCTCACTACAATACCGATTAAGGAGAAAGCTGCAGAATTCCCGGGATGCTAAATCCCCTGTTTAAGCCATTTCCCCCCCTTTTTACTCACAGCCGTAGGGCATGTAAACATGGTACAGTGCAGTATGGTGCAGTTGCCACATCAACCACTGTATGGGCTGCTTTGCATAGACAAGTCACTAAAATGGTGTCACTTCTGGTCCTTGAAACGTTACAATCATGTTTTTATAGCCCAGTCTCAGTTAGTATGATTTCCTGGCTACTTAACAGCAGAATTTTTTTAGTGAGAGCTCTGTGCCCACCCAAATGTTTGCAAAGATGGTGCTAGGATTTTGAAAATACAGCAAGTACTTTAACATCCCATTGTTTTTTTTTTCCTTTATTATGTCTATAAAATAACAGATTTCTAGAGGATAGCAGAGTTTAAAAAAAAAACATAAAACTGTGATCTCTGAAATGAGAAAGATTTCTTTGCAGAGCATTCTTAGAAACTTTTATTTATAACATAATGGTATTGCTATCTGTGGAATGCAGTTCTAACCTTGCGTCGCTAATGTATTTTGCAAATGTATTTCTGATGAATAGTTCAGCAGCTTCCACCAAAAAACGGGAATAAGGAAAATCAAATCAGCAAATGCATGCAAATGAGCAAAGCTATGTTCAGAGAAGAAAACATATTTAACTGAAAATAAGCAACTGCCTGGGGTGGCTTACAGGGGTGTGCCCCTCATAATAGATCGATTTGTTTTTCTTCTTCTTCAGTGCTATTGCAATGATTTATTTTGCCATCATTTTTCTTTCATTATGCCTGTTTCAGAGTCTAATGGAGAGCCTTGTTCCATTTATCACATGTTCTTAAGGAAAAAGATGAGGTAGTTCATGGCAGGCTTATTTAGATCAGGAAATAGTCCATGAGAATACTATAAATCAAAAGACATATTTTTACAAGTGCATATAAATATGCCTAATAGGTGTACATATATGTGTCTATTCATTCCATCGCAACAGAATTAATATTTCTGGGCTTCGTATATTTATATAATCTGAAGAGGATCAACATGCATTTATAGAAAAATATCAAGATAATTTATTAAGAGAGAGAGGAAAAAAAAATCCAGCTGTGCTTTTTAACTACAGAGAGCAAACAAGCATTGCTTTCCTGTTGATTCCACATTTGTCAGGTTTGGATAGACTTCACAACCATTTTCTTACGGCTTTCCTCTGGAAGCCTTTTAGCACTCCACATCTTACAGGAAAGAATTTAACTCTAGAGCAGGTCCCTCTCCTACTTTGTGCTAGCTGTGTTCCATCTTGCTCTGCTGGAACCACAGAAAGAAAACAGCTCTGTGTTGCTTTATTTTCATCTGCTCCATAATTTATATGCTGAGACTACTGCATTCTCCAATCTGACCCCAGGGACATCAATGGAGCATCCTCACGGTCTTGGCAACCTTCCTCTTCACCCTTTGGTGAAGGATTTGGGATTCTGATAGCCTCAAATCACATATCTCTGCTTACTATGCACATTAAAATCAACTGTAGGTTACCTTTGCTCCAGTTTAGATAACGAAATCTTTTCCCAAGGAATGCAGAAGTCTGAGTGTTTCCCTTTGCCCAGGACACATGCTAGCAGCTGGGATGCTGGACTCAGCATTTCATTCCATGAGAGTGAATAGCCTCAGACCCCAGAGATTTCCCAACTGACCTCCAAAACACAAAATCCCGCTTCCAGAAAACTTAAAGTAAACATATTTCTCCAGAGATTAGGATCAAAGCACAGGAAAAATATTCTACTTGACTGCATGTTGCTCGTAACATTATTTATTTAGTGGGACAAGGGTAAATGATGCTGGGGGAGACGCTTCACTTATTTTGTTGTGTTGTCTAGCAGTAAAAGTAGTTCACAAATATTACCTGAATATTTGCCAAGAAATTTGAAAATCTCATTCTTTTTCATGTCATCTCTGCTTCATTCCCAAACATGGTCTTACTTCATCATGACCAAAGTCTGAACACTTTTTCTGAAAAAGAGCATTATAGAACTCCAGTGCTTTGAAAAGCAGCTTCCAGATCTTCCCCTTGACTCTGGTCCTGTGGATCCTCACTTTTAATGTTTTCCAGCAACTGTTCACAGCTGTAAAACAGAAGTAATAGCACCGTGTTACCATAAGGGTTTTTTGGAGAATCTTATTCAAGATTATGAAGTTCTTGGGTATTACAATAGTGTGTCTCATAGAAGTACATAACTGAGACTTTCCAGAGTTTATTTGCCTGGAGAAGAAGAAAAATAAATAAATAAATAAATGTGAGCTACTACTTCAAGAAATATGTAATGCCGAGTTTTCTTCAATAGTTTAATAGCTTATTGTATTCACTAGAAGGAACAAACAGAGGTGCATCTGCAGATGTCTGAAGCTCTTTCTTTGCTGGTGATCTTTGCGCTATAAAAACTCAGTAAGTATAAGCAAATAAGTTCTTCATGCATGCTCTGTTAGTATTTTACTGGTCCTATTGTTAAACTGCAGTAGGACTTTTTAGAAAGTTGAGGTCTCAGTTCAGCATGGAGGAACTCTTAAAAGTAGCCCAGTCAGGGTTATCCTCAGAGGCCATTTAAAGCCAAAATTCACACACACACACACACACACAAAAGAAAAAAAAAATATATATATATATAGAGAGAGAAAGAGAGAGAAATCAAAGTTCCTCTCAAATCCAGTTTCAAGACCTTGAATACGGAGCCCCAGCAAACACAAACATTCTTGACTGTGTCCCTAACCACCAATTTATACTGCTTCCTCATTATAGAAGAAAATGAGCAAAAGTTAACCTTGCTATTGGTGATAACTATGGAATACTCTTGCACTGAACTCCTGCACTTTTTAATATGTCACATCGTGTAAATACACAGTGTGATGGATGTCATTTTCTCATGGGTTCATTCTTTGTGCATTCACATCCCTGGTACTAACGAGATGTAAGTCCAGACTCCAGCGTTATTATCCCAAGGCTAGGACATAACAGGCATTTGCAATATTTTGAAGTAAGCACATGTTTCCCTCTGACCTAAGTTGCAGATTATTTGACTTCTTTACTGAACCCTGTCTTGGCTAACACAAAGACTCAGGGCAATCGGGGGAAAATAAAAAAAAAAAGTAAATCAATCCTTAAAAAATGTCAATTTACAGAAACAAGAAGCTTTACATAGCTTGTGCCAAATACTCATTACTCCAGGTCTTAGGTAAGCATCCTAGTCTATCTGCTCCTTTTTCACAGTGTTTTACTACAGCCCCGCCAGAAACAGATTAAAAATTCTTGGCCTTAAGCATTTGTGCTAGTGGAAACCTGCAGTAATGGTTCTTTCCCACAGTTTAAACTATCATTTTGGATTATGTTTCGGGTTCACAGAGCAGAAATCCAGAAAAGGCCAAATGCCTCTTTAAAGATGAACTGTGGTTATGCGATAAACCATTAAAGCACAAAAATAAGTATTTGAGTGAGTACTTTTAAATGGGCTAAGTGTAAGCTCTGTGATGATAAGTGCTCCCTCAGTGCTCATTCCTCGTATGCTTTTCTTTCTTATTTTCATTCTTTGTATCTAGTTAAGATAAACTGGCTTACACCATTTTTAAAGTGCAAAGATTTCAGCTAAACAGTCACTGATCTGTAAATATTTTACAAGACCTTTAGCATTTTTCTTAAGTAAGTAAGTCCTCTAAAATTTATGATCCCTGGCACTGATTGCAGTGATTAATTTGATGACTTTAATGAAGATTGCAATCCAATGACTCCAGCAGATGTTTCTGGGTTTGCTTCTCCGGGAACTTTCTGGATTCTTCTTTCTCCATTCCCAGGAACTAAGACCCAATTTTAGCAAAGTGCTGATGAGCGAACCAGCAACAACAAGGCTGAAGTAAGTCTCCATCTCCACAGTCCTTAAAATGTTCAGCATTGCAGACATATAAGCAGCTGAAATTTGGGTGCTTAGCCAAGCTTCTGTAGCCTGGAAAAAAAAGATGGATGGGAAACATACAATTGGCTCTCAATAGATTTGTGGTATTTCCTGCACTTGGCTGGCACAGAAGTATCATCTATTTCTCAATATTTTGGCACTGCCAGGATGGAACTTGGCAAAAAAACCATCATTCGCAGCACAACAAAAAGGAGGTTGCTTTGAGTTAGGATTTTGTTTGGATTTCATTAGTTTATTTCTCTTTACATTTTGCTCTCTCACTATCAAAGGCTGTTTGCATCACCTGATATTGCCATTGAATATTAGCTCTATAATGGAGATTATCATGTGAAAATTGATACGTAGTTTGGAGTCCTCTCTCTTCCTCCTGGTTATTCAGGTAGAGGCGGGAGCTTTTTGTAAAGAAAGGAATGAGCAGAAAGATGGGAATGGCAAGGGAAAGACAGGAACCCACTAAAAAGTGCTTGGCATTTCTCTTTGGCCCTTTAAGTCTATCCTTCAATTTTTAAACTATGTCTATGTCCAGTATAACCTCCATTCCCTGATTTCTGGATAAGCTATTCCTCACAAGGCGGCATGTAATGCTCACACAGATATATTTCAGTAAATTATTCACAGAGAATGTGAAGACAACTTCATTTCAGGTACAAAACTATCAGTGTAAGTAGCCTTCATTTCAGGTACAAAACTATCAGTGTAAGTAGCACTGGACTCAGCTGAAGCAACCTCCTTGCTCCCCATTATGTACTTAACACGATATACACAGAACATGTTGTTTTAGACTACCCATTTTATGCTATACGATCAAAAATAATAGTGATACATATATATATATATATATGTATTTTCATTTTATTATGGAACAGCCATGCATTAGAGACTTAATGTTATACAAACACCAAGAGCACCTGTTCTAACCTTCCATGGTACAGTTTTTTATTATTTGGGCAAGGAAACTGTCATTGATGGTTTAATGACACTGATATAAAGGGTTAATGATGACACTGCTGAATTGCACTCTGACTGTGGCAGAGACCTAATAAGGGAAACGATGGGTGCTGTCCCCAGCAGGAAGACAGGGAAGTGGGAAATCCTGTGGAATCAGAGGGGTCTCGCTTCACTAAAGACTGCCACAGTACCAACCTGGACAAGCAAATGCTGAGGCCCATCATGCTGACAGTGCAAAAAAAAAAATGCGGTTGCTCTTACAAATCTTGCCTGAAGATTTTGGAAAAAAGTGCTTTGTAAGAATGACCATAGCACAGCCATTTATACCCCACTAAGGGTATAAAATACAGAGTGATGAGTAGAGCAGGGATCGGGAATGACACCTGACCAACTCCTTTGGCTGGACTATGATGTGAGTATCCCTTTGCTCCCCTTAATGTGGGATGCTGGGCTAAGGTGACCCCTCATGAGGTTGAGAGTCCCCGCTATAGTCATTTTTATTTTATTTCATTTCATTTCAGCTTTTTATTTGTAGTTTTATTTCTCTTTTTGGGACAAGTAGTTACTTCATTTAGTTGTGCTAATTGCTAATTCCTCTTTACTGATTGATCAGCCGATTCCTATAACAATCATGTGAGTGAATAGTGGATGCTGTTATTGCAAAGCCCTTGCACTGGTGAATAAAATCAACTGACTAAAGCCCATTGGTTGTTGCCCCTCTGGATTATTTTACTGCCTCCTTTAACAACAGACAGCGTGACAGTCCTCCGCTGAATTACATGATTTTTCCATTTCTCCAGATCACAGGCAGAAGCCCACCAGAATGACTAGTAATCACACAGACTGTCATTACTGTCTGCAGTCTCTTCGGGGAAGGAAATATGCGCTAAGGGAAGAAAATGCATATTGTGTTAGATGTTATGACAGCTTATTTGCCAACTCCTGTGAAGAGTGCAAGCAACCTATTGAGTGTGATTCCAAGGTAAGGACTTAGCTTTGCCATGCCACTGCTTGTTAAATTACCAAAAAAAATCCCATTTCTTTAATGATAGGGTCTGTATTATTCCTGTTCTCATGAAGAGACCCAAGCACAGCCGTTGTGCTGATGTGCAGCAATACCCAGCAGGGAGGAACAGTGAGTTCTTACTTGGGATAGGAAAGCTCAGAGACAAACACTGGGGAATCTGCACTTATGTGCACCTGCTAAACACAAAAAGAGGGTGAAAAATACCAATTGGTTTTGGTTTACATGCTGGATTTCACCCTTTGCCTGCAAAGACTGCAAAATCCTTGAGGTTCATGAAATACCATGGAAAAAACAGAACTAGTACTTTTAAGTAGTTCAGGTTTCTATGCCTGATCAAGTGTGAGACAAAGGACTTACTTACTTAAAACACATGCTTCTAGTATTTGGCATTCATTGCACACTCATCTGCTTGAGAATAGGGAATTTACCTAAACGCTGTGATTATCAGAGATCCATAGCTTATGTTCAAGTCCTGGCACAATTGCCACACAACATAATTCCTAGGCTTCTTTGCCTCAGGGTCCCCTGGATTCTCTAAATGGACTTTAAAAAGTCTACTTCAACGCATGTCCCAACTGCTGGTTCAGAAAGTTTTTGTTAAGCTTGTTACATTCTTTGAATTTCATTCAGTGACATACATGGATGTATATTCGAATTCTGCCTTTTACGTCTCCCCATTATACTACAAAAAACCTATTGGCTAGAGGAAATTTACAGCCTACAGAAAACCCACACTTGAATGCTTTGCTTAAGTTCAACCAAGTATTCCTACTTGCTCACATGTGCAATACCCTAACTGTTGTGCCTGCAGGGCTCTGACTTGACCCTCCTTCTGTCTCTCTGGGCGTTGTGAGGACACTTTAATGGAATTAAATATTCTCGAGTGAAAGCCAAGGAAACAGACTGATCTGTCCTTGTTGAGGACACCTGTTTGAGTGTGGGAGATCTGGATTTAAGGTCAGACAGGCCCAGATTCAAGGTGGGAAACACCACACCTCTTGGGGAAGTGATCAGAATCTGTGTTCTTTTGTACCTTCTTTATTGTATGGAAGGATCATTTCAGCACTGCATCTCAGGAAAGGATACACAAGTCAAAATCAGGAGTGGAAATAAGCACCTCCCTGTGGCCCAGCATTAGGTATGTAGATATTTCTGAAGTGCCAGGGTACCATTCACCTCTTGGCCATCACTGGCCATTTGCAGGTCACACTAAGTACCTGCAGCTGAAAACCTCATCACTGTGTGGTGATTAGGTCCTAAAGAGACAATATATTTGTGGTCTCTGGCTGTTATCTCATCTGTTAATTGTGAGGGATGTGTTTCACTGAGTAGAGGGAGTTAATTTTAGTTTAATTTCTTGTTTACTTTGCCTATCCCATAGGTGACATGTTAGTGGTGGTCGTTCCGGACCTTGCTTTCCTTTCATTTCTCTCCTTTTTAAGAAGATTAGATATTAATATAAGTTCCTCTGTGCTCTTTGTCAGGGTTTTGCCCACCCTTTAGTTCAATTTGCAGCCTGTACATTTGACTTTAAATTTTACATTCAGATGAATACTGTACAAACACCTTTGTTTTACTGAGTTCAGTATGTGCCCTCTCCCCATGCTTGCTTTGCCTATGTTCATTTGGAATAAAAGGTCATAAAGTTATTAAAATAAACCTCTCAGGAAGTCTTTCCAGCCAAGGCACCTCATGTTGCTCAAAGCACATGCTGTGAGCACAGCTCAGGACTGAAAGGAATCTGCAAAGGAAAATGCTGATTTGGATGAAAATTGTCCTGGAACACTTGACCAGCCATTTCAACAGCAGTTGTGTAGGTAGCCCCAGACAGCTTCATCTGCAGAACATATGCTGGAGAAGCTGAATAACTGCACTTTTAAAATTTAAAATTAAGTAAGTGGCAAGACCAGCAATCATTAATAAAAGAATATGCCTTTGAATTGAGTGGAAGGAAAAATTGGGACAAAAATACTGCAGGAGCAATATGAAATCAGTACAGCAGGCCAGGGTCAGCTAGAAAAAGGGCTCAGAGATCTATCAGTGCGACCCTTTCAGCACCAAAGATAGCAAAAGAGCTTCCTCCCCTTCTTCCCACTTCTGTGGTGATATCCTGTGTTTTAAAAATTACTAAATAAAGAAAACAAAAGTGGTAAGTGCTCGGTACCTCCGAAACTGCAGCCTCGTATTTACTGTGCTTCTTGTTTCAGTACTTTAAAAGGAGAGGTACTGACAAAGGAGAAAAATTAAATTGGATTTCTGCCCTTCCGCTTTGTTCATTATTTATAAAGAAGACCTGAAAGGGCCTGGTTTATTTTTAAAGGCTTTTTTTTTTTTTTTTTTTTGGTGGTGGTGGTGATGTGCATTCTTCCCTTGGAAAAATAAAATCTGCTATTTGCTCTTTTCTGAATTCTTAGTGGAGGTCTCATACATACACTTAGCTTTCTTGGCCCTTAAGCCTGCTGAGTCTTAAACAAACAGCTTCCTGCCAACTTTTTATGCGGAGTTATATTAGGTGTAAACAAAAGCAATGTTTTTTTAAATAATCTTCATAAGAATCATTTCTTTCTCAAATAATGAGGTTTTAAATGCTTGTTCTTTGCAATAGTTTGACCTTCCTTTAGTCCTCTGTAGAGTCAACTGGAAGAAAAAGCAGAGATGTTAAAAAATATATGAAGTTCTCTTTGGAAGTGGTCTGTGCGCATTAAAAGAGCTTAACTGTTTGTTTCCCCTTCAAGGCCAACTTTGAGGTATAGAATGATGAGGGACATAAAAGAGATAAAAACAAAACCTATCTCTGCACTTAAATACGAAAAGGCAGGTGTCGGTGCCAGAGCAGGTGTTATACAAGAGATGTACAAAATCTCCTGACCCAGCAACTTTGAGTACTAATCTTGGACCACACTTTCTGCCATATCCACATACAAGTGCTCCAGTTGTTATGCAAGTGCTCCTCGTTTCTTTTCCCCCGCCTAGGAAGAGCTGGGGAGAAGGAACACAGTAAAGAAATGCCTGTACTAACATGGCCTTGCTTTTTCCAAGGACTTGGCCTACAAAGGCCGCCACTGGCACGAGGCGTGCTTCAAGTGTGCCAAATGCAACCGCTCGCTGGTGGAGAAGCCGTTCGCGGCCAAGGACGAGCTCCTGCTGTGTACTGGATGCTACTCGGATGAGTACTCGTCTAAGTGTTTCCACTGCCAGAGGACTATTATGCCAGGTAACGCACCAGGGACTCTGTAGTGAAAAATGAAACTGCATTTTTAATTAAAAGCTCATCCTTGAATAACCAAGCTACGGTGTCCCTGACATTCAGAGCAGCTTTTGGGTGACTACTTCTCCTTCAGGTATTAAATGCACTACCTAAAAGCTCTCCTAGCAGTAAATGGAGGGAAGATGGGTATCTCAGGTCCAGTATTGATGGGGCTTATAAAGGAATATTTAGAGTTTAAAAAACAGTAAAATGTGTTGGTGTTGAATTCTTGATTCTGCTTGCAGTTTTTAGGAAGCATTTTCCATTGTCTGTGTAGGTAGACAAGCAGAGCTATCGTTGGTGAGAATGTCAGAGTACACAAAAAAAAAATCTGTATTTTGTCTGTCACCTTGCCCAGATTTTGAGCATCAGACCTGGCTCACTTATAAACCATTTCTTTTGCTCAGAAATATTTTCTGCTTGAATTGTCAAAACATGACATTCTATGTTCAAATCATTATCAACATTTTTTGCTAAAAAGCATGCATACACAGATGTGGTTATGATAGGATTTCTTGCCATAAACAATGAAAACCCCCTGCTTTTCACTAAACCGCTCCTCAGCTTTACATCCTATCTTTTTGGGACATCCTCTAGCACTTTCCTTCTTTCCACATCAGTAAAGCTAACGCAGCAGAGAGGCTGCCTAAAAGCTGCCTCTTCAGAGCCATTTAAGGGAAGCGACAGCAGCCAAAAGCACAAAATAAGGTCGTTGTTCTAGGCAAGGGGGTCCCAAACTCTTTTTTACAGATATCTTTAAGGAGCCAATTCATTAACTAAATGGTTGGAACTACCAGCTGCAAGCTATCTGCCATGGCCTTGTAACCATTAATTTGGGAACCTGTAGCCAAGGACATCAGTAAATGTAGCAAAAACATAGGAAGTTTATTTTCCAGGAGAT
Source organism: Tinamus guttatus (assembly GCF_000705375.1). The sequence continues at coordinate 88,091 of NW_010577040.1, read as the reverse complement.
CTTTGTGCCAAACAATAAGGTCTGGTCTGCATGGAATTATTGTCTCAGTATAAATACTAGGTTACTGATGTGCTGTTCAACCCACGGCATTGACGCAATTTTGAGCTTTCACAGTTTATTTGCTTTTCATTGTCAGCGTAGACAAATATTGTTGCAATATCATTGTGTTCAGTTCAGGGGAGATATATTGCTTAGTTTTGATATAGTTAAAAGAGTGTTATCTAATAGATGTACCTTAGATGTGACCAGAACAACACCGTAACACAGTGGTTTTTGCAATATTGTCCACCAACCTCCTCTAACCCTATACTCCAGGAAGCAGGTGTTAAGTACTTGTATCAATGATTCTCTCTCTCTCTCTTTTTTTTTTTTTTTTTCCTGTGAAAGGATTGTATAGCATCTGCCTCCCTCCACTGCAGTATGATGCTACCAGAGAGGCAGGAAGCTGTAGTGAGAGTCACTGAAAGACTATCTTACACGTCTCTATTAAAGTTCACAGTGCACCTGTATACAAAAGCTCTGAACCTCCTCAAGCAGGCTTTTAACTAAGTGGCTTCCTTTTGAGATTGTGCCAACTTTACAATGGCACAAAACATCCAGTTGAGTAGGATAAAAAAGAACTGCTCATCTAGGTGGAAATGATGAACTGTGAGAAGAGAAAGTGCTACCTGTTTTGTTGCAGAAGATATTTTCTTAAAAAAAAAAAAAAAAAAAAAAGGTCAGCTTAAGATGAATAAGATAAATAATGCATTTATAGATGAAGGAGATTTAGCTTAACAAAGGCAAAACACAGGACTAAGATATACTAACTATCTGAGCAAATTCATCCTTAATTTATAGAATTGCTGAGTACCTGAACATTGTCACTAGCCAGAGAGAAACTCTGGGTCACCAAAGCATGTCAAAGTAAAGTTATCCTAAAACACACATATACTTAAGACTTTTAAAATCACATCTCAGGCCAGTTAGCATGGCTTTTTCCAGGTTAGCATACATATTACCTGTGCTCTTGCAGTTAAGAGCATGCTTAGAAACTAATGAGTTGGGGTTAAGTGCTTTGTTGATCAATACCACTAGTATTAACATAAAAGTTTAGAAACAAGAGTCTTCTCTCCTTATAAAACATATTACAAAGCTATATTTGAGGCCATTGTTTGCTTGGTTTCTACAGGTTCTCGCAAAATGGAATTTAAAGGAAGCTCCTGGCACGAATCCTGTTTTGTTTGCCAGCATTGCCGGCAACCATTGGGAACAAAACCGTTGATCACCAAGGACAATGAGAATTACTGCGTTCCTTGTTATGAGAAGCAATTTGCTCACCACTGCTACTCTTGCAAAAAGGTAATTAAATACACATTGGACAAATCAAAGCATTTCAAAGCACTACCATGTTATTTTTAATCAAGTCAAAGCCAGGTTGTCCAACAGCAAAAATAGCGCCAGTGAGGACTGTTTCTGTAATCTTTAGAGTGCATACTTCAGAAAACCTCTGCAAATCCATACTTCTATTCTCAACCAGATGTTTAAAATCTAGGTCTTCATCATGGAGCAGGGAGCAAAGACAGTATCAACAGAGCACATGAATTCTTCAGTTCTTTCTTTCAAGTAGTCTGGAGAAAGGCCATAGGTAAATGATGCAGTTACAAGTTACAGCTTATGAGGACAAGTCACAAAGCTGATGAAAAGTTTAGACTGTATGCTTAACAAGCTTTAATGAAGAGCTTAATTAACTTTTTTTTGGTTTGTTGGTTATGACTCATTATGACTTATTTTACTGTTAACCTTTTTTTTTTCTTGTGAATATACAATTTTTTTAGTGGCTTAAAATGCTTTTCCAAAAGCAGATAATGAGCAGGAGAACATGATCTTGAAATAAACGGATTTCACTTGTCTGAATCTCTAGTATCTATTTGTAACTATTGCTTTACAGGAGCGCCTAGACATGTTTTATTCTCTATAACAGTTATTTGGACTATCTGTTTTAATGTATTTAAGGTAGATAGATACTTAAATTAGAAGCATGTAGTCTCTCAAAATGTTTGAGAAAGCACCTGGGAGGATGTAGTGAACTTAAACTCCCCAGTCTGACCCCTAAGTCATATGGCTAAGCCTGGAGAAGTGGAAACACTAAGTGACTTTTCAATTATCTGAGATATCTGTAAAATCTGAGAGTCCAGGTCTGTTGGCAAGAGTTCTGTATCTGCTAGTGCTGCAGACAGGGTACAACGAGGAAAAGTTGCACTCACTGACTTTATGTGCCCAGCATAGATGCCTGTTCTCTCTAACTGTGCAATATTGCTTGTGAAGTGGGGATGGATTGTCTAAATTGCCTGGTGAACTAGGAGTATGAGCAGGAAGGGCAGCTTTCCTTTTGGCATCTAAGTAGGACACCAAGAGCTAATAGCGGCTCTGTTTACTACCTACTTATAATTAATATTGATGTAAGCCTGATTATATTTGAAATAAATGTATTTATCAATGTACTGTTGTATTTAGCTATAAACCTCTACCTTTAACAAAAGTTTTTAGTTTAGGCAAAATCTACTGGTTATGCTTTTTCCTCCAGTATTTAGCCTTTAGAAAATACCTCTAAATACCACTGTGTTTCTACCTCTAGCCTTCAATTAGCACTAAATGGTCACATGACAAATATAGTCATTCCGCTCTATCTGTATTAGAGAAACTGAGGACAGCAGCATTTAAGCAAATTAATCTCAAAAACTCTAGGACTCCAAATAAGCCTCATGCTTAACAAACAGAAACAATTTTGCTATATAAGCTTCCATCAGTTCCCATAGATAAGAACTGGACCTGAAGAGATTAAATTACTAAACTGGAGTCTTGAATCTGGTGCCAGAGAATGAACATTTCAGATTTTGAGATGTTGTAAAGGCAAATAAGGGTTAGATGCAGACCAGTACTGGAATACTGAAGATACTGGGAACCATAAAAGGTCTTTATTGGCTGACATAATCCAGTATTATTCATTCTTTATTTCTCTGAAACTATATTTCCCAACTTTATATCATCCTATTCCAACTATGTATTCTTTCATATGATGTCATACATGACTTGACAGCGGAAACATTGTGTTACAACTCCTCTATTTCCAGACAAACTACTCTCTACATTCTCTCACAAGCTCCGTGAAACCTAGTTTTCACCACACAGAGACAGAGCATTTGGAAATTTCACTGCTTATTTCTGAAGAAAGAAGAGCTCTGAACTGAGGGGAATGAGAAATTTGATGACCTTGATAAATCTCTTCTTCTGACAGCTTAGATCTCCTTCCTGTCTCACTTCATCTTATCTACTGGCTCTTTCCTCTACTCAGAATAGGATTCAGTTTCAGATTTGAGACAGCAAATCGCCAGTTCCAACATGAAATCATCCCTAACCTCAACATCAATTATATCATCCACTGTCCATCTTTGAAAAATTGTTCTTCTGAGTACATGCCCAATGTTAAGCTTTTCTGCACATGTATAAAATAAGCATTTATTAACAAGTTATTCTCTTTACCACAAATAGGGGGGTTATTTTGAAGTAAAATCAAGAATAACAAAACAGTGGTAAGTAGAGCTCCACTGGTGTAGATCAAAGTTGATATTCCAGATGAAGAAAACTGAGATGACCATACTCTCTCTCTCTGCATGTGTGCATCAGAAAAGGAAAAAAAAAAAAAAAAAAAACACAACAACAAGACCTTAAATAATCCTTCATTTAGATTGCATCTTGATAGCTACCTGAACTGCTGAAACAAGGCTCATGATTCATGACTGTTCCACTGTGGTTTGCTTTTTGTTAATACATCAGGTTATAACTTCTGGAGGAGTGACCTACCATGACCAGCCTTGGCATAAAGAATGCTTTTTGTGTGCTGGATGTAAAGCTCAGCTGTCAGGACAAAGGTTTATTTCCAAAGACGAGTATCCATACTGTGAAGATTGTTTCGGCAAATTACATGCAAAGAAGTGTGCGGCTTGTAAGAAACCTATTACAGGTGAGACCTACCTTTTAGAATGGGCCAAACACTGAGCTATCATCATTCTGCTGTCAAGTCAGATCTTTACTTCAGAAAACAGCCTGAAAAACAATTCTGTCATGATGAAAGACTGAAGGAGTTAACTATTAGAGAGATCCCCTGTAACATGTCTTGCTAGAACGTACTGATCACATGAATCTCTTTGCTACTGAGGAATTATGTACTGAAAAGATTTTTGCCATGATTTGTTTTACTACCTGGTACAGTCTTAAAGTGGAAGGCCTTCAGATTACACTAAAAATCATCCCTAAAAAATATAAGACAGGGCATTTCTTGTCTCTCCCAGAGAGTGCACACAAGCCCATCTTGTACCTGTAGTTGGCTTGGCTGTGTTTTTAAATATAAAAGTGATAAGACTGGAAGTAAATTTGCTTAGCTGCCTGTTGATAAGGCATCTATATCAAATTGGAGAGGTTGGCAAGATAGAATCATAGAATCACAGAATGCTTAAGGTTGGAAGGGACCTCTAGAGGTCATCTAGTCCAAACTCCCTGCTAATGATGAATACCCAATCAAATTGGCATGATTTACCAAAATATGTTAAAGAGCAGTGGCTTATTTCAGATACTAGGAACTCCATAATCTGGTAATTTTCCAAATCCTACACCTTGAAGAAATTTAACTCAGTTTTGTACAGAAGCTATACGTACGGCAAATGACTTTCGTGAGAGTTTGTTGGGAGATCTGCAAAACTTAATGATCATTCTGTTTAACCTGCTCTGTTCAGAGTTTGTAATGGGATACGAAAGCACACAAGTGACTTGTGAGTTTATTTAAAATACTTCTATCTTAAATTTTAACTTTTTTTTCTACTCTGCAAAGGATATTTTAACCTACAGACTTGTGTTTGCTTGCTTGCTTGCTATATGAATACCAATGTGACCATGCATTTGAAAACAATCTGTTTCTTTTCTAAACCACATCCAGAAATACCGGATTCACCTCTTCTTTCTCCTTTCTCTTTCAGCTCTCGGAGGAGCCAAATTTGTCTCATTTGAAGAGCGCCAGTGGCATGAGGAATGCTTTAACTGTGCAAAATGCTCTGTCCCACTGGCAGACTTAGGATTCCTCACCCAGGGGAATGATGTCATTTGCCACAGATGTGGCTCTGCTACATAGGTCTAGGGAGAGCTATACAGATACTTTATTCTCTCTCTATAACCATATAATTCATTACTATGCAGTAAGAAAATCAGAAAATATACATAATGGTTATTTAGTCGCTCAAGTAACTTTCCAACAGCAGTTTAATTCTATCATAGTTTTAATCTGCTTATAAAAAATAAGGAACTCCATATTGGCTAAGAAAACAATAATAAAAAAAAAAACCCAAATATTTTAAATCTAACTGCAGTAGGCTTCTCCTTGTAACACACTGCACTCTGCTGTTAGAAGATAAAAAAAACCTTACATTTTATCTCCCACGAACCAAGGAGGAATATGAAAAGTCTATATGGCATAGGACTGGTGACAAGGCATTAGCTCTACTCCATGAATGCAGATTTTGGTGTCAAAAGCCAGGCACATGTGCTTTTCTATTGGTGCACAATATTAATTATTAAAAAGATGATGTCTCATCTCTCTCCAAACTTCAGACAAAGAAGCTGCTGGCAAAGCAGCTCTCCCACTGTGAGCAGAAGGGAGAAGGAGGAGGAAGAGGAACTGCCCTCCAAAGGGACATCACAAGATTTCTTCTGTTCCAAAGGAAGTCCATTCCAAGCCTCGACAAAAGGACAAAAGTTCATTTTCCTCTCATTACTAATTCTACATTATTCTTCAGGAAAAAAAAAAAAAAAAACTTTCCCTTGATTCTAGTCATCCAAAAGACAGGTTCTTTTCCAAAATTGTTTGGCTGTACTTTTCTTTGAGGCATAAATATTTTAGAATGTACATATATAAAGCCATACCATGATCCACTGTGAGAGGTGTCAGCTGCAATTGAATAGTGCTAATGTAGAGTTTCCCTCAACTGATATGCCGTAAGACCTGGACTCCACTGTCTTCACTAGACATTCAATACCTGATAAAAATACTTTCTTATAAGGAGAGGCAAGAGATGTCTCCCTCCCCTCAAAACCCGTTTGCCAGCCATTGTTAATGACCTTACCATTTCCATACTGTTATGTCTTTGACTCACACTTTATTGCATTGCTGACAAATATATGCTTACCTACAGCAGGCTATATGTGCCTTAGAGTCAATATGTGATTCTTTTGCTATGTGACATATGCATTTGGCATTATTATATCACAAATTTGTAATATTGTCACTGCAAGCTAGGCAGTCCTCACTTGTGATAGTAGAACAAGCTCTCAGTTTCCAGGCAATTGGCTTTGAGAGGATTATATCTGCTGTTTGCTGAGCTTTGGAGCTCAAGAGCTATTACTAAAGACCATCTAGAGCAGAGTTACCAGCATTTTTCCACTTTCTTGCTCCAAACTTTTTGCACTTGTAGCAAGCCACTGTGGACAGTGCAGATTACGCACCACTCAGCACTACTTTTAATCTTGCATGTCTTCAAGTTACACATTCTCTTTAGATTTTGATAGTAAGTGCATGGAGTTATTTTGCAAACTCCAGCAGGCTTTATTTGTAATAGACAGCCATTACATTAAGTAGAAAAGTAGGTGGGAAAAAAAAAAAAAAAGAGCAAGAACTTGTGAGCATGGCTAAGCCAGAGCTGAACTGCAGTGGCGTAAAATCAATATGGGTAATGACTGACCAACAAGTATATAGCACTCTGTTTTCCAGTCAATAAAATATTGATCTTTTGCTCTATGTGGTGTTCATTTTTTGTTTTCAGTCCCTTCTATCATAGCAGCTTTTATTGGAATTTGGAATTTGATTAGTTTATACCTTTTCATTTTATCCCAGCTGCTTCCTTTACCATTCTCACATGGCTGACATAGGCTCTTAGTAAGACTTAGATTCCTATAGATAGCATTAAGTTGCACCATCTATAAAAAAAGATTTTTGTGATCCAGTTATGCACTCTATTCTAGAAATGTGCACCGAGTTATTAGAAATCAGCCCATTAGTAAATGTCAAAGGACTTTGATTTTAAAAATCACAATGATGAATCACCAGAAACAGCCATAGCTGTGGTGTGCACATTTCATTTTTGTTGCATGAAATAACATTCAGCAAGTGCAGGAATGTGGTTTGGGCCCTTTCTTCAATCTTGTCCAAACACTATTCTAGCTTAATTACCAACTGATGCAAGAAGTAGAAGGCAAAATTCTAAGACGTGACATAGCCCCAGAGCAGACTCTCTGATCACGATAATCCCATCCTTCCAGTCTTAACATTTAGGGAAATGAAATTCTGCTCTGACTCATCAGCTAATTATAGTTTTGGAAATACTGACTGAATTATTTACTTCGACATTAAATGCACTAGAGTCAGATCTAAAACTGAGCATTTTCACTTCAGAGTAATAGTATGAAATAACTGCGATTGCTATAAATAGCTTGAATAAAAAGTTGTATCAGATATCAGGTTATGATTTTCTTGTCTCTATCCCCAGCTATTGATGCCTAGACATAAAACCAGTAATACTCTGTACCATTTCCATCACCTTTTTTTGTGATAGATGAAACGCAATTTTAGTAGGAACAGAGAAACACTACAAGGAATTAAGTGGAGGAATGTAGATCATGGAGAGAGCAAGACAACTGCTATAAGCCAAAAGACTGTGTTTGGCTTAGGAGCAAAAGAGAACAAATTTCTCATGAACAAACATTGGATAGGAGAAGGCTGACTCTCTCCAGAACTACAAGGGCAACAACTCTGCGATAAGTCTCAAAGTGATGCTCAACTGGTTTATTAAATGGAATATATCCATTTATCCATTTATCCAACAAGATCGCCTGTGATGGCAAAGCACTGGGCAAAATGAACCACATGGTTAGTTTCAGTCTTGGTTGCTAACATTAAATTTACTGTAGGATAATTAGGATACAGACTCCAATGCAATTCAATTTCATCTAATAAGTCTCAGAGGATAGTAGTTTGAGGGATTTATTCTTTAGTAAGTCAATTTTTAAATGGCACATGTTTTTCTTTAACACTATTGTTTTATTTTCAATTGTTTTTCTAGCTCTTTTTCTTGTATGAGGTGCCTAACTCCAAGACCATTGTATGTCTTTTGTTATGATGAAACTAAATACAGTGATCCCTCTAATGCCCTGACCACCCCTCTATTGTGCTTAAAATGATCCCAGAGGACTGAGAAAAAGACTGCCAGCTGGGACTAACTTCAGACAAGTGAAGTAGGTGCCTTATTTCTGCTTTCAATGCTTAAGGCTAAAACTTTTCTCAGATCACTGTCTAATCCTGAGACAACTTCCAAAAAGAACATTCTTAAAATATGAAGACAAGCCCTTCAGTATTATTACCAAGTGACCTTTCTCTACACATTTTTGAAAGTCACATTTTTCCTTATGCGAAGCTCTTATAGCAAAAGAAAGATATCAGTCTTTTCCTGGACATTCTTTTAAGTGTCAGGAATAATTTCACTAGAATTAGCAAGCAACAACTAAGGTAGAAATTAACTGTGGGACCCAGCAGCATTTCCCAGTCTTTCACAGGCCTAGATACATGCCCTTGACCTATGATTTACATACAGGACGACAATCTGAATTCTCTCCTGCCCTTGTCCTCTGTTTTTCGGGAAAGAAAATTTAAGAGTCTAGATAGAAAGAGACTATAGGCCAGAACTACAGTCTGGGCCACATCAGTGAAACCTTTTTTTTTTTTTTTTTTTTCTCCTTGCACACTCACAGAGTGTTGAGTTTCTTTTCTTTGTTATCTCGGCGCGTTCAAGCTGAATGGGTGCTGCACTCTAGCACTGCATATTCTCTCACATTTTCCCAACAGGAAGAGTGGTTCAGAGCTACCACAGGAACACTAGGACTCAAGTACTAACATTTTGTGAGGTGCTTTGAGCCTATGGTTTCAAACACTTCACAAGTCCCATCGCAGTGATAGGCACTGCTTCTCTCTGATCAACAATTTCAACACCTGGTCAGAGCAGTTGTGAATCACACTGAGAATGTGATTAAGAGGATGGACTTAGAGCAGTCTGTTGTATTTAAGGAGGAGAGAGAACAGCAAGATTGCCATTTATACAATGGTGGACTTCAGTTGCTGAAGGATAGTGATGTTAAATTAATGAATCACGTCATTTGTTAGAGTTAGGCCAGCAACTCACATCCTGATAGGACAAAGTCCCCCAGGACTAGGTACTCGATGAAGAACAACAACAACAAAAAAAAAAAGTAAACTTTTTAGTTTGGGTACTTGCTTCAGTTCCACGGCTGTAAAATGAGACTAACTTTCCACCTTGGAGAGACCAAAGCAAATAATTGTGAAGTTGAACTAATACATCTAAAGTACTGCAATAATAATAGCATGATGACTACCACAGACACACGACTGTACTCGCTGGGAGCTGCTGCTCTGCACAGACAGGGAGGACGAGGCTGCCTTTGCTTAAAGGCTGCGAGTCTGCCTTTATCTACGGGCTAAATAAATCAGCGGCGCAGGCAACTTTGATTTCAGAACAACAACTACAACAAAAGATTAAGAACAAGCCCTGAAAATTCTAGCTCAAATGACAACCTGTAATCCGTCAGTTTTACTTCTATTTAGTAGTTTTACAAAACTGGCGGAGAACACAAGGTTTTCAAAGGAGGAATTCTTCAAGATTTGCATCCTCTGGCCCTGCCAGAAGAGCAAGCAGGGCAGGAGGCGAGCAGGCCAGGCTAGACCAGCACCCGCTAGATGGCACAGTGCCCCTGCAAGCAACACAGCACACTGCAAATAAAGCGTTTTCTCCTGCCCAGCGGCCACTCCATGGCAAAGCCAATGCTAAAAACTAAACTTCACAAGCCCTTACAGTTGCACACATTCAAAGACGTGTCACTTACGAGCTAGAGACAGAATTTACTGACTTAGATTTGCTACATATTTGGAGTGGGCCCTTTGGGAAAACCGGTGTTGCTTCAGTTTCCGCTTTGCTAGGATTCAAGGAACTCACAGAGCTATTTACTACATGTTCTTTATCTATATGTAACTGGTTTTACTGAAATTAAAACTGAAATTAAAGTCATTCTGTGTTACAAGAAACTGTGCCCAATGGCAGAAATTATAATCTGCCATTAGAGGCTGAAATTTAAACAAGAGTAACTTGGAAGCACTGAAACTATTAAATTTAAAAGAAGAGTTTAGGCTTAGCATAACATAGTTTCTGCCCTGCTTCCCTAGTCCTGCTGTATTCCTTGATAGGGGAATAATAGCTATTTCCTTGTGGGATGGAAGCAAAGCTGCATCCCTATTTCATCCTTCCCACATATCGACTTAGAAAGGGAAGGTTCTGTGAGCAGGGATTTGCACCCTATCAAGGTGCTGGTTATTCACACATTCTAAAAGACTGCAGTATTTCCTAGCAAATAAATTTGTGTACTGCATGTAATCAAATATTCCTTGGCTCAAATATATGAGGAGAGCTCAATGTGGAGCTCCCGTTTCCAGCTGCAGTAGGTGACCGCAGACATTATCTGGTTCTGCCTACCAGCCTCAAGAGTGAGCCAGTGATTTCTTGGGATGCAGCTTTTCTGGAGGAAAGGCTGTTTCTGCAGGCATCTGTATGCTCAAACTGAAAGTGCAATTTGAATGGGGAGAGGCTATGTACATCATGGGACAGATTCAACTTTTGGATAAAATCCTTCTCAAAAAAAAAAAAAAAAAAAAAAAAAAAAGAAACTCAGAAGGTACCATTATGAACACTTTAAGCACGGTGGCATTCAGTTTAAAACATGAATCAGTGTGTTAACTGCAATATACGCAAGAACTTCTTTGTTTCACAGAATAGGAAACAGGAAGCAAGGACTTCAGCTGATTAATTGCTTTTGCACATGACGTTTCAATTTGAGAGCCTGGCATAGATGGGAACTGCCCCTCACATGATGAGCAGGAGAAAACGGCGTTCTGCAGACAGTGCTGGAAGCTCCAGGCACAAGCAAGGGGCAGTGGATCCCTCAAGAGGGACAGGAGTCTGCCACAATCTTTTTTTCTGAAAAAACAATCTTAAAGTTGCTTTCACAGCAGGTTTCTATATTCTCTTTGAAGGTGGTGATTCAAATACTTTATCAGGTAATTGGGAAACCTTTCAAACAATATTTACTTTTTCTTCTCATTCTGTGTGGCCAGATGGGAGTTTTAAAGTGATGTAGAACAGAAGCAGTTGATAATAACTCTCAGTCAGTCTACTCCATGAGGTATTCCTAGGGTAAGAATGATTACTTCTACTCTATTGTAAAACTGGATAAAAGAGGACTGGACAATAATCCTGGTGTGTACCTAAGGTGGATGAAAACTGCTGACATACAAAGATATGATGTAAGCAACTATGGGAGTAGCAATGGAAAAAATAAGAAAGAACATAGTGAGATAGAAAATAAATAGGTCTGTTGTAGCTGCTTCTGGCTTTATGAATCAGAGCAGTCTTTATAAGTAAGTGCTAAATCAAAAGCAAATATGTGATCCCTTTGAATATCAAATATTAATTATGTACACAGTATTGTAAGACCGATAAGCATAGCAACAGAAAAGTGAGAGGCAGCAAATGAGATATAATAAAATAAATAAATAAGCATCTATCAATATTAATTGCAAAAGTTTGATCTATTAAATGCTGCATTAAAATGATGCAGCATTTCAGTCATGGAAATAAAATGGGAAGGGAAGATTTCTCTTTTTTTCCAAAAAAAGAAAGGAAAAGAAAAAGAAAAGAAAAAAGTCGCATTTTACTGTCTGTTGTATTGTCACGACAATCAGTGGATGAAAAGTTAACGAAAGAAAGTATAGGCAAAGAATAATTATCAGGACATTTTTCTCTATAAGCACCTGATGTGTTTTCAGCACACTTAGCACTTGCATTACTTAGGCCACATATAGTAGAGTCTGTACAGATGCTGATCTTTATAATCCAAGCTAGCTAAGATTATTTTCACCTAATGAAAGCATTTTGTGTTGCCACACAAATTTCCTTATCTTGTTAACTGAAAAGAACAGATATGCATGTGTGCGCATTTATTTCCTAGCTATCAAATAACCTTAACAAATCAAAGTGCCCTCTTTGTTCCAGTGGATCTAGGAAAAGTAAGTCCTTCATGATGTTTAGCCCTGTTCTGTGCCTGACAGAAATAGGACAAAAGTTTAAAGAGACTTTTAGTTACCACCTCTTAGGGGCAGCACAATTAGGTACTCAGATCTCAGTGCCATTGGTGTCATGAAAAAAAAGTCAGGAGGGTTGGCTTTGCAACTCTGGAGAACTGGGCTCCTCATTCACATATGGATGAGCTGAATCAGACAGAAAGCAGATTATCTTATCCCACTACACGTGACTATGGCTAGTGAGGCTGCAAGCAGCCTGGGTAGCTTCTCCATAGCTGCATAATATGGGAAAGGTTGGCAGGATGGCTAAAGGAGACTATTTTGGATCCACTGGTTTGCAGTCAAAATCTAGCTATGGATGTCTCTGTAAAAAGTCCCTGTAACGAGTTAACTGCTGCTAAAGCTGGAAGTGCAGACACCAGCAAGTCCCAGCCACGTAGCAGACATGAGCACGTTCACCTCAACCTGCCTCTATGAAGCTCACAACGCAGCCTCTAGCTGTTTTATATCCATCAAGCCAGCACGGAACAATCCTTCCAAAGTGCATTCTCCAGTGAACTTAAAAAACTGTTTTGTCAGATCACGAAATAGAGATGGCTACTCTGCCAGGTGTAATGGAAAGCTAGATCAAACTGCTTTTACACTGTTCACAGCAGCCCCCAGGAATGACCACAGACTCACCTTTCAGCACGAACAAGCAGAAATAGAAGTTATTTGCCATTATCCTTTGCAAATTTAAAGCTCACGAAAGAAAGCTATTGGAAGAATGGTCTATTAGACTTGGTTAAATGTCATCCGCAGCATAGTAGTTTTCTCTCATATCACAGGAGTCTGTAATTTATGTGCCAGTCAGATCAGCACTAGTACCTATGCAGCTCTTCCTAGAGGTCAATATTCACATTCAGCCACCTGCAGCTCACTTACATTAATTTCATCAGATTCATCACAAAACACATGTTACTGCCTTGTAAAAAATAAGCATTCAATGTGACTCACATTTGCAGTTTCAACAGTTCTGTTGTTGAAAGCCAGCTGTCTTCTGAAACAGTAGCTGCTAGACGTCAGTCTGCCAGAGAAAGCCCATCACCTCCAAAAGGGGTGAAATTACAGGATGTTGCCAATTACCTGAAGATCTCACCCACTGCATGTGTAAAGCAGAAACTTTACAATGTTTTCCTTATTTCCTCACCAGTTGTCATGCAAGCCAATGGTTTGGAGATACTATTTTACTTGATAAGTAAAAGTCTGTATTTCTAATGCCAGAATCATATAAGAAAACCATTCTGGTGTACAAAAATGTATTCAAAACCAGACATTCTTAAACATCTAGACAAACTAGGATTCTACTTTACTGTATGTGCATACCACTTCCCAATTAATTTGTTTTCAAGACACTGCATCTTGAGCTACAGATTACAACCATTGCAAGAGAAGGTGGGTGGGCTTTATACTTACAGTTGTGGATTAGGACCTGTGACGGATATGCTTCTTCCCCTGCTCAACCTGACTTCTCACATTTAGCCCTGTTCAGGTGTTAACTACCACATTATCTGATGCTGGTAGTTGCCTCCCTGTTTTCTTCCCCCACTCAGACATTAACCATCAATAACAGTCCTGATGGTTGTATTCTCATGGGGAGATAAGGCTGACTGTGAGCACAGCAGCCAACAGTCATTTCTGAATTGAAAGAATGACTGTAAGTCCATCATCTTATCCCATAAACATGGGGACAGCCCAAGAGCCCATGGCTGCACACCAGGATCTCCCCTTGAGCAGGGACCCTGCCAAAGGATACTCCTCAGGGTTAAGAGATCTTCCCCACTACAGATTCATGGTAAGTGACTATAGTGCACTCTTTCTGTTTTTGAATTTGTAAACTTTATTTTGTAACTGTGCACAAATCCCTTAGACATAAACCTTTGACCAGGTCTGGGACGAGGACTGGATCCAGCCGCACCCAGACTCCTCTCAGAAGGAGTTTGGAAAGCAAGGGGGTCCAATCTGAACCTTGTGACCCAACAGGAGGGTGTCCTTGGTAATTCGGTGTGTTTTACCTTGAACCTCTATGCAGTAAATAATAAGTGACCTTGCGATAGAATCTCATGAAACCATTGTAATTATCAATAAAACCTTTTACTATTTCTTTCCCGCAAGTGAATTGCATTGTGTCACTCACCCCCACCACCACTCGTGCTGTGACAGGACCAGAGATCAGAAGTCAGCTCTCAGCTCTGCAGGAATCTGGACAGATAAGCAACCTCTTTCCACCTTGGTTGCCAAAGTGGCCATAGACAACCATGCTCCTTCTTCATACCCAGCCTGTTTGTTCTCTGCAAGAAGCAAAACTCTGGGATCAACAGCTGTAATTCCTCTTTACCAGATGGCGCAATTAGGCTTTGACCTCACTGTGGGGTCACAGCTCCAGTGCTGCAGTCTCACCAGCCCGGAGCAGAGGGCAGTGTTATCCCTTGACCCGCTGCTAACACTCTTGCTAATGCAGCCCAGCATGGGGCTGGCCTTCCTCACAGCAAGGGTGCATTTTGCTGATGCAGGTTCAACTTGTCCACCAAGGCCCCAGGACTTCTTCTGGAAGGCCATTTTCTTTCCCATGGATTCCCTGCCTGTACTAGTGCATCACATGTGGGGGAAAAAAAAAAAAGTGTTAATGCTTGAGCTACACAAATAATCAAAGAACACCTCTTCTTGGCACTCTTTTTTTTTTTTTTAACCTGCTACCTATATTTTCAATGACAGTTTTTAAACAAAGCAAAAATCTCTTTACCTACTCAAGAAATTGTTGACTGTTAATGTAACAGGCCATGGGAAGTTCCCTTAAAAGTCCTCTTTTCCATTTTATTTTGTTTTGACCCTTTTTCTGTAATTCTTTCTTAAAGGATTCACTCTTTATTAAGTCTTTCTTTATGTCTTTATGTGCAACATTAAGTGGCCTTTCCATTCCACGGAAAGAAGAAAGGAAAAAAAAAAAGGGCACAAGAATATACATAGCTAGCAGGGAAAGATATACTAATGTGTAATGTGGCTCTGAGTAATGCATGGATCCAAGGTCTCAGATCTCACGACAGGCCTCGTTAGTTGTATGATAGAGGATTAGGTTAGTGAGCAGTGAGAAACTCTTGAATTCTAAAAGCCAGCCACCAAAACAGGGAGATACTGCCTGCAGCAGAGTCTTAGCTACCAGTCCTTAACACTCCAAGACCAGTGCCATTAGCACTACTGCGAATGGGACTATTTCTCTTTTGTTATGTCTGCTCCAATTCGCCAAACAATTTCTAGACTAACAGTATCCTCTCCAAAGAAGAGCTGACACTGAGCAGAAGTCCTAAGCAGAGCCCCTTGAGGAGCAAGGATCCAGCTGGATGCCCATGGCACAGACACCAGATTGGAAATGCCTTCAGGAGTTGAACAGCATGCTACAAGGCTGGAGCTGGGCATCCCGAGAGAGGAGCAGGTTGCTGGATCTCTGCCTCCCACTCAGCTCTGGACCAGGAAGGTGAACGAAGCAGGGCTGAGAGCCCAGAGCTTCTGTTCCACAGAGGTGCTTGCAAAGTGGTTAGAAATACATCTCCTCAGGATCAAACTCTTAAGGATAACCTCTCTGCACACCTGGTCTCTGTTAGTGTGCTCTTCTTGCAAAAAAAACCCACAGTTTGGTAGCATCCTCAAAAGCCGCAGACTTATGGCTAGGTCATGAGGACTACTGAAGCCCAAGATAACTTCTATATTAGGCCTATATGTATTGGCTGGCTCACCTAGGTTTGTTGATTTGGTTTTAAAAATCATCAGGAGTACGTGCTGACAAATCTGTAATGAAAACAGCTCTGGAATGGGAAAGAGACTTCTTTATTAGAACAATCATAGAAGATGGGGACTTTTTATTGACATTAGTGCATTCAGAATTTGAATTATGTTCATAATTCTTTAACTTGAATTTTCATTTTTCCCCCTCCTATATCTGAGGCATTAGTCTTATTTTTAAACTCCAAAAGCATAAATCTATATTTAAACATGTTCAGCAGTACAGCACTTTTTCACTGCTTTGGAAACATAAACCCTATTTTCAATGCAGAGAATAGCAGCTAGATAAATTGTAGCTGATGCATTTAGAGAGTCACAGTCAGTCAGGGAGAGGTGGAAATGGGCATATAGCCGCAATCCTTCACTCTGAAATTAAATGGGAGTCTGACCTTTTTAAAAACCTCAAAAATAGGTATAACCTCAACATAACCTCAGCCTCTACAAAAACAAAACCTCTAGGGCACAGAGGAACTGGCACAAAGCATAATGAAAGAGTTGCCTTAACCACATCGACATGTTTTGGAGACATCCTGGAATCTTGCTCAACTTTATAGGGGCAATAGGAGACAACATTTCCCCAGCAAGCAGCAGACAGTGCAGAATCTCCTCAGAGTGCACAGTAACAGGATCCCAGGCAACAGAGCACATTACTACATATCCCAGGCGGTTTGAATTTCCTCTACCCATGGTAAAATTGTTATACTCTCCCAGATAACATTCATGAAATGAGTGTAAATAATTTTAACCTCTTGACTGCTGTCAGTTCAACTGTCTGCAGTTAGCTATGAAACTTCCAGAATTAGTCACTATTAAGTCACCTTATTTTCTAAGCCTGAACTTCATAGCAAACTTCTTGGGTGCTTTCAGCAAGCTATACACTGGGACAAACAGAGCTCCACAGGAAGCCTTCCCTCTTCACCACATATGTAGAGCACAAGTTACTTTTTAAGAGCTCTCCTTGCTTGGCCAAAAGTAATATAATAGGCAAAATATCATTTAATATCTAACTATGGCTAGAAATTACAGTATTGTCTAAACCTCCTGAGGATATATGTTTGGTTGCTTTTACTGCTTACTGTTAGGGCTTACACTACTGTGTAGCATAACTTTTTAACAGATACTTTTGATGTCCTAGCGGAGTTTAAAGGGATACATTTGTACTTATATAACTGTAAACCATGTCTATGGCAGAAGCAACATACTTTATAAACAAGATTCATTTTCCTTTGAAATGATAATATTGCAAGCACTTTCCAACCTGTTGCAAAAACCTTTCCCTTGGAGCTCCAGATCTTCAGTTCATACTGTATTTTTTCTGAGAATCTCAAAAATTCAATAAAATAAATAAGCTAACCCCAGCACCTGGGAAAACAGTTGAAAAAACACAGCTAGCATAGACTAAATTCTGATGGGGGCTGGTGGGAGGAAGGAAGCATTCTTCTCTTTTTCTTTTTTTCTCTGCATTTCTGAGCAAGTTTTAGTGTAATTTTGATGGCTGACTTAGTGCCTTGGATGTTTTTATCAACTCTGAAGCAAAGAAAAACAAACAAAAAGGATTCAGATACAGCCTGCAACTCATGAACTATGGACTTTTATAGGGTGCAGGTAGAATGCACCCTATAAAACGATTCAAAGATGCTCAGCTACACCTATACCAGATGGCTTTCCAACAGATGCTATTGAACAACTGTGTCAACAGCTGACCTAAGACAAATATAACAGTAGCTATCTTCTCTTTCGTCTCCTATTCCATAAACTGCTTTTCTTTCCCTGTTTTGACAAGTAGCAATACCCACAGACACAGTACAACAGTTCTCAAGTACTAAGGAAACTTAGAATTGGCATTACAAAATGGTCAGATCATAGATGGCTTCATCCCAGAGTTTATATAATCTTAATAGCTACTGAGACTAAGAGGAAAAAAAATCTGTTATATTAGCTGTCAAGTTAAACACTTCTGTTCCCTTCCAATTCTTGATTTAGGATTTACCAGCATAGTAGCTGAAAGAAAAAGGAAGAATTATTTCACTTCGTTCAGTCAGCTTGCCCAAGCCAAACATGCTGTCACAGCACCTATGGTCACAGAGCACAATCAATCCAGCTTCTTGAGAAGTTCAAAACTTGTTATAAATCTTTGCTTAAAAAATAAACAGTCTACTGCATAATTTCCTAAACAGAAAGCACGAGAAATAGGATTATTTTCTTTCAAGATTGCTCATCCACACTTCAACAATAAATAATGAATTCTAATCTCCTCGTGTCTTATAACATATACTTTCATTTCAAAACAGGGCCTAAAATGTCTAAATTGCTCTTCTTCATCCCAGATTACAAGACCATTATTTTACCTAGAAGTTCAGTATTGGAGTGATAACAGATGAAGTTTGAGGTTTGAGGACATTATTATTCCTCCATTTGAATGCCCTTCTCTCTGCTTGCACTTGCTTGGCTAAGGTGAAAACTTCTTGCACAATATAGGAAGATTTGTTTTAAGACTATGCTATGAACTGGCAGCAGAAGTGTTTCTGCTGGAGAAGACACTAACATCAGTCATAGCTGTCTTTCAGACAACAATATTCTCCAGACCTCTCCTGTTAAATCCTCAAGTGTGTCTTGAGCTCATGGTCCAACAGGAAATCTTTGGCAAATATCTTGTACTATATTCTGCTTATAGATCGGATTAATCATTTCCTCTAGTAGTTCATTCCCAATACGTCTCAGATGCAGCAGCCTCCTGTCGTAGACATATAATTAAATCAGTTTGGGAATGATTCTTTTATGAGTCACATTGGGAAAGAGGAGGACATGACCCCTCACCAAGCTGTAGGCAAAGCATAGGTTTTGAGCAATGGCTTCTGTGTGGTCAGCCCAGCTGCACTCCTTTTTCTGCCAGACAACCAGACTCTGATCTAGATTAATCATTGTGCATATGCTTTTGATCATGTACAATAAGCGTGAACATGCTATCAGCTGTTTTATGATCTTCTTTCATACACGGGACTAGACCTCACAGCCTGATGCATTACCTTCCCCTATTTTTTAAACCTTTTTCTCTAAAAAACATGTGGTTTGTGGGTGCCATTCATTTCAGGCTTATATCAGCAAGTTAAATCCCGTAAATTTATCTCTCTCTTCCAGACCATACCAGGAAAAGTAACTCTGTGCTGAATTTAATCTACAGTCCCCTCTCCTCAAAATACTGTATACATAGAGAGGCACAATGTAGAGTCATTGTATTTCAAGAACTATTGCTACAAATTTATCTCAGCCAATGCCATCTAAAACCATACTTTGCATCCTTGGATAATAAAAGTTTGCTTAACATCAGTGATTCAAGCTGAAGCTATGCCAACTAACATCAACACCTTTTTTTCTTCCATATTTAAACTTTCATTATTCCTACTGGTATATACAAGGTTTAGCCTTCTCTTTTATCCACAGTTAAATGTTTACCCCTAATGGGACCTCAAACTTATTTAGTTAGTATTCCAATATATTTAGTATAACCTTTCAGACAGTGATTCAGCAAGCCAACACAACTTTCCAGATTTATTTGATCTGTATCTTCGAAGCAAATAGTTAAACTGCCTGTCTCAGAAAGAAAATAAACTACTTGAACTCTTGCCTTGCTCCTAATTTAGAGTTCTGGTTGCATGCTCGTATTCATATCATTTGGGAACATTCTGTCTCCTCAAGAGCTATTCTGCCAACATAGAAACACAATTTGATTTTTTTTCCTAAGCTTTGTCAACTTAATTTTATCTTAAATGTGAAAAATGCTAGAATATAAATTATGCCTGGCATTTTAAATATATAGTGCTATAAATAGAAACTCTCAGCAACTGTTATACTTCCACTATATGCCAGTACAGTATTAACCACCGAAAGGGATATTAACAGAAGATTTCTCACAAAAGCTGAAAGAAGTTTAATTTCCTCCTCCTTAATCCTTTTTTTTTTTTTCATAAATGCAAGACGTGGAAAATAATAACTAGGCGCAAGCTCACTTTTTTTAGTCTTTTTACTTTCACATATTTGAAATCTTAATCGTGTGACATAGAAGTTAATGACATTACACCTTCTTATATCTCTGCTACAGGCAGGCAAATGGGCCACTTCTTTGGCTCTTGCTAGTTGGGTAGTAGGCTGTTTACTCAAAGTGAGCTTGGTGTGATGTGGCTTTATGATCATATCAGAGTCTATACAAGCAAGAACTTTATACTTACTGACATGAACTCAGCAAGTGTCTGCTAGGACTGCCTACATACATTAACATATTTATCATGCTGTAGAACTGCATAAAGCTTCACTGTAGGGACATCCAGTTGTAAAAAACCATGGGAGACCAAAGGCCTAGACTTCAGAGAGGAGTTCACCTGTGACAACCAAATCAGAATGGATGATCAGAATCATCAGAGCGATGACTGAAGCATAGAAAAGCTGCAAAGTAAATCCATTTTGAACTACTGTAGCAAATTTGCATTGAATGTTCTTGGATATGATCCTTGGGGTAATTTCAGTGACAGGCAGTCTGTCAATACAATGTGTTTGCTTTGCAGCTTTACCAGCCTCAGAAGCTGATCTGCTACACCAGCCTAGTATGTCAATAGTGTATCTATCTACACAACTGCACCAGAGCTTATGTAGGGGGTTTTGGGTTTTTTTTTTTTTTTTTTTTTTTTTTTTGCTTATTTTCTCGTCTCTGAGCAGCACTTACTGATCTCTCGACTTTAATGTTAATTCTGAAACATATAACTAACTACAAAGTAGCTATGCCCTTTTCTTTCTGTTGTGCTGGAAGAACTGGCTAAAGCAGGCTTAGCCTACAATGCCTTATGTTCAGCTGCCCCAGAAACAATATTTTTGTGCAAAATAATAGTAAATTGGGATGTGACAGAAAGTTGGAGTATTTCACAGACTACTTCCTTTGTGACAAAGGACAGCTGGCTCTCACCCAGTGATACTCTGGCGTATGCCAAGCTCCACAAAAATCACAAACCTGATCAAATATCACATACCAAGAAACAAATGACAGCTTTCCAGGCACTGGATGGCAGGAACAACAGGTTACCATGCAAAAAGCAAATCAAAGTAGCAGATGCCACTGCAAGATACTTGAGAGAGGAGAAGAAGGGGAGACTTACCACCTACAGTAATAGCTCTTTCGAAGAAAGCCATCAAGATCTAAACACAATAAAATAAAAATTATCAAGACCTGGTCTCCCCAGAACACAAATGCACTTTTAGAACTGCATGCATTTAACACGAAAAAAAACTATTTAATAAGAATATTAGTGTAAAGATGATAAAAAACTATGTCCTTGACATAAGAGAAATTCTGTGGTCAGAAGCCTGTTGATATAAGGAAATTGTAAGGGATTTAAACCCAGCATGTGAGATTAGAGTCAACTTGCTACTAAATAAGCTTGTCTTACCTCTTGTTTTGTTAGATAAGACATCCTGAGCTGTTCCTGTTCACATATTTGCTCTCATATATTTCCACATATTTGTGGAAATGAGCCAATCCCACTTCTCTTACCTTTGTAGGTCTGAAGATTCCACCAGCTGACAGAACCAGCTGTTCTCCATTCCTCTCTTCTCTGTTTTTGCCTGGCAGAGCACCTAATAAGGTTTTGCTTGGATGCACTTTGCGTGGTATTGAATAAACAACACCATGTATTTACTAAACTGAAAGAAAAGTCCCTTTGTGTGGTTGAACATCAAATCTGTTGCTCAACTCACAGCTTGGAGCTATACTATATCCCACAGACAACTGCAGAGAAGCAAGTGTCTGCGGCTTAGTGGATGATAGACCTAACATTAACAAGTACCTAAACTTATCCTAGGACAAATCAACATATTTGAAAAGTGGATGAGAAGCATTAATTCTCACTAAAAAAGAGACTGTACTGCATTATCACTGAAATAATTTTTAAAACCTCTGATGATCTTATGATTACTAGAACAGTAAATCCAGCTTGTGTTTCATTAAGGCAAAATCCCAGATGTCCAGGAAAAAAAGTCAAAACGCTCTAAAATGGACAGCAGAGCCTAACAAGAATTTGCCAACCAATCTATTGCTGAGATGGGGAAAAAAGGCTTTCTCCAGAGCCAAAGGGACCAACTCTCAATTTGGTATGTAGCAATACAGAATTCTAGAGATTTGGCAGGCTATCAGAAAGAGAAGAAGAATTATTAAATGAAAAATATCTGCTCTAATGTCAGTGGTAAATTTATACTCTATTTTATGTAATACTTTTATTTTAATAATAAAAATATTGTATTTTAAATATATTTGAACTTAAGTTGTATAAGAAATGGTTCTACACGTCTTTTTGAACATGGGTTCTTGCCAATAGATGTTTTCACAATTTTTTAATTGGATTCTAATTTTAGAGAGTGAGATAACTATCTGTCCTGCACATTTGTTTCCATTCTATCAAAACTCTGTTAGTCTGGGCAACACAGAGGCTTTTGCTGCCACCATCTCTCTCAAGAAATATCTAAGTAGAATATGAAGTCTGTCACTCCAGTCAGATGACCCATCTTGCACAGTACTCAGCTCGACTGAACAAATACATGCCCTTCTAAATCATACAGTTTTCCTAAAAATTTCAGCTAAATCAAAGGAGGATTCAAGTCTCTTATAGCAAATACAGTAGGCAATACTAAATACATTCAGACAAATACACCAAGCTCAAACCATAACAGCTCTGACTACCCACAATGGCTCTGTCTTTCCTCCTACATCTTCCTTCACCTCCCAGTTGTTCTTAAGCTTCCTGTAATTCTCCATAATTGGCCATGTCCCATTTCTACTGCAGCTTCTTGCAGTGCTCTCAGAGCCAGATGCAACCCAGCTTCCAAAAGGGGCTGACAAACTTCAGTGCTGACTGAATTCAACGCATATGAAGCTTTCAATCCCTGCCCAAATCGAGTTTGTTTTTGGAGCTGGCTGTGCAACAAATAGAAGTTGCATTTGAAAAGAGTCTGTAAAACAGTCTGTGTTTGCTGGTGTGTTGGTTTTAGAGTTGTGCTCTGTGTGACTGAACACTTAGCAGCTGTGTCTGAGTATGGAGGTCTTCTACCTTCCCACACTTCAGCTTCATTTTTGTCCTCAAGAAGACCTTGAAGAGGAAAATAACAGTGTAAATTAACATGTATCTCATGTTTTTACTTTGAAAAACATGATTATTCCAGCCTGTCTTGAGTGAAAACAAATAACCGGTGGATGACATCTGCAGGGCATATGTTCTTTCCTGTAGTCATATTATTTAGAAGTTAACACACTACAGAAGCTATGATTTTAATGTGTCTTTTATTCTTTCAAGTTCCCTTTCAACAGACATATAGATATATAATAGCAAACCCAAGCTGACAAATTCTAGAAGATATGAGAACTCTCTTCTGTTATATTAATTTCCTCCAAGGCTATATCATCAGGAAAAATAACTTCTGGTCATGACCCAATGTGCAGAGGACATGGTAAATTACGATACAAGGAAAACAACATCTGCACCA
Organism: Tinamus guttatus; assembly: GCF_000705375.1. The sequence continues at coordinate 64,531 of NW_010577040.1, read as the reverse complement.
AAGCATACGTGGGCCTCTACAAGAAAGAAAATGCATGTCCTGGGCTCAAGGACTTTTACAGAAGGAAGCTATAGTCAAAGAAATGAGTTCAACAAGATGGGAGAAGGAAGGGAACTGATAAAGATGTTGCAGTCCTTATATTAAATGATTGTAATGTCTTTTTCAATGAGAATCACCTTTCTGAGGAAAGTTCAAAATATCTATCTATTGTGTAAGCTTCATCTAAATCCCCCCAAAAGGAATGAAATGGCACTTAAAGGATTTTTTTTTTACTAACACTTCTGTTCTTTCAGACTGAGTAAAATATGGATCTATGCATACATGACTGCTGAAACTTTCTTGAAACCCAGGTATTTCTAATGAGCAGTATAAGAACTGCTTGCTTCTTTGTTTGATGGGATTGTGTTTATTTTTGTTTTCCTCAGATATTTGACCATATATTATGAAAGAAGTCTTATCAGCATTTCAGATCATAACCTCTAGCTAACAGCCACACAGACCATTCAGCCCAAGCTGAATAAATATGTTTGTGTTTACAGGTATTGAAACCGGTTCACAGCAGCTTCTGGCATAAATTGGGATGGATTTGAGACTGCATTAAACCACAGGAAAGTCTTGTTGGTAGTTTCAGGTTTCAGTCAAAGGTACTATTTTTCCAACCGTCAAGGGGCTCTGCAGAATTTCCAAGAGGCCTATCTTTCTCCCTCAATACCATGGGGATCTTTTGTGTATGCAGTACAAGGACTGCTTTGCTAGGCATCTAAAACACAGTCACAAGTTTGCTAGTAAATTTAGGCAGGTAGATAGGATCCCACCCTTAGCTCCCCTTTTGCAATGTGATTGCTCTGTTCAGCAGAGTCACCAAACTGGACCTATTTGATTCTTTATCTTAGAGCATTCAAAATTTGGAGCAGTAGCGATTCCATTCCACTCCCTAATACTTTCCTTCATAAATATTTCTCTAACCTTCACATATAATATACTCTCCTTCCAAGCATAGATAGTAAGAGACTCTTATTTTATAACTGATTTTATAACTGATTTCTCAGGTGATATTTTTATCATCCTCCTCAAATGAAGAAGGTCCCTTCCACATGATTCTTTCCTGAGAGTCCTCTTGTTTGATCGTTTTCTTTCTGGTCTCCTATGTGACTAGATCTATTCAAATGCATGTGGGTCTGCAATTGCACAGTCAGCCATAGCCATTTTA
>NW_010577040.1:18011-49346 GCF_000705375.1 Tinamus guttatus | reverse complement strand
CCCTCGACCTGCTGGAGATGCTCTTCTTAACGCACCCCAGGATCCCATTGGCCTTCTTGGCCACGAGGGCACACTGCTGCCTCATGGTCAACTTGTCATCCCCCATGACACCCAGGTCTCTCTCTGCAGAGCTGCTCTCCAGAAGGTCGGTCCCCAGCCTGTACTGGGGGACAATACCTCCCCTTCTAAGAGGCTCTCTTTCATTTCTTGGTATGTGTGTCTGTGTGCAGACTGGAACATCTCTCATGTGAGGAAAGGCTGAGAGAGATGGGACTACAGCATGAGAGAGGAATTTATCAGTGTGTACAAATATATTAAAGAGGGTGCAGAGAGGATGGGGACAGACTTTTCTCAGTCTGTCTGAGAAAAGTCCAGTGATAGGATGAGAGGCAACGGCCACAAACTGAAACACAGAAAGTTCCATCTGAAGGTGAGAAAAAAACTTGTCTGTGAGTGTGACAGAGCACTGGAACAGGCTGAACAGGAGAGGTTGTGCAGTCTCCTTCTTTGGAAGTATTCAAAACCCACCTGGACACAACCCTGTGCAACCTGCTGTAAGTGACCCTGCTTGAGCAGAGAATACGGGATTAGATGATCTCCAGAGGTCCCTTCCAGCCTCAAACATTCTGTGATTCCATGGCAGCATGTTCACAGGCATGAAGGGTGTTTTTCTTAATACTGCCCTTTGCTGACTCCTTTAGACACTATTATTATTTCTGAAACTCAAAATTACAAAAAAAAATCAATAGATATTAAAAATTGATGTATTTTCCCCTAGAGTTTTCAGTTACCCACATTTGGATTATCTTTAGGTTTATACTGTGTTACCTTATGGTATATTTTGAAAATTAAAACTACAGGAGAAAACCGATGGTTATGAAGGCTAAAAACCTAATTAATAAACATATTTCCTGCTGCCATACAGAGTTTCAGCAGTGCAAGTCAAATAATCAATCTCTGCTGCCAGCAGATCAGGGTTCCCCAGTGACTCCCTTTTCAATTTCTCAAAAGAGGCCAACAGATGGAAAAAGGCTAAAGAGGGGAGCTTGGTTTCTCTGCCCGCTGAATAATTCCTTTTTGCCTCTCTCTAGCTTATAGCTCTATTAACCCTAAATATTTACAGTTATTTTGTGAAACAAAAGCTCAGAGCAACAGTGGTCATGTTCTTGCCGATACAGCCACCTGTTGCCTTGCTACATCTACCTTTTATTTACTAGTGATCTACTCACCCTTTCTCACCCAGCCCAGTGAAGTCAAATGGGACCTAGATTCTTTTATACAGCCTTACTGTAACATATCAGCAGAATGTAAAAGCTGCCTGCTCAGTCTTGTAGCTTTTCCAGAGTTAAATCTGTCCTATTTTAAATATTTCTAGGAGACACCCAAAGACAAAACTCTCTCGGGATGAATGTTTCCACCTCTGACACTGAGGCAGAGTGTAATTGAGTCCACCTAGTACATTTGTGTGAGGCCCCCAGGGTATTTTCATCCAGGGCTGCTAGGCAAGGGGTGATGCAGGGGACACAGTTCTGGCCAGCTACGCTGCTTCAGGGCTATCACCAGAACAGTTCCCAAGAGCCAAAAAACAGTAAGAAACTCCTGAGCAGCTTTTGCAGAAATGTCTCAGACTTTGCTCAAACTCCTGTCAAAATACTCATTCACAGTAGGAATCCCCCACTTAAGTAATCCTGGGGAAACCGTGTGTGTGGAGGGGCACAGCCTGAAGCTGCAGAAGAAAACAGGGAATCAGGGCTGATGAACCAGCTTTCCTTACCAGCCCACTACTTAGTGGACACGCCATGTTGTGTTCCTGTAGCTTCCTAACTGTGGCAGATCACAGCAGAGTACCAGTGTGTTTACCCTGCTTTCTCGTGGATTTGTCAGGCCTTCCCTGTGGGGCGGCAACAGGGCTGTGACTTGTGGGGCAACCAGATCCTACGCATGAGGTCAGCTCTGCAGCACTTCACTCCCAGAGTGTTCATAGCAGCTCACAGCAGTCAAGGAGCAATCACATTTTTGTCTCAATCCATTCCTCTCTTTCACAAGCTCCTTCCCTCTGTTGCTGACCTTGTATCGGTTCTTCTCACATCCATACTGTTTCTAACATTTTCCCTTTATTTATTTATCTTCTTTTATTTTCCTCTCTATTCTCCACATACTGCCACTATTTTCTTCCTTCTGTACATCCTTCTCTCTTCACCTCTTCGACTGAACAGGGAATGCCCAACAGCACCTTTGTCCCAAGCAGACAGATGTTAAACTTAATTATAACTTAGAGCACCAAATTTAAATTGGTTCAATTATTAGAAAACAAGTAGTACCATTTTCTCCAGACAAACCTGGCTTAGTCATTAAAACAACAACAAGACACTGAAGCAGGCTGAGTGAAGAAGGAATGACCTCTTTGGTCTTGACTCCTCTCCTGCCACCCACCCATACTGGATGATGGGTTTCCAAAGTAGGTAACCAGTTTGAGCCAAATCATAGAATCACAGAATCACAGAATGCTTAAGGTTGGAAGGGACCTCTAGAGGTCATCTAATCCAACCCCCCTGCACATGCAGGGTCACCTAGAGCACGTGGCACAGGACTGCATCCAAGCGGGTTTTGAACATATCCAGAGAAGGAGACTCCACAACCTCTCTCGGCAGCCTGTTCCAGTGCTCTGTCACCCTCGCTGTTAAGAAATTTTTCCTTAAGTTCCTGTGGAACTTTTGATGCTTTAGTTTCTGGCCACAAGAAAGGGAGCAAGGAAGGTTATCTATGTTTGCTGAAGACACTTCATCATGGAAAACCATCTAAGTCCTTGGTTTATTTTTTGAAGCAACTTGGCTAGGCTAAAGATTCGTTTTCTCTACATGACTTTTGGCAAAGTTATTAAAGCCTGCTGAGACACTGAGGCATCTGGGCTCCAAGATCCACACCAATATACTGACATTTCTAGGTCAAGCTGATTCTGAGATATTTTTTTTTTCAAAAAATATCACAAGGCATTTCAAAAAAAAAAGAAAAGAAAAAGGAAAAGAAAAGAAACACACAGGTTATTTTTAGAATCTCTTGTCTGCAAAACAGACATTGTCCAATTAAGTTGAAACTTTTCCAGAAAAATGTACCTCCGGCTACAGCTCTGCTGTACCTGCCAATTTCAGATGGAAAAGACTTTAAAAGGAAGAAAAAAAAAGCAATCATTTGTTGAGTGAATGGGGATGAAGCAACCAGAATTAGACTTATGACAGAAAGTGATTCACATTTTACCTTGGAGCTACTGTAGAGAATCTATAATTTCACCTACACTCATTATGCAGGAAGGTCAGGGGTAGGAAAAAATTTTGAAAGAAAGTTTTAGGGCTAAATTGAAGGTGGCCATGAGCATATATCTCTTGCTTTCAGTGGGGCGAAGAGGAAATGTAAACAACTAATTCTCGGCTTACATATGCCTTTTTCCACCATCATCAGAGAGGTTGGACAAATCGAGACACGTATTTAAAGCATTTTCCCAATTTTTCAAATCTAACTGACTATGCTTCTAGAAAGTTCATCCCTCTACCAGACTTCATAAAAGAAGAAACAGTGTTTGTTTTCATTTCCAGTCACCAAAATGTTTATTTTGTGTGTGTGTTTTTTAATATTTGTGGCAGGATACAGACTTTAAGTTGCCAGTCTTGTTTTGTTACAGCTATGTTTTGGTTTCTGCTTAAACCAGTTCAGTTGCGTGGCCAGAAAAGCAGGCAGGAAAGCACCATTTGCTAGGGGAATACATCATTAATAGTAGGCTGGCTTTAGTTAGATTCCGCTGGTTTCTCTCTGAAAATCTGTTACATGGTCTGTCAAGTTACATGGATTATTTGAAGCTTTTCTAGAATTCTACATACAAATAAGCCATATAAACATTACAAAACATTGGGATATGCTAGATTAATAACTAGCACTGTAATGCAGAATATGATTACAACCAATGGGGTTCCAGGAAGAATGGTATCTTATTGCACTTGCAATGAATGTGAGGGACATTCTGTGCTATTGCTATGTTTGTTGTTATAGACAGGGTTTTTACAGGATTAGGAGCCAGTAGTGGTAGCTGAAGTGAACATTCCAGCATATTCCCTCGCAGAGACCCTCCCTGTGATCAAAGATGGAAAGAAATAGGTGGCCAGACAACAGGCCTGTATCTCAGAGGCCTACTATTCCATGGCTTGACTTGGTCACTATGAAGAACCACCATGAGCCATAACCCCTCTAATAAGCGGTTGCTGAGATAGACAAAAGCTAAGCTCAAGTTTGTTTAGAAAGAAAACAAAATCCACCTGATAGCGGGGCTATATAAGCAGTAGAAAAGATTCTCTAAAAAGCAGCAGAGGCCTGAGTGTGTCTCAAGAGCTCTTAAAAGAATGAAAATTGAGTCTGTTCTTTCCCTGTGAGATGAGAGAAAAGCCTAGGTAACTGACCTTTCCCAGATTTGAAAGAGAGGTAGAGTCTCAAAAATGATGAAACAACATTTCTGCAGATAGGGAGAGGAGAGAAACCAGAATGAGACCCCACTGGAGAGAGGGCAGGGAGAGCTCAGCTGTGGTATATTCTGTGTGTTAGTAGCCACCAGAGGCCATGCATATTCATGGCTCTAGATTAGCCAGACTACACTCTGGCTGGGATTTAGACCCAACACTATAAAAAAGGGGGGAGTTCTTTGGCTCCCAAATGCCTTAAGATGACTACAGAAGCCTTCATGGTTTCACACACACTTGGCTGGGGGATGAAGCACTTGCCATATCACAAGCTGATAGCCTGGTAATATCAGTATCCTTTGTGGTGGTAGGAAGAGGTTGTTAGTCTGGCACTGAATCTGCGAAGATGGGACTTGCCCAGGGAATATAAGTGCTCCCAAGATAACCAACCCTGGTAGTCCACCAGCTTCCGTGATAGCCCTGTCAGAGTTGCTCTTCTTGCCTGCCATCTGGGAAGGCAGCAGAATGGTCTATAAATGGTATGTGTGGCCCCTGCTCAGCAACAGAAGCTTTGTTCAACAAAGTTATTGCTCTTTCTGAGCAAAACTATTTTGCCTACCATGAGGGGATAGGTGCTCTGCTCTGGACAATGGTGAAAGTTGGATGGGAAGCCTCAAAGTTATCAATAACTGGCCTTGCCCTTTAGAGTGGCTAGCAGCCACCTGACCAGCTATTTCAAAGGCAGGAGGATTTTGCAGTCCTTGCAGACAAGAGTGGGCAGAGCTGATTACAAGAGGCATCAGAGAGATGATGTGGACAAGCTGAGGGAGAAGTGTGGGGAGGGAGAAGACCTGTGTTGGTGAGACACGAAAAGCAAATAAAATAGTTTGCAAGAGGATATTTATTTCTGCCAAGTTGTGCACAAAACCAGAGCAAGCTGGACATGAATGGTTGTGTCTAAAAAGATTTCAGTTTAAGGAGTGAAACCAGGCAACCTGTCATACACCCTTCAAAGAAAGAGGGCCTTTTAAGGTTTCTGTCTAATCCCACTGCTGAAATAGCAGAGCACTCAAGCTTCCCAGAAGCAAGGAAAAGGAAATTGAAAAATTCAGGCTCTAGTGTAATGAAATGCACTTTCCACCCACTTAGATTTAAGATTGTGATTCAGTTATGCAGTTTCTGGGATGGAAGGACATTGCGGTGCATCTAAATCAGATTTCTGAGCCTCTGGTAGCAGATGGAGCTCGAAAGAAAAAAAATGCAGTGAGATACCTAAAATAAGCAGATATGTTTCACTGCCTCTATTTCAGTGATGGTGTCACCCTCTGCCAGTGCCAATTATAATAAGACTAGTAGCCTCTTTAAAAAATGTGGCACAAGGAAGATTAAAAATACCAGGAGGGGAGGTTTGCTAATTGTGGAGCTTCACAGCAATTTGCATTATTTGTATCATCTATCGGATATTTTGAAATGCAGCATATAGCTGGACTATACTGACAGTCCAGAAAATCGACCATTAAAGGGTAGTTCATTAGTGTAATTATAAAAGATTACATTATTTGTATTCAATTAAAAATTGATGGCAGTCATAATGATTAATTCAATTTTTATGAAAACTATAGCAGACTGAGAATTTGCATAGTTTTATCATTCATTTTCTCTATTAAAGGCCACCTCTGTAATCAAATAAGCAAACGAGGCACTGAAAAATATTTCATGCATCACAGTGTTAAAAGAGAATAGCATCATTTGCTTTAAAAGTTGTTCAGCCTTCCTGCAAATTTTGCTTATCCCTAGCAGAGCAGCTAGAAATGCTTTTCTCATTCCTAATGTGGGAAGTTCTCCACTTTCACCTTCCATTAGGGAAAAAAAAAAATCAAACAAAACAAAAAAAAAATTCAAACAAAACAAAAAAAATCCTTTCAGGACAGCGCGACTCCTTCTTGGTTGACTGGGATGCTGGTGACAAATTAGTCTTAACCTAAAGAATGCAATTTAATCTAAGAGAAATAAGTCACTCCAGCATAATGCCAAACATTGCTTGTGTTTGAAGCAAAGTCATAAGCCCTTCCCAAATCTATCCAACGTGATTGTACTAGCAACACCTAAATTTGGAGTTGCATGTAAAGCAGGAAAGTTCAATAACGAAGAGGCAAAACAGAAATGCTGATATGTCCCAAAGAAACAAGCATTGATTTAACCTTTCTGGTTTTGCAGACTTCCAGTTACAGAAATTGGCATAGTCAGATACATCATTATCATTTTAGTTCACGCTTAAAATATGATGTGGAGAAAAGGGTCCATCTGTTCATTTCTAGCAACCACCCAGCGACAGTGCCAATTTTTGCTCAGAATTACACCAAGGTAAACCAGTAATAACTACTTTGACAGTAATGTATTCACTCCCAATTTAATAAAGAACAAAACTTGTTTCCTAATGGGCTGTTCTCAGACAGACCAGAAAGACCAGGACTCCCTAGAGCCCTGCCTAATATTTCTTTTGAAAAAAAATAGTACCCACTATAAGTGCCAAACTGTTTAACTGCTGGGTAAAGTGTTTTATTAAAGTATTGTGATAAAGAACAGCATAAAACATCACTGTGTACTGAATATCTAGAAAAATATAATTACTTTCCTGAATGTCGGGGTCTCTAATTAGAAATTACAGCATCTGTGAGATACTATGGGCAGCTTTGATTTTTTTTTTTCTCCAAACACATAGCTTCATCCTGCAAAAAGTAAAGCAATATGGAGATAGAGTTAAAATTAATGTCTGTGGACCTACTACCAAGGCCCTAGCTAATTGTGTATTTTCTCTGAAGCACAAATGCAGTAGATGTTCCAAAAGCGCTTCTTCTTTTTTTTCAGATTTTATCAAGAAGAAATGCTTAAATAACTTGCTTTCATTCATCTTCTAGTAATTTCTGGATCCTTCTCCTATATTCTTCCACACCGGCATACAGTGCTTTGATTTATAAAGGTTCCATAAAGTGTTGACATTGAGATAAATATCCTGAAAATTCGAGATCTAGTAGAACATTATGAAAGAATAGAGATCTTCTCCTGCACAAAGATTAAGGCCAAAATTCCACCTGCTCCCAACCAGTCCACTTCAAAATTCAGTAAAGCCTCTTTACTCTCACCTCAGAGATGATCTGGTAAGTTAATACAGATCAGAGAGTTCTGTTTTTGATTGGAATAGATGTTAGATTGGCACTCCAGCATAATGATTAGAATAGATTTTGATTAGAATAGATATGGGAACATATTCCCATAGCTGTCAGTCATTAATAGGACAGTGTCCACAGAAACCTACTAATCCTTTCAAAAGTGATTTTCCCATCTAGCAGGGTAACATAATTTTTTTTGTACTTCTCTCCACTTTTAGCTTTCCTCAACCAGTGAAGCTACTTCAACAAACCAGAAGATGCCTCGCTCTCCACAGGGTGCTTTTCAAAAAAAAACAAACAAAAAACAAACAAACAAAAAAAAAACAGTTTTCTGAAACTTCAACAGTTATCAAACAAATTTACCAGTTTCTGCAAAACACTATTAGAGGTCCAGTCCTTCAGCATCTATGGCAAGGAAGTTCACACATCCTTAGTCCTGCCTAGTTAGAAAGCCCCGTTTTGCCCTGTACTCAAGAAGCAAAGAAATGGGTTGGTGTCCTGGCCAGACCTTGCAGAGACTCATTCAGATGAGACCACAGACATGAGTGCTGATTAGTGCCAGGTGTGATGCCAGCTTGTTGAAGCATGGAAAGAGCTCTTAGAAATTCGTCTTTCCTAGTCCACAGTAGGGAATAACTCCATATGCTAAAGCATTTGACGATTTCTTCCACCTATTTAGCAGAGCACTAGGTAATCTGGGCGATGTACAGTTTAGTCCCATAGTACAGTTTAGTAACCATTACAGTAACCACGTAGCACAGTACATTTTGAGTAGTGTTGTTCCTATATTGAGGTCCCAGACAGTGTCTAACTGCAGAAGTCACAATCCTTTTTGGCCAGATGTGAGGACACTTCTCTGTAGGAGAAACTGAAAGGCTGATCTGCTGAATATATTAGAAACATCCTCGGAGAGGATAGGTGAAAGAGAGAAATTCTGATGGAGCAAAGAGAAAAACCTATACATTAGTTTTATTCTGTGCTGTATTTTATATCATTATTAAAAGAAAATTTGCCCAAATATTGTCATATTTAATAATACAGTTCTATAAAACAGTCCAATAATAACAAAACTGCACTAACAGCACAAACATTCAATTCACAATTTGATGGTAATAGAATTAATAATATCTATTTTTAAAAATTGAAAGTCAAAATCTCATGGTAAAGATGAATTCAATAAGCTGGCTCCTGGCAAAACGAATTGAGGAAATTACTGGGGAAAAAATGTAAACTGTAACAATGCAAGGAAGGGAAAAAAAAATCAGTACCTACAAGCATTTTCATAGGAATCGTGATGGCAAGTCTGAAAAGTGTTACCTAAAAGAGTTAGATGTCATCTGTAAGCCTTAAGTAATGTCATACAGGAAAGGAACAAGATGCCCTTTGATTCTATTCCTCACCCACTTAACCAGAGGCAAGAAAGAAGCAAAATGAGACAACACTGGCCATCCAGAATTTGAACTAAAGCAATTTACTGCCTCTTTACACTTTTTGGTAAACAGGTGCATTGCACATGTTCAGTCCACAGGGGGAATGCTGTATGAGATGCCTAATTTCTCTGCTCACATAGGATTTGAGTCAGTAGAGGTACATAGTAAATGCTATGGAGTAATCACGGTGCAAATCTGTGCTTTTCTTTTTTTAAAACAAATGTGACCATGATAATAAACAAGTCACAGGAGAAAGGGAAGGAAAACAATTGAGCTTCATTTTACCAAACTTTAAGGAAGAAAAAGTTAGGCCTCCAGCCTAGAATCAGTTGGAGGAGGTGAGCATTTCTGGAGGATGATTCATCCTCATAAAATAAGTTTCTTGGATAGAAAGGATGATTCACCACCTGAAGGTACCTGGAGAGCATATGGGAGTAGCTTAGATTAGATGCTTAACTTATTGGAGCTGAAATTTAGGTAAAATGAATCTTGTAACTGACTATTTTTTCAGAATCTAGAAGACATTAGAAGACAATATGTAGGCCAGAAAAAGCAGAGATGGATTTGGCTCATGCTGCCAGAGTTATATTGCTTTTTAAAAGCTGACAGTAGTTATGGTTTATTCTTGATAGAATTCAAAGCAAATGCCATTAAAAGACATGCACCAAGGAGGTAAGTGCAGAAACAAAGTACAATTTTACTGTTCCTTTTGTTTCTTACATTACTATTACCTCAGGGAAACACAAACTGTGTTTGAAGTGTAGTTATGTTCAAGACACCATAATGGGTCCTATTATTGCATTTCAAATACAAACCTGTTAAAGCAATGTGCATTTCAGTGTAAGATATAAGAAAACCCCCACACAATCACGCTGATCCATGACAGTGACATTAAGAACATTAATAAACACCCAGCCTGTTTCCTTTAAAACCTGCCAGCTTGTATTGACTGGAAACAAAAGAAACAAGCTCAGTTCACTGCCTGGTTAAATTAATGTTTCAGCATGGCAGACATGGAAAAACCTCCTGTAGATTGCCGCAAGTGTGGGTGATGTTCCTCTGCTCCTAATATACACTCTACACATAGAGCAGGAAGGCCTTTTCTCTAAAACATGGCAGGGGTTAATATAAAGAAACTGGAAATGATGTACCATCATTTTCAAAATGAAGCACCTTATGTACCCTATTGTATTATTTATCCTGTGACGGTATTTCACAGCAATATATGTCTTCACTTATTCCTTCAGCTGGAAGAGGCTTCAGCCTATATAGCTATAGATTGCGTTTAATGGGGTAGGAATGAAGAAACAGCCACTGCCACGGTCCTTGAGCTATGCCAGTCCTGCTGCTAAGGGAAGAAGAGCCAGGTAAAAAAACCTACACACTTGTTATTCCCAATATTCCTCTGCATGAATTGAATAAGAATAATCCTAAATTATGACAAACCTATTTAAACTACCTCCCCAAACACAGTTAGGAAACAGCATGACATTCTCAGCAATGTTCTGATGGGCATGTTTAGAAAAAAAAAAACAGTACAAGAGGGATGTGAAACTTCTAAAGAGGGTCCAGCATAGAGCAACAAAGATGGCTAAAGGACTGGAACATCTTTCTTATGAGGAAAGCTAAGTGGGCTGGGCCTGTTTAGCCTGGAGAAGAGAAGATTGAGAGGAGATCTGATCAACATGTACAAGTACTTGAGGGGAGGATGAAGGGAGGCTGGGACCAAACTCTTCCCCATGGTGGCTGCTGACAGGACAAGGGGTAGTCGGTACAAGTTGAAGCACAGGAAGTTCCACCTCCATATAAAGAACTTCTTTCCTGTGAAGGTGACAGAGCCCTGGAACAGGCTGCCCAGAGAGGTTGTGGAGTCTCCTTCTCTGGAGATCTTCCAAACCCACCTGGACACCACCCTGTGCCACGTGCTCTAGATGTCCCTGCTTGAGCAGGGCGGTTGGACTAGATGGTCTCTAGAGGTGCCTTCCAACCTCAACTAGTCTGTGATTCTGTGAAAATAGTTGGGTTTTTTTTTCTGAAGGTCTAAGTATGTTACCATCTGAACCCTAATAGCACTTCTGCACTTACAGTGATTGCGTTACCAGTATTTAGCTGAAGGGTCAGAAAGGCGATATAAAACAACATTTTATTAAACACACACACTTGTTTTAAATCAAGTAGATCAAAGTCTTCCATTGCACTGAGCTCAGTAGTGTACCTTGCTGTTTAGGGCACATACCATATGGAAGGTTATGATTAAATATCCTTGACTGGAACAAGTGAAATTAAAATACCATCTGCTTGACTTACTTCATTGGAAAAAAAAAATGTACGAATTTAATTCTCTAAGACTAGCTTTCTAAGCAATATTACTGAAATGTGAATAAGAAAAATGATGAAAAAGTCATCAATGCATTATAAATACAAGGCCATGGGACTTGTTCATGTTGTAAGCCTACATTTTTCCTCAGTCTTATAAAGTAATTTGGTAGGTCAGCCAAAAATTAAAAGACTTGGGCTGTAGATGCTCAATGAACAGCAGGATATGATACAATATGGTATGATAATAATTAGCTTGCTGTAACGATTAGGAGTGCCTCACCCTCCACCTCAAAATAACTCTGGAGTGTTGCAAACCATGTGCAAATGGTACCACCTTGTTTGGGACAGTACCTCAAACAACAGCTTTCTTGTTTGCCAAGAACCACCATTCTAAAAGGTAGGAGGGGCCAATACAAATGGCTAATTTCACCCTTTTATAATTATTTTTACACATGGTAAATGCAGTAAAAAATGCGTAGCAGCACAGCCTTCCCTTTTCCACTCTGCATCAATTTTTGCAGACCATTACAAAATGACTCTATTTATTAAATGGAGATATGTAGAGACAGCTGTGTAAGTATTCATGGACAGCAATGACAATGATCTAGATGTGCACATATATACTTACATAAATCCCTCCAAAAGGTTTACTCATCCAAGTGGATAATTTAATTCTAGACAGAGGGAGAGTTTTGCATCTTAAATATCAGTACCTGCAAAAACCCAAAAAAAAATCTAAGCAGACCTACTTTTCAACAAAATATACAGCTTGTTTCTACTGTAGATTATGAAACTAGATCACTCGGAACAAGGGTCAGAAACCATATAATTTTAATATAGGTTTTAAACAGCACTTTAATCTTTTTTTTCCTTCAGAGATCTGTTCTGCACTGGTATGATACAGCCAAATAATGTAGGATTACATTGCATTTACTCTTGAGAGTAAATATATTGAAATGAATGGATACATTTCATGTTTATAGTTGCTATAATGTATTCCTGTAATGAGATCAAAAATTGGCCCACTATAAGGAAGATGGTCCAGCCTTTAAAAGATGTGCAAAAAGGAGTCCAAAACTAAAATAAAACTAATCTAAAATATTTCTGTTTTTTTTTCCGTGTAATATCTCTAGCACACACAGATTGACTGAGGTACTATGGAATGACCTGGCATGGATATTTTAAGGATATAACTAAGTTGAGCATCTTTTCTAATTGTATTTGTAAGTCATCCTTCTTTAATATACATATTGTTCTGTATTTAAATATATGATCTTAGAGAAAAGTGAGCTTTCAATTCACCCGGATCTCTTAGAAGAAATAGAAAATATACTATATAAATATATTTTAAAAACCCTTTTATTTCATCAAATTTTAGTGAGTAAGTTACAAAAAGAACAATGAATAGAGGGAATGAAAAATTTCCCAGTGAAAATACTTCAAAGAGCACCAAAACTGCAATGTTTCCCTCTATTTCAAGGACTGATAGGCAAGAACTCACTCTAGTCAGTGGGTGTAGTGGGAACTGCCAGGAACTCCAACATTTTTAATTGCATCAGTACTGGCAAATGAAACAAGCTAGTAATTTATCTTTGAGATTGAATAGCTCAGCACCTATTAATCCAATTAATGTCTCCCCTTAAGATATAATGCCTAAATCCAAACTGTTAAACAGCATTAACCCTCTCACTCGTGTCTATGAGAATGCTAACTGATGTGATCAAAATTAGCCATGCTAAGAATTTAACAGCATGACAAGCTTCAATCCAGATGTCTCAACCATGTCCATGTCCTGGCCCATTCAATGGTGCTGACACAGCCTCCAAGTCTGCAGCTCCACGACTGCCTCACTGTGCCCAGGACTCAACAACCAGGTCTGCAGCTCTTGGCTGGCGCTCACATAGGCTTCTCTGAGGCCAAGGGTGCCAGATCTTTCAGGGTCCCTGATATAAAGGTAAAAGCTTTCATGTCTTTGGAGCCTCATCTTAACTTGGACTTGACTGGCAGAAAAACCTCTAAAACCATTAAGAGATTTTGAGAGTCAAGACTTTAAACCTCCTGATGCCTCTTTTCATAAGGTGAGGTGTTACCTATCCATGATCCTAACTTTGCAACTCAGATTTTTCTTTATGTTTCCGTCGTCAGTCTGCCACACTCTATTGTGGACTTCTGCATGCTCAGATTTATTGCAGAAATATGATTGGAATATGCCAAATTGTACTTGAGAATAATATGAATTACTCCATCAGTAGCAGAAGTAAGAATTCTGCTTTCCTGCAGTTTATGCACAATACCTATTTACACATCTTCCACCCACAATAACCATGGTTTTCTTCTTAATACATCTTGGCTCCTCATAGCCTAGAATATAACAAAGTATATTAAAGCTAGTACAAATTATAACTGCTATGTTATAATCTGTGAAATGTCAAAGGAACATTTGATACTAGATGTTACTTTGAAGACAACCAGTAAATTAAGCATAAGTAGTATCACTCTTAAAAGCAGTGATTTCCTAGAACTTTGTGGCTCAAATCTCTTGAAATAAAAGCATTAAAACAATTATGTAATAGACCTTAGGAAATATCTTAAAATTTTAAGTGTCGCAAGACAGAATGTAGTATTTTCTGTAATCTAGCAATAAGACTTCCTGCAATTTATTTTTTCCAAATTCATAACTTCTATTTTATACAGCATATTAACTTTCAGAAGCTTTTAGCCAATAAACCTAATGCAAGCCGATCCAACAGAAACAGTAGATGATCTTTAAACAGAGCTGCAAAGCTCACATACAGCTCTGGATGGAAGATTTGTGAGGGGATCAGATTCCAAGACATGTTTTTTACTATTTTGATTCCATTTATACCATCTGGTAACTCATGGGGGAGCTGAATTTAAAATCACTCCGTCTTTGGCCTTTCTAAGAGTTAGATCTATTTAAATTAGCTAAATTGAACATTTCAAAATAGCTTTCTGGAAAAAAAAATCCAAATTACCAAATTCATGTTCAAGATTCAATACGGATTACAAAATGTCTAAAGTCAGTTTGGACCTGAAGTTTGAATATAATTTTTATCTGAGACTCCAGGTCAGTTCAAATCTACATTCAAACTATGTAGTTTTTTGAGAGATGACTTTAGAAGAAAATAATTTTTCTCTCTCATGTGAAAGGAGTATTAATACCTCTGTGAGTATCAAGGAGCTGCTTAAAGCCAGAACTTATGTTTTACCCAGGGTTCTGTGCATCTGTCTTAAGATTTCAACTTTATATTTTGGCAGCAAAAGACAGGATACCTCCCTGTGGCGATATCAGCAGGCTCACGCAACCATGCGCATCTCTCATAGGCATCTGCCAGCCACAAGCTGCAGAGCATCCCTGGAGCAGCACAAGACTCTGATTCACTGTGTAGTGCTACGATACTCAGTAGTCCTAAAACAAGTATTTTACCAAGAGATGTGATGGCCTACCAGTGAGGGCATTTGTCTGAAAGGGGAGAGAGGTGGGTTTCAGTCCCAATTTAATGCAGACATGTTGAAGTAAGTTCACTGAGTTAGCTCTGCAGGCAAAAGACCTGCATACCTGGACACTGACAGGTCACAGGTGTGACTAACACCCACCAGCTCAGCAACATGAGGACACATCTGCTTCTCGACATGGCCAGAAATAGACATTGTGTAGCTTGGGGAATGCAGACACCTCGTGACACTCAGTATCTCCACAGACAGATAAACTTCTCTAATGAGAGATTCTACTTGCTTATTTTCTTTAACTGAGGTAGGAATCAGTCATTGAATCCTATTTTTGTATTAATTTATGTTGTGCCCTGTTTCTCTCTTTACAAAAACTTGGATAATAGTACATCTTTCCTGTGCAGTGACAGAAAACATATATATTTGAAAAAAAAAATCTGTTAAAAAGAAAAAACAGCAGTGACTGGAAGGATCAGAGCAGCTCAGAACAATTTGGGAGAGGGTAGGGAACAATTCTGTGCTAAGAATTATTTTGGACATTGTATCCTTGCCAGTGAGAATTTGTTTCTAATATACTGAACAAAAGAACTAATGTAAATATATGTCACCTTACCTTTATTAACTCACATATTTTGAACATTTTCCTTATTTTCAGACTGTATTTACCCTACACACACCAAGATTAGTGAGTTAGATCATATGATACTTGGATTTTTACTATATTGATGGAGTTTATGAAAAGTACTGAAGAGAAATTGAAATTCACTCCATGTACGATTTACGACAGAAAAGCGGATCTCTTCAACAATTACTCAGTTTGAACACACAAAAAAGGAAAGGGACAAAACCAAAACAATTCACTCAAACATATCAAAGATGATTAAAAGTAATAGTTTTTCTTTTTCTTCCTCCTTCCTCCTTTATCATTTGCACCTTCTATTTAGTAAAATCACAGAATAAGATCAAAGTAAAAATGGAGATAGAATGAAATCTCTATCCTAAAAAAGATGAATATCCATTTTTACCCAAACAAGCTGTGCATAAAATCTTCTCTGACAAAGAGTTGTATAAAATAGAACTAATATTGTAATATTTTTGTGACATAAGTAGTCCTGTACTTCATTTCACTCTAGCCTCACAATTAGAATAAGCATTTTTCATTTAATGACTACCATACATTATTTCTGATTGTTTCCTCAGAAGAATTATGTCGAATTAATTTTCTGAATGATCCTTTATGCAGGTCTTTAACTCCTTTACGATTTTTTTCATTAGTCAAACAACAGCTTTCAAGGAAAAAGACTCCTGAAAACACGCCCCGTAGGTGGTACTCATCATGGCCACTCTGTCTGGGCTAGTATTTCATCATTTTTTTCACTATGTTTTGTTTTACTTGTATAGACACTATAGCTTCAGCCCCTCAAGAGGCACTCTGTAGAATCTGTTGCTTAGTAATAGTAACCTTCATGGAAATCAGCTTGAACTTCAAAAGAACAAAACATCTTTCATTAGTCACAGGTGTTAAGATAATTAATTCCTCTGAGAAAGTTGATTAGAAGAGCCAGACTTCAAGAACTAAGTACCACCAGTGTTGGTTTAAGTTGAATTTTAAAAGGTTAGTAATACTCTTGAAAGGGATATTTCTTTCTAACACTAAATTATATTTGAGATTCTTTCTACCAACCTTCAGTCTCACCTTGACAATGGTACCATTAAAGGCAAGTTTTATGTAAGTGGAATTGACCTCTCATTTAGAGTAAGGCCAGAATAAATTATTGTGGTCATTTAGTCTGATCTCCAATATAATACTGGTCACAGGGATTAATTATTATCTTAACAAAAGCATTGCTTAAAATATCCAATCTCAAATTTAAAATGCTTTCTGTATTTTCTTTTTCTGTAGTGACCTGCTTTGATTAAAAGAATTCTTGTCATGAGTTAAAAAAGGCGGGGCTTAAGGTCCAGAGAGCCACCAAAAACACTTCAGTTTATGAGTCATCTGTAGACCCTCATTCAAAGGGTCTGAGATTCGCACTTACATTCTCTGCACTGAGCGGAGAAAGTCGGCTACATCTGACGTCTGTTTCATTCATCCATGTGATAGCTTAAAAAGCCACGTAGAACTGTCAGATATGTTTTGCAGAAGGGTCTCCAAATTGTCACCCTCCTTGCTGAAGTTCAGAGGTCCAACCCCCTATTGCACACTGAATGCCTTTACCCATCTGAAATTTTAAATTTCAGATTCTTCTTGGGCAATAGGCATCTATCTGAAAATAACTCATCTCTTTTAAACCATGCTCATATAGAAAAGTTTAATGGTTAATGCATGCTGCTGTGAAGAGCCCAAGTAAGGTCCAATTGCCCTTGCCACCACTTAATTGGAAGTACTAACCAACTTCAGATGCAGCACAATGCAAGAAACAATGCAAGAACCAGCGACCCTCTTCTGGGGTCAGAAGAGAAAACAGGAACGATTCTGCAGCGTAGAAATTAGGACACTGAAGCTTGAGGTCTCACTTCTGTGCCCTGGTCTGCTTATGTGTTTCATGTTCGGTCATCACTGAATGAAGACAGAAATCAGGCAGGCAGTTAAGACTGCCCAAGCTTCTAATATGCCCAGATCACCAGGCTGAAAGGTTAGACTCCTTCAGGTGAGCCCCTCAGCTCCTTTGCTCCTTTCCATTTAGCCTTACAAATCTTGCCTTGCTTCCTCCATCTAGTCTAACAAAATAGAAAGGAGAGGAGCTCAGTCTATGGCACAATGACACCTGGGTTTGAAATAAAATAATTACCAAAACTAAAAAATTACACTAGAAGGCTGGGTAATTTTAGAGGTGACTTCATCAGGCTTTGTCTACACTGGAATGAGAGAAATTATGATCAGGCAATTAAAGATGTGAGTGTAACTCATTCTAGTTAAAGAATAGGTAATATCTGTGCAGATGCTCTCACTCAGAACCAAACTTTTTCAGAATACATTCAAGCAAACGAAGGCCAGTTGACTTCTGCAGTTTACCATAGCAGAAAACATAGGTGTCCTGTATCTCTTGTCTACAGAGAAATACTAAAGAAAGTTAAATTCTAAAATTCAGTTTGCCTTCATATTCCAAACACTGTGTTTTTTCAACACAGTGATCAACAGAAATCAAGAAAAGACTAAAGCTGGACCTACAGGGTGATCCAGACACTTCAGTAATCCAAAGTCAAAAGGTAGAACCTTAAAGCCCCATTAATCTGCATTTAACCCCAGAGTTCATAGGTGCCTTCAGTTTCCCACTCCTTATGCACTTCAGGGTGAGACTAATCTGACTGTGCATGCATATCTCAGCTCTCATCACTCCAGGTTCCTTTTATAATCTCTACTTTATAACAGTGGAGAGATGCACAGCTCAATTTCTTTTACCCTAAGGTAAATTTCCAAAATAGTTCGTATAAATCCTACCTAAAAAACACTCACTTGTTTCCACTGTCTGCAAAGAAGCCTCAGGCAATGAGATCAGAAGGAGCTGTATACACTACAGATAGCTAAATTAAGGCAGATGAATCCCATCTTTTAAGCCTGCTTCTGCACATGCCTATAAGTGGTTGAGGACTAACAGTGGTGAGTCGTGTCCATCTCAAAGTAGGATTTGCAAATAAGCTTTACATTATCTACACTGCATAAGTTCATTTTCAAACTCATCTGAGATGTGGCTGCCAGGAACACAAGCTAAATTAGAATTCTTGGTATCCTACTCCCTTACCTAGTAATTCTGTGGTTAGAATGCTAAAGAGCAAGACAAGATTTCAGTTTCTATCAGGATCCAAGATGATTTTAAACTACAGTTTCCATCTCTCCTGGATGCTTTAGCCAGCAGATTGTTACCTAGCCTGAGGTTAGAAGAGGCGGCATTCTCATTCCCTCCTGTAAAAGCTATTCCATTTTGAATAAAATAATTAAACATTCACTGGAAGAGACCAAGACCTAGACTGGGCAGCTAGTGGATGTGCTGGCAATGGGGGCAAACCTGGTTTCCATCGCTCTTCTCCTAAACATAGAGAAGTGAAATTCCACACTTCCTGGTATCAAACTGAGTGGAGCACAGCCTCGCACTTTCTTGAAAAGAAACCACTTTATTCTCTCTGGCTCAAGCAATGCTAAGCTATTCAATGGGAAGGAGTCCTCGGGAGGGACTGACAGCATCTCACATCTCCTGCAGAATAAAATACGACAGAATACAACCTGAGACACAGGATCAAGTCTCCTTCAGGAAGGATGGAAATGAAAACCAAGTACAGGGAGCCAAATTCTAGATGACTGGTCTCATAGTTAAAAGTATCAATAAAGAAGCATGAAAAGGTGGAAGAGAGAGCACTCCAATCTTCTTTGAGAGGACTTCTTCCAGAGTAAGACAACATTTACACCCTAGAAAAAAGCAGGACTTAAATTACATCCTTATGTAATCCTTATAATCCATCCTTACTCTTGCTTTTCCTGTCAGCAAGCTGTAGTGGCTCCTTCTTGTCACGCTGGCTTTTTTGACACTAATCTCAGCACCAAAATCTCCCGTGTCTTTGACAGAGAGCTTAGTTATCTTAAGAAAGAAGGAAACACTGCAATATTTACTGTGCTTACACACAGCAGTTATTACAAGCCCTTTGGAGATCAGATTAATTCAGTCTTGGAAGAATTACTGCCATTTATTTGACTAAACTCACATTTGAATGGAAGTGTTTGTGGAATTCCTACTCGTGTTGGTGAACAGGCTTAATTTGATTCCAGGTCAACTACAGAGGTTTGCACTGCAGTGATCTATTTAAGGCAGAACACCAATTAAGCACGGAGTGTATCTCATTATAGCTGTTCTGCACCGCACACCAGGAAAGCTGGTTATCTAGACACAGGCAACTAAAACAGGAACAAGTTCTACTCTGATATCTATGTGGTATTTTCCATTTCTGAAGATATTGGTGATTTGATATCAAGCTGCATTCACTGTTGCCCAACAAAGCAGAATTAAACAACACAGCCCTAGTATTCTGTGTGTAAAGTATCCATAAGTTCAGTTTTACTCACATGTTCCTCCATCCCAGTGCTGTCACTGACTTATGGCTCATTTGCCGCTCACATGAGAGCTGTGAGCTACTTTTCAATGGTGTTTTCTTTTGAGAGCAGGCAAGAGGAGCTTCAGGCCCACTGGATGTTGACCAGCAGCTTCTGTGCCCAGGGAACTCATGAGGAGAGACAAATCAACTGCAGGATTCATCCTCAGCAGTGAAGGAGCTATAGATTGTTGTAGCTCAGCTGCAAAAAGACAGACAGAAGAAGCCGCATAAAATCTGTGACACTCGGGGGATAAAAGAACCATGGAGCTGCACAAACACTAGAGGCAAAGAACGTGCAAGTGCTTCTAACAGCTTCATCCTGGCAACCCCAATCTTGTAATCAAAGGTGGTAAAACTTCCTCTCAGCCTTTCACACTGCTCCAACCTGTGCCTAGGCTGGGAGAGAGTGGGACTTGCTGCCCAATTCCTCCTCCTTTCATACTCCCATGCACCAGCATCTCCTGCTGTCACCATACCTACCCTTGGCATGGCACCCCAAATGTAGCAGCTCAGCACACATAGAGGGCAAAAGGAGAGGAAAGTGGGTTTTTTTTCCAGAAATAGAGGGAAGAAGTTCCAAAATTAGGCATGCAGGCAGCTGCTTAAATTGCATTATCCTGTTTGCGCAAGGCTATTCCCTAGCAACTGTAAATACCCATTCCTTTTCAGCAACCCTGCACGAACTCCTTATAACTCAACAGAAATATTCTAGCAGAATTTCTGCTATAGCCTTAGCAAAATTCCTCCCAAACAGCTTGGATGCTGATCATTTTTAGTTTTACTGACATGGGCAATAACTCATCACATAGAAACATGCAGTGCTTGAATCATAAAGGTCAATGTCTTGTGCTGAAATGAATCATGCAGTATCGCTGCCGGTTTTATTTACTGCTCAATAAGATTATTCTAATTACTCAGACCTAGCTAAAAGGTAGCACACCTACTTCAGATGGTATTTTTAGGAAGCTTTTTCTGCTCCTTAGGCCTTTCTCTCTTTTTTTCTCTATATTTCTTATTTTAGACATGTTGACATATCCCTACACAATTTCTGGTAAAAGACCATTTTGTAAATTCACTGCACAAAAACATTTTGACTTAAACAAGAACCATCTAGAATTCAGTAAAGTCAGTTCATATCAGTCTTTGTTATTTGACTTACAAACAAAAAATGTTTAGAAGTTGGACATTAAATTCATGAAGTCTTTTGCTTAGGTTGTGAATATATATATATATGTATAACGATGTAGTAGACTATTGCTGCTTTTTTGGAGAATGTTTATTGTTATTTTTTTTTTTATTTTATGAGTCCTAGTATTTTCACAGGGGCAATATGTACAGAAAAAAACCCCAACACCGTTCTACTTAACACCTTGTTTTAAAACAGTAATTAAAGATTTCTGCAAATCTGACATGACTACTTCCCCAAAAAAGGATCAAACCAGTTTATAATGGCAAAGTAGCGGCTCCTGAAAAACTGGACTTAAGAAATTCTTCACCATTCCAACCACAATGAACTTGTGCTCTGAATTTTTATTTTTCACATAAAAATAAATCAGAATATCTTTCAAGGAGGGCACTAATGAATGACTTGAGAACTAAAAATCTCAAAAGATTACAGAAAGACTATTGAAGTCTGGCAGTTATTTATGCATATGCCCAAATAAGAGAAAATATAACAGCCATCAGGCATACAAAGATAAAAAACCAACAGAAGGCAATAAGAAGCAAAACAATTTTCTTCTCTATATACATATTTTTACATGAGTAACAAGAAATGTCAAAAATACACAACCTTGAGTACAAAAGAACCATTTTAGCAATAGGTTTGTACAAATTAAAGTTGTGAAAGCAGCATGCTTTGACAGAACAAGTTAAACTGCAACATAATTGAAAGATACATTCATTTCAACACTCCATACCAAAGACTTCCGATAATCTAATGCAAGGGAATACAGTTTAGTAAAACACATCTTTTCTGGAGAGGAAGATTATAATTCCCCAGTAGAATCAAGAAGAATCAAGTTAATCTCCACTTTTAAAACCCTGCCTTATCAAGACCATTAAAATGCCCTTATTGCCTCAGTCCTGCACGCACGTGTCTGGTGACACCAGAGACGTGGGCAAGGTTATGCTCCCCTTGGCAGGATGGCAAAGAGCAAGACTACGCTGTGTCATGGTCTTTAACTTGATCCTAGGACTTTAGTGGTAATTGTCAAGGCACTGCTCTAAAGACAGTATATTAGACATGATAGGCCAAATAGTTCTGTAAACACATAACTAACCTGGGTTACTTCTAGGACACTTTTTTTTTTTTTGCTTTCTTCTGAACATTCTTCTATTCACTGTATGCTCTGATCATCCGTAAAACTTGGTAAGTGTAAATACTGCACCACCATTTAAGTTGCTTTTGGATTTGGGCAATACAGGGTCTCTTTTCTGAGCCTCAACGGATCCAGCTCTGACCAGAAACCCTGCTACAGTGGGAGTAAACACTAAGTTATCTTAGACAAATCAACATTGACACTTGCAATTTCTACTTCACAGCAACACAAATTGGATATTATAAAATCTGTTCCCCAAACATTTCCCCTCCCTATTCGAGAAAGTAATTTCACTGACCTTACTGCATTACTCATCTTCTTTCCTTCTTGATTCGCTACGTTTGATGACATTGATTCAATGTCATAGTATGTCTACAGCAATGCAGCGAGGTCTAATAGTATATAGCTCTGGAAGACAGCAAGAACGCCTGCTCCTGCCAGCACAGACAGTGTTGACTCCCATTGTATTACATTAGTTTAAAGCATAGTTTTGCTGCTTTCAATAATAAAGATAAATAAAAGGGAATTACAGTTCTGAAGCAGAAAATCCATATCACCCGGGTCATAAACTTCTGCTATCCATGTAAATATAATTGAAAAATAAAAGCTCTATTGCAAAGACACACTTAAACACTCTTGTTTTACAGCATAACTCCATTATCGCTTGCCATTCTGATCAAAAAAACATATTGTCACCAGTGGAATTGACAAGGAATGGAAAGCACAGACATCAATAAACCCATAGTCTCTTGGGTACCTTTACAGTGAATCCACAACATTGACTAACAGTGTATGAGCAAGCATTTTTTTTTCTTTAAATGAAGTAATTAAAGAATTTTCCTTTTATACTCCTGGAATTTAACTATAACCAATATTTTTACCAAAAGCTCTCAATGCAAGAAACACAGACTAATGTTAAATTAGTTCTCTGCTGAAGCTCTAAATAAAATCTGGGCTGTAACTTCTTAGATGACCCCAGAAGGCAAGCGACCCCTGGACATCCATACATCACAGAGCATCTCCTTCATATACTCAGTTGATCCCCTACATGGCTTGTTGTAGACATTTGCTCCTCAGGAACAAGAAGAGAACAGAGACCCTTGTGCTTTGGAGTGCTGGAAAGAGCTGGAGAGCTGGAGCCAAGCGAAGCCTAAACCCTTGCCCTGGCCAAATTGGACATACAGTTTTCTTCCTCCTCTCAATTACATACATCCCCAAAAGCCCACTGCAAATATGCACAAGTTCTGCAGGTATCCTCCCCTACTCCCAGAGCAACCAAACACCAAAGCCCAAACTCAAAGTTTTAATTTGATTCACCTTTCATTATATACTTATTTAGGAATCTTTCATTATACAATTATTTAGGAAACTGGATGGTTAGCATCAAGAAAAACCTTTGACTTTCTGCTTTCAAGGCAAGTATCAAGACAACTTGACATTAGTCAGAGAGGTGGTTCAGGGAGAAAAGCTGATCTTTAATACATGAGACCACTAGAGCAAACCCCTGAGGCAGCAGGCACTGCCATGGGAAAGCAGAAAAAAATAAATCTGCATAAAGTAATTATCAGAGGGGGGAAAATGGGAAATTTAGCTTAATTCTATGGGTAGCAAACTGCTGGCCAGCTGTTCTTCCTCCTTGCCAGCTTATAGCTGTAGTTTGACACAAAATGGAAAACAAGTTCTGGGTTTTTTTTTTCTTTTCCAGTGATTGCATGCAGACTAAGTCCAACTATGGTTCGTGTTCTGTTTCTTTGCTGGTTTGCCCTCATATCCCTAATCCTGTTCTGACAAATATCTGAGAGCAGAGTTTGAGCAATGTAGAGCATACCTCACCTAATGTGAGCTCCAAGGAGAAACCATTACACCAATGCAATGTAAATTTTAGGCATCAAGTCCTAATTTCGAATAACCTTTCAGGAATATCATTAGATTTGGAGAGTTTCTTATAACCAAAAATATCATACACATCAACCCTTTCCTCCTATGCCAATTTTCACATGAAGTCTCTTTGTCTAGAATTCGTATTAGCCTAAACCTCAGGACAAGCAATACTCATTCCCTTTCATCTCCCCATTTTCTCCTTCCAACCCCTCAAATAATTGAGCAGTTAAAGTTACAAATGATGAGAAAAAGCGAGTCTGTGGCTGTAAGTGTAAATATACCAAGAAAAAATGCCCTCCTAGAGCTTAAATGTGTTTTTCATTAAAACTCGCCAATATAATGAATAATGATAATACCCCTTCGATACAGAAGAAAA
Source organism: Tinamus guttatus (assembly GCF_000705375.1). The sequence goes on along the minus strand of NW_010577040.1, from coordinate 24,851 downwards.
CATTCCAACAAATTCTGTAGCAAATTTTGTAAAGTGCACAAAAAATGAAATATTAAAAAACATTTTCTAGTGTCACTATCACCACTTCTGAAGTATTGTTAAAATTAAATAGAAGTCATCTAATGAGACCTTTTGGCTCTAATATATCGGCAATCAGCAGCAACATTTTTCAGAAAAATTACATCAACTAAATATACTGTATCTTAGCAGCATAAAAACCCTACAATCAGATGCAATTGCAGGCCTAGTAAGCATAAACCTGACATAGTGTTACAATTGTAATTTTTGTTTAAAAGAATGGATTTCCACGGAATCCTAGAGGTAACATTTGTTGTTTCGTTTACATTGTACTCTGGTAATAAAGCCAACTCTAATGAATCATTTCTCCTCTGTCCCTCCCTTCCCCAAATTGCACAGAGCGCTGGAACATTTAATCAAGTTGCATGGCCATTCTCAAGGAGCCATATTAAAGAAAACAATCACAAAAACCAACCAAAGCTTAAAACAAATAATCCAAGGAAATCATCATCATGTCAAACAGCTGCAGCTTTACACTACTGACCGATGCTCCCCACATACATAGATGGCACTGGGTCGGATGCGTCGCCTCGTGTGGCCAGGTAGCTGTGGCAAAAACTTGAAGTATTTGGGCATTAAGTCTAAGCATGCGTCATGAAACTTCTTAATCCTCCAGTAGTAAATCAATGGGTTCAGTGCAGACTTGAGGTAGCAGAGCCAAAGGAGCCAAGTGCTTATCTCGAAAAAGTTGTGCTTGTAGTAGAAGTGGCTGTTGAATGTGGCAATAAGGCTGTAAGTGGTGAAGGGCGCCCAACAGACTATGAAGACCAGGAACAAAATCAAGATGGTTGTGAAGGCACGAGTTTTAAAGCTCATATCAATATTCACCTGAAAAGGTCTCTGCAAGCTCATGAGCCCGAGTTTGCTGGCCTGGCTGAGGCAGATGCTATCAGGGTGGCTATGGATACGAACTGCGTTGTGGCGGACGGTGTTGAGAATGCCCATAAAAGAATACAGCATTATTAGGAATGGAATAAAAAAGGAAATCAGCAATATTAGTATTACATAGGCTCGGTAGCCTGGGCTCGTAGAGTAGCCAAACACACACTGAGGTGCTCTCGAGGGTATCTGCAGATTAGGGTTCCCTACGGATAGCGGGAAAGCAACGACAAAGGATGCTGCCCAGGAAATCACAATGAGAAACTTTGCTCGGTAAGGGTTCAGTTTATCTTGCCTCTGAACTATGATAAGAAAGCGGTCAATGCTAATAATAAGAAGAATTGCTACCCCTTCTATGACAAAAAGCCAGAAAAACATGGCAGAAACTCTGCAGAATATATCCCCAAATATCCACTGGGTGGTAATGATGGTTACCAGAGCAAAAGGCATGTTCAGCACTGCCAGCAGCATGTCTGCAAAAGCCAGGCTCGCTAAGAGAATGTTAATCGCAGATCGCATAGCAGCCTTCTGGTAGACCATGAGGCAGACAACAAAGTTGCCCAGGAAAGAAACCAGTAGGATAAATATCATAGCAGCAGAAAGAATGATCTGGAGTGGCAAACTCAAGCTCCTGAAAACTTCTTGCGATGGCAGGATTGCTGTCGTGTTTATCAGAAAAGTACTTCTCTCAGTGGTGAGCACAGCACCCGAACTGTATCTCAATGGTTGTGTGGTGCCACTACGAAGCAAAAACTGGGGAGTGGTAAAATTCGTATAGGCGTTTTCATAGACAATAAAAGTAGCATTCGAGGTCCCAGAATGGGCCAGTGTCAACATTGCTGAGAAAACCATTGCTTCAGAAGGAATGAATGTAGAACCAAAGGTCTTCAAGTCATATCAGCTTGTTTGGGCAGTATCTTACTTGTGGTCATTTACCAAACCAAAATTCAATGTTTGAAAGCATCAAAGTTCCTAAATTCATTTCAGTATTTTCATCTGAAAAAAAAAAAGGAAGAAAACAAAAAGTAAGATTCTCAGAATTTTACGGGAACTAGATCATCTTTCTGCTTTCCTCAATGTCAAAAAGGATTCTACTAAACCTTTATTAATATTTTAGGTCAGTGTACTTTTCCTAACCACTGGTCACAAGAATCTCGCAATATTTGGTCTTTTTCTTAAAGCTGCTACTCCTGTAATCTGCTGATGCTGTACAGTACTCTTATCAAGAGTGGAAAACTTTGCATCAGTAAAGTTCATGTTTTCAAACACTGAAGTGATTAGTTCAAATCAGTATCTTTCTTTAAATTTCATAATTCTTAAACTAACCTCATGATTTGCTTTGAAATCGTCTGCAGCTAGAAACACCAGTAACGTTTCCAAACAACTAGCAGGACCATGGCCTGCCTGTCTGTCTGGTAGGCACTAACACACAGTATCTGAGCTACACCACATATTATGTAGTTCCCTTGTTCCATCTCAGAGGACAGCACCAGATGCCTCAGGGTAAACATGCAAAACGTACGACCTTTTATTAATTATTAAATAGCTTACCCACTGGATTAAAGTATTTTCATTCTGTTTCATTCAGTGACTGACTCATACCAAGTTGTAGAAAATTAACTTATTTTTTAGTCTCCACAACACTTATCCCCCACAGCAAAAATTCCTGTGGCCATTGGTCTAGATGTAGCTGCATTAGTCCATCTTGATATCCCATATAATTTAACTGGGCATGTCTTCTTTTTCCTGGTAAATCTAACCCTTAGACATTTTGCTGAACTCTTTCTCTCAATATTATAGTGATGGAATACAGCATTTCCTTTTATTGGTGTATGTATACTGTATTTCATCACATACATGCTGTTCTAATATATAAATGACATGTAATAAAGCTAAGAATCTGACTTCCAGTAGGTGCTTTTCCAAAATATTCCCCCTGTTTATCCTGGACTAATTTAAACATTCCCAGAAAGCTCTGGCATCCAATCAAGCTTGAAACCAAAAATATTCTATGCATTTCTTAAGAAATATCAGCCAGAAAGTGAGATTCATTTCACTCAATCTGGATGTCTGCAGTAGTCATTTAGGGCTCCGTTTTTCATTGGAGGAGACATACAGATACCTTCTGAGGACAACTCCTACCTGTCTCCACACACAGCAACAAGCTTGTGCTACTAACCTGGCGTGCCTATAAGACAAATCCAACCCACAACAGTGTCTACACAGGTTCTGTTTGGCATCAACATTAGAGATAAGTGAAGTGAGAAAGAAATGTGTGTAAGAAACTAAATAAGCACCGCATGCTTAGCGGAGGAATAAAACTTTCCTCCTCCCAAGAGAGCATTTTACTGACAAACACACAAACTGCAAAGCAGCACAGCCGAAGCTCTGTCCCCAGGTTGGGCTTCTAGCGATACAAAACTTAAGCTGGATCAAGCGGCTTCCAAAATTCCTGTGTTACAATCACAGCAAAGTCATCAAGGAATATTAGTGTTATGGCCTGCTCCTCTTAATCCATTCAAAGCTGCCCTCTTCCTATCTTCAAACTTAATATCACTAGATCTTTGCCTCTCTCATCTTCAAAAACACAATGGAAAGATATGATTAGAAACAAGTTTTATCTCATCGAGCCATACAAATTCCACTCTTTGGACCTCTTCCTCTCAGATCAGGATTGATGTCACTGTTTCTCTACTTTAGTTTACATTTGAAGATTGCTGAAGTGCACACTAAGCTATGTGCAGACATCTTGTAAAAATGCCGGTGATCTTCAAACCTAGATTTTCCATTTCCCTCCTTACTCTCATTTTTATTTAGTCATAACTCTTACAGAGAATGCCTCAATGTTAATCACAGGCTAAAGCACAAACAGCAGCCACACAGCATATATGGGTTGTTTTTCCTTATGTTGTTGTTGCCTTCATAAATCTTTTTTTTTTTTTTTTTAACTAGAATATTTAAAATCTCACCCAAAGTTTCACAGAGGCTTTTGACTCCACAAGGCAGGAACACTGAAGAGTAACTGAAGCGTTCTGTAGGCACTATAGGCAAGAGAGCATAAATTCAACAAATAATTTGGGATTTAGAAACATGGAGTACACAAAGTGAGGTCCCTGGGGCACTAACTTTCAGAATTCTATAAGCAATGAGCCAGTAAAGGTAAGTCTTGAATTTCTACAAAGAAAATCTATACCGGGGTTCATGCTGTTTAACAAATGAGCAAGAAAGGGGAAAAGGTAAACCCATGATATTTTCTGATGCTGGACATTTTTTCAGAGCAGTTATAAAAAAGGTCAATTATAAAGAGATACAGAGGGATCTCATGACAGTGACAATGTAGTACACTGCTGGATAAAGTCAGGGATGGTAGAGATATAGCTATTCATGTATAGAAAAATAAGATTATAAGCACTGTAGCAGACACTAAATCAACTATTACCATTCAGCGAAAACAAACACCACAGATCGTGTAATGATGATAGTCTACTGTATGAAAACATCAGCTAAATGTCTGGAATTATTAACAAAGCAATAGAAAAGCAGGAGCTATATGCACATGCTCTGCACATCTACACACACTACCTGCTAAAATATACATCCATGGCAGCTGGCATCTTCAGTGACACATGTAGTTCCACTCCAGCCATCTCCATTCAAATGGAACTGAAAAAGAGGTATCAGAGAGGTCTACAGAATTATTAGTGGCACAGGAAAAGTGAACTCCTGACTCTCATAGTACAAGAAGGAGCAGTGCCAAAGGAAGTGATTATTTAGCAATTAATTGTGAAAAATATTTGCTGCAGGATGTTGTGGACGCCAAGAAACTCAGTGGGGTTTAGAAGGCAATTTAGGACATATTTCACATGATTCCTCTCTCAGAGAAAGATGAATCACTTACAGGAAGCATGTATCTCCCTCTGGCTGCAAAGGCTGTGTGGCCATCTGATCTGATGCACGTATTTGGAGCACATACATCCAGTTACTTAAACGTATACAATAGAATTTGTTTCACCTAAGTTTCCAGCTCTTTAAACATGTTTATACCATGTAACTTTACACTCTGGAATACGATATTAGCCTTAGTTGATAATAGGTATCATAAAAGCCCTAAGAATAAATAAGAGATGTTCACATTCACAGCTGAAGAATGAAGGTTTTACAGAATCACAGAATCATTACGGTTGTAGAAGACCTTCAAGATCATTGAGTCCAACCACAAACCCTTCAACACCCTGCCTGCTAAGCCATGTCCCTTTGTGCCTCATCTACACGGTTCTTCCAGGGACAGCGACTCCACCACTTCCCTGGACAGCCTGTTCCAATGCTTGACTACTCTTTCCATGTAGAAATTCTTCCTAATGTCTAACCTGAACCTCCGCTGCAACTTGAGGTCAGTTCCTCTTGTCCTACCTGCAGTTATTCTGGAGAAGGGATCAGCACTCTCCCTCACTATAGCCTCCTTCCAGACAGTTTTAGAATATATTGTTTCATCATCAATTGTCCCCTAAAACAAAACAGGAAAAGGGAAGCAGCAACATAAATTTTCTGCACCCTTAATTTAGGCAGCCTTAACTTTTGTATTATCCTGAATTTCTCAAGCCAGTGGAACCCACTCAGTGGCTATGGACTCAGAGGTGACCAAAGACCATTTTTAATGAATTCACAAAATCCAGCTAGGAAATATAATCTCATATGTGCTCTCTCATGATCCCAACTCTCTAAGAAAATATATCCACCCATCACACTTTTGTGATTTCTTTCCTTAGCAGGAAGCTCATGTGCTGTTCAGTTTTGAGAGAGAAGTGGCAATGTCATCAGCCAGCTGGACCAAGCCAAGTGCTTGGTGTTGAAAGTGGGCTTTGAACTGGACCTAGCTGAGTGCTTCAGCCATTTGGCTGTTACATAAGTCACCATAGAGCTATTCTTTCCCACCCAAGAGGAATGAAGGAGTAAATTGTAATTTTGCTCCTGGCAAGCATTTTTCTCGGTACTCCGTTCATCACTGAGGTGTGTAACCTTGCCGTGCTCAGTGACCCTACATGCTTAACTGTGTTTGAGTTACACCTACCCTACTTCCAGATCAGCTAGTTATCTTTTTTCTTGACTTCAGAAAAGAAGTGATTAGGATTTCAGCCAACAAACACAAGAGGAACCCTCCTGTAAATCATACATATATATAGAATCATAGAATCATAGAATGCTTAGGGTTGGAAGGGACCTCTAGAGATCATCAAGTCCAACCCCCCTGCATACGCAGGGACACCTAAAGCACGTGGCACAGGACTGCATCCAAGCGGGTTTTGAAGATCTCCAGAGAAGGAGACTCCACAACCTCTCTGGGCAGCCTGTTCCAGAGCTCTGTCACCCTCACTGTTAAGAAATTTTTCCTTAAGTTCCTACGGAATTTTTGATGTTTCAGTTTCCGGCCATTTCCTCTAGTCCTATCAGTGGCCACCACTGAAAAGAGACCATCCCCGTCCTCTGCACTCCCTCCCTTGAGGTATTTATATACACTGATTAGATCCCCTCTCAGCCTTCTCTTCTCCAGGCTGAACAGGCCCAGCTCACTCAGCCTCTCCTCATAGGGCAGATGTTCCAGGCCCCTGATCATCCCTGTAGCCCTGTGCTGGACTCTTTGAGCAGCTCCACATCCCTCTTGTACTGTGGAGCCAAGAACTGGACACAGTACTCCAGATGCGGCCTCACCAGGGCTGAGTAGAGGGGCAGGATCACCTCCCTCGACCTGCTAGAGATGCTCTTCTTAATGCAGCCCAGGATCCCATTGGCCTTCTTGGCCACGAGGGCACACTGCTGCCTCATGGTCAACTTATCATCCACCATGACACCCAGGTCTTTCTCCACAGAGCTGCTCTCCAGAAGGTC
>NW_010577040.1:0-17355 GCF_000705375.1 Tinamus guttatus | reverse complement strand
AGCCAAGAAGGCATTGAGCAACTCTGCTTTTTCTGTGTTATTTGTAACCAAGGTGCCCATCCCGTCCTCCAGCGGACCCACGTTTTCCCTGATCTTCCTTTTGCTGTTAATGTATTTGAAGAATTTTTTTTTGTTATTTTTAACGTCCCTTGCCAGCTTGCCTTCCAGACGTGCCTTAGCTTTCCTTGTCGCATCTCTGCACTCCCTGACTACGTTCCTGTATTTCTCCCAGGGGGCCTGTCCTTTTTTCCACATTCTGTATACCGCTGCCTTCTGCTTGAGCATTGCCACAAGCTCCCGGCTCATCCACGCAGGTCGCCTGCCCCCTCTGCCTGCCTTCCTACACACAGGGATGCACTGTTGCTGGATGTGGAGGAAGTGCCGCTTGAAAACTAACCAGCTCTCTTGGGCCCCCCTGCCTTCTAGAGCACTAGCCCATGGGATATATACATATATACACACACACACATATATATATATATTCTTACTTAGAGGACTTCTACAACCAGCATCCACACGGTTATTAAACATGCACCTTGCAATTATTTCTTCTCCCACCAACTATTCTCCCTATCACTTGTTGAGAAAGAAAACACATAGTCTCAAATCCAGACTCACTGCTGAATTGCATAGCTTATCATGGTTTTATAGTTTAAACAGGAAGTTTACTGATGATCAAAGCACTCATGCAAGAGGCAGATACCTTTTTGTCACAGTATTTTCACTTTTGGAACATATACTTCTTCCTTTTCCGATGCAAAAAAGCCCCACAGAGTCACCTTTTTCTCCATTTCAATGCAGGAAATTACTCGGCTTGCACATTTTCTCTCAAGCAAGGTTCTCACTCACATGCAACTTTCTTTTTATGAACATAATAGATAATCATTTCAATGAAGTAGATATTTAAAGCTAAATATCACACAAATTTCATTCATCAAATACAATTATTGCTAGAACTACGGTGCCCGTTTTTAACAGCTTTCTAAGCTAAAAGGTAAGTACATTTCCATTCAGAGAGCATGCTCAACCACAAATAAAAGATTACATCTTATATTCAAAGCCAACACCAGTTAAAACCAATAACTCCGACACGATCAAACAGGGAACTTTCTACTTGTGCAAATAGTGCAATGATAACACTTATGCTTGACACAGACCAGAACAAGCAATGGACAGCGGCCAAAATGCTCCATCAGTTGTGAAATTTATCTGCTAAAAGTGAACTTATTTTCTACACTGGCCAGTACCAGGACTCGGCCATCCTGGAGCAGTCTTTCTTCAGAAACTGGAGGCTGTCAGTGTCGCATGGACCCCTTTCTGCTAAGGCCAAGGCAGTTTCAGTTTGAATACCTCCAACACATCTTAAATTGAAACTAATCAGCTACGCTGCATGAGTAGATGACCCACAAAACTATCTGTGAGAGGCATTAATTTGAATTGGGAAGTTTTCCTCATTTCCACTGTATAAACATTGCTGTGGCAATGATCGCAGGGAAGCATGGAAGAGGAAACAGCCACCCTTGCATTGGGTCATTATGTACAACTAAATGCCCTCTTGAGGAAATTTTTTTCTGTCCTTACTTCACAGAGCCATTAACTGCTAAGAAATGGCAACTATGGGAGTCATTATTACTACTCTAAATCACAAATACACAAAACGGAATGAATAATTCAATTTTCTTAGTTCTTACGAAAAAATACAGTTGTATTTCTCGATCATGTAAAAGGATACATGAAGCTCTCTCTCCATTTCAAGCACTGTCACGCTATTCTCTCATCTCCTAACTCTCACTGCTTCAATGGTCTTAATCAACCATATACATTTTGCAAAAGCTAGCTAAATAGTGTGGTATCAAGAACAATATCACACATATAAAATGTCTCTGCTTTACTATTAAAGTACAACAAGAAGGAAACTTTGACCTTTGCTTCCTAAAATTAACTGAAACTTTTGATTACACATGCAATCACTACAGGTCAGTTTGACAAAACAAACAAACAAACAACAAAGCAAAACCTAAAGTAAAAAGCACGACACATACCTATCCAGGCAGGCTCCCATGAAAAGAATAAGGACCCGCAAATCATCTTGTGCTGCTTTGCTCAGCAAAGTATTCCCTTCCCAAACACCCTGTTTTGAAAAAAAATAATAAAATATATATATATATTCAGTGACATATGTAACATAGGCAGGGCAAGATTGGAATTACAACATCTTTCCCTTTTCTAAAACTTTAGTTTTTATTAGAAGAGATAAAAAACGTCATGTCTCCTGATAAGACAGAGGTCATATATCCACACCTGGCAGAAATAGGACTAAAGGCAATTTCATTTAGTCCACACATCCTCAGCTATCTCACCCATGAAGCATGAGCTTCTCACCATTTAATACTATTTTTTCAGGTCTAGTGTAGCATCCTGTTCGTAATGAACGAGCAAACAGAAGGTATTTACTGCAAGTCTTTTATTGGATCCATTAAAAGATGTGCTTAGTTTTGAAACATCAGGAACCTGATCCTGAGACCTCCCAAGCCTCTCAGAAGAAGTGTTATTTAAAACCTCACAGTGCTACTGAACACCATAAAGATGCTGAATGACTCCAAATCACAAAGATATCGGCATAATGACATCAAAAAAACAAAACCAGAGGCAAAGAAGCAGGTTTGAATAGCTCCCTTAAGAAGAACAAACCATATAGGTTTCAGTCCAGGATGTCAACATTTTTCTTACATGCTCTAGTGTTACTCAGTCAGCAGTGGGATATTACTGTGCCTCAAGTAGTTAAAACGATTTCTGTACAATGGGCCTGGAAGAGCAAAAAGGCTGTTTATATCACCACGATCTACCTCTGGTTAACAGAGGCCTTCAATTTTCAAAGCAGCTCTTCCATGCAGCCTCATAGGGACATCAGAAAACTTCACTGAGTCTTGAAAACTAAGTTAATGTAACACTGAAAGATGCCAATGACCCAACTTGTTTACAAATTTGATTTATATATAAAAAGCAAAGAGCAATAGTGTGGGACAGTCTTTTTCATGCTCTTAATTTTAAAAGGCTGTTCTCTCAGAAGAAACTTTCAGAATCAGTATCTAGAAGCCAACTCCAGCCTGGAGCAAAAGGTCTCGGGCTACTTCAGAAATACAGTGTCTAAATAAATGCTGTGCATGTGGCTGGAGAACAAACCAGCCAATGTTTGACAGCCACATCCTACAAAAGTAGCAAGAATAATAAATTGTAGTTTAAACTTGTTGAGAAATCCACCTTCTGCAGAACAAATGCATGATCTAGCCATGATGGAAAAGTGGATCTCAAAGATTTTCTGACAAAGTCAGAATTCAAATTAATTTCCATTAGCCCAAATTGGACTTTGCATTTATTCCACAAAACAGAGCAGGAAGCAAAAGTATGGGTCTAAGATTTAGTACTATATAAAAGAGATAAAATGCAGCCACCAGATTATTATAAGATTTCACCCTTAATCTCTTCCCTGTTTAACAAGATAAGCATCATTAACTGCTAATCTCCCTGGTTAGCCTTTCTGAAGGGTCAAAGCAGCAAATGCGTTTGCCAGCAAGTGACAGAATTTGCCAGAAACTTGGATTCGAGAGAGCAACAACCTGGCAGATCTTTCCACCAGAAAAGCATGTTCTCTGACAGCGTTCTCTGACACAAGAACTATTTCTTCTTGCACATGTACAGAAGATATTTTTAATTGTCCTTAAAGGTATCTTTAAAGTAAATACATATAGATATGTAAAAGAGGTATATATCACCTACATCATATCCAGCAGGTTACTGAAAGGCTCAGTCTGCCTCATTCCTTCATCTCTGCACTCAGTTCATCATTCACACCCTCCAGCTCAGTCACAGCCAAATGTGATGCAGGAGGGTTGAGCAGAGCTAGAAGGGACCCTGGCTTCGCACCTCGGACCTGAAGCTGTGAGATGTTGGGGTATACAGATCAAGGAGTAAGGCACAACATTATGACCTAGATGTTGGGGTATACAGACCAAGGAGTAAGGCACAACATCATGAGCTAGTTTCAACTTCCATATACTAAGACATTCAAGACAGCGCTGGTACCAGCAGTGAGAACTACAGACCTTGTAGTTATTGAGGGTCTTGGAGTAATTTGCACCTAAGTCCCCCCAAAACAATAATTTCCAAGTACCTGAAACAGCTGAACCAGAAATCAGAGACCTCGGCTACTATTTTACCAAGAAGGGCTTCCCACAAGCATTTAGATTACATTAGAGACTCAGCAACAGGCCAGAGAAGGCATTCTTTAACTGAAGGGATTATTGAATTCTGGGATGACATTTCAGCTTCAGCTACCATCAGACAGACCTAAAGACTCCGTTTGTGCCTCCTTTGTATTGCCCCAGTACATACTTCTTCATACATACAACATTACATCACTGTCTACTAAAAAATAGGGGAAGGTGGGTTTTCTTTTAGTCGGGAGTTTTAACAAGAGCTTTTGGCACACACAGCTTTCTAATCAAAGGCAAAGCGATTACAACTTTCATCTCAAAAAACAGTAAACCCGTCACCATCAGCATCTTCACACTGACTTTGGAAGCCGTTTCCCACAAAAACATGCTTGCTCGTTACATAAAAATCAGATGTAACGAAATTTCAACCTTTTATAAAAGTATGAAGCGATGCTAAGGGTGGTTCAAATGACTAGAAAAAGGTTACTGAATTAGTCCACTCTTCTTCCCATGTACTGGATTTTAGTTCCCAGAGTAAAGGGGCCCTCCCCATCCCAGCCAAGTTCTTCCCATAAGGATTCCGCTCATGTTGCAGACGAGTTCTGCTGCTGCCCAAGACTCCTGCTGTGGCAAAGCAGATGTTCTGGATCTTGCTTTTTGGGAACATGGGAGCCATTGGAATGGGCTCACAGAGAAGGAATGCTGCTATCAAGTTAAATGGGGTGACTATTTCAGTAACACAACAATGTTCCCTTGCAACTTTCTGCTCCAAGTCTGTTAGGGTAAAATTAGGTTGAGAACTAAAATATAGCTAAAGCTCTGTGTGTGTGTGTGTGCGCGCGCACCTACAAATGTGTGCTTATGTTTTCAGTACTTGTTGGTACCTCTATTTAGCTGAAAACTAAACCAATTATGCTTAATGCAACAAAGTAATAAACTGTGCCCCTTTGAATTTTATCCAGATTTGCCCTATAATTTACTGTCATAATCCAAATTAGTCTATTAAATCAGCTACATATTAAAATATTAACTTATCATAATGTAGAAATAGAGTCTAAATAATTCACAGCTCCTGTTTAAGCCATGCTATCCAGTTGCTGTAACAGCTTCAGAAGAATTTTGCTCTCATGCCAGTCAACTGGAGTAATACTTTTAAAATGGCAAATTTATCTCTGAGCGACAATCCTAGTTTAAAATAAAATAAAAAAAAAAGCTATGGATATAAAATGTTATTCCGTTTGGACACTGCTCCAGGTGTAAATGCTCATGCTGCAGACATACAGATCCTATGCAATACAAGCACAAACAGTGTCTGTACAGATACGACTGGCAGACTCCAGAAATGTTTGCGCATCATGAAGAGATAAAATATTGGGTGAAATCTTCAAGCCAAAAATATTCAATTGATCTTGTGGCTTCAAAACACACTGTGTTGTTGTACTATAACACAAGAGACCTTATTGCTTTCTATTTTTCCCCCCTAGAAATTTACTTACAACTTCATTTTAAGCAATCAAATGTGTTTATGGATTAAAAGAATCCTCCATTCACTTTTTCAGTCCAAAAACCTCATAGCACAATATGCTGCGTATCAACGTGTCTTACTTATGCTTACAGAATACATGATTATATGATATTTGTGGCATCATTACTTGTCAGCATCTTACAATTCTCCCTCACATTATCCTTATGGTTGACTGCAGTGATTTTGTGCTACCTAGGAACTGCTAAGCAAACAGTAATCCTAAACTGACTTTTCACACGGTTGGAGTCAGTAGCTCTCAGTTCACAAATCTCTTATTTGAGAGGCTTGTTTCCAGTGGAAAGCTCTTCCAGTAATAAAATTGCATCATTTTTCACACTACTTTTAAAAATACCTGATCAAAAGACCTAGAAAAAGACGCATGACAATAGCAGGAAGGAGTTGCACATTAATTCACAATGTCTTCCACTTTGGTAGCTTAAGACCATATTTCCCTAACTGAAATTTTTTCAAGTATGGTCAATTAACTCATTTTGCAAATAACACTCAAATGTTTCTTCAATTACACAGAAGTTTATTGGGATTTAAATTCAATATTCCCTAGAAAATACTGCATGGAATTTATCATCTTGAATCCAGGACAATGTTAAGTAGAATAATAAATATAACAACCTTTAACTTGACTCTGACTACTCAGCAAGAGCTTGAACAAAATTAAATCAAGTTAAGAGATTTGCCTGCTTTGTTTTTTTAAAAAGATGGAAACAAAGTCTTATAAAAGTCAGATAGAATTTTAAGTTATGGATGAAATCTTAAAAAAAATAAATAAATAAACAAGGGTAATGATATTGCAGTCTAGTGAAAGTCCCTGCCGCTGTGCTCTCTGCAAATCTCTTTATAACCCTTAAAATATTGTTAATGTCAGAATCAACATTAGTCAGTACAAGACATCAAAAAGGATACCCGATAAAAATCGGCAGTGACATTCCCCTTATGCTTCAGAAAAAATCACAGAGATTTTGAACTGCTGAGGAAGGTCTGCAGGTTGTTTTGAAGGATTCCACACCAGGATAATATTGGAGATGTCATGAAGATCAATAAAAATGCCTATTGTCTGGCTCTCTCTGGGACTAATTTAAAGTAAGCATTTCTGTCTAACCCTTGTCAACTGATTTATCTTCTAATTATTTTCTCTATTTCTTTCAAAAACACTTTCCTACTCTAAGTTTAACAGGCTTCTGTGAATAGCTCCTCAGTACTCAGAGTTTGAAAATAACTTCTATAGAAGCTGTTGCCCATCAAATATTTTTTTTAATTTAAATTTGAGTGATTTGCCATATTTCTACAAAATCTCTTCAGTGAACACCAAAAATGTTGTTTACCCATCGTCATTTCATTTACACAGAAAAGTTTCACTTCAGCAGGCCTTGTTCCAGCATACTATATATAATACATGATACGTTTGTTACAAGTTCCCTCAGAATATTTCTCATCCAGGTCCAAACCGTCCAAGAGCCACAATTAACCCTCTGGCACAGCTTCATCCTGCTCGCCCTCGTCTTGCTGTCCTCACCATTTCCTAGAGGTGTTTTGCAAGGAGAGTTAAGGTAGCTCTTTGCTGGCAGCTTTCTCACTGACCCTACAGCTCCTCCTAGCAGCAGGCGAGCAGTCTGCCGGAGACAGAGGCTTCCAGGGAATACGGCAGGAACGGCCACCAGTCACCTGGCTTGCTCCAAAAGTCCCTCGGGAAAGGGGCAGTTAGGAGGAAAGTCACCATTTACGCACTCAGGCAGCTGTGCTCTGCTCCTGGCTACCCTTGGGTGGCGAGACAGTGGCGGGTCCTGGTGCAGATATCCTGTCGGAGCAACGGGCCCAGTCGCACGAGGAGCATGGAGGAAACGGTTACGGAGCGCTCCAGCCGTCTCCACCGCGGCCTACCTGGCTGAAAAGGCTGGGTTGCTGCACTGTGCTCTGAATGACAAGGCTGAAATCCTACACTTTCAAGATGTTTAAACCTGCTGGTATACAGACTCATTTTCCTGAATGTGTTTTATGGAAACAACTTCCTTCTCCTTCAGAAAACACACGATGGAAAGTCCCCCAGACCCCTGCACATACCTGAAGCCCTCCCCTTCCCCTCAGCTCACGCGAGCTCTGCTAGGCAAGTTCACGTATATTTTCAGTCTTACAAAGCCCTTTCCTGGTCTCCTCTCCGGTGCAGGAGTAGCGTGTACAAGCTCATGGAGCTCTGCAGAGACCATCGCCTCCTCTTCTCCTCTCAGCCATTCGCCACCTCTTTCCTTCAGAGGCCAACAGAACTTGTTAGCGCTCACGTATTTGGTGCACGGCAGGCTCATTTTGAGCAGATACAGCCCAAAACAGTATGTCTGGATAAAATTATAACCACTTGCTCAGGTACTGACACTTACTCCCATTGGGATTTAACCCCAGGTTGAAAATCTAGTACTTCCTCGGGTCAAGGGGAGCTCTACACTTTCCAACAGATTCAGAATAACCTGTTTATTTCCTAGCACCAGATGGGTTTCCCTAGGACCACATTACTGCCAGGCCTTTATGACGCCATTATCTATCCATTGATCAGTAGTTTTAAAGATTATTTTAGGAACTGCTTTACTGTACAGTTTTTCTTTTTTTTTCTCTCCATTTTATAATTTCAATAACGAATTTTTTATTCAGTGACCCACGCGTCAGGTAAATACTAATACAGCAACGAAAGTTAACGGAGGGTAAAATACAGGAAATTAATTTCTCATCACATCATCAGTTTATCTACCCACCTAAATGAGTTTAAAATACCAGCTTCAAGCAGTCTGATGTTCTGGGGACACTCAGCTGCCACTTCATTTATAGTCCGTTTCCCTAGCAACAATATAATCCATCTGGCTGCAGAAAGCTAAATTCCTAAACCATATCCTCCTGCACACCGGAAATAGGCTCAAAAACATTTATACTTTAAACAGTGTACAGTCACCACGATTAGCGAGCATACTAATGAAGCTTAAGAGGCAATGACGTTCTTAAAGCACACACGCACACAAATTCTTCATGCTCTACTTTGACTGAGCGGGTCACGACTGCAAACAGCACACGCAGTCTTTAACTCCTCCTAGGTATTTTAATAGCATCTCTTTCTTGCCATTACAGTCCAATCCTGTCTTTGCAGGCAGAAGTCCCATGTTCTGAGGGATCTTGCCTATCTTCCGACACAAGTTTCAGAAATAAAGACATTTCTCTCATCTTTGTTCGCCTGTGCTCAGCTGAAGGAGCCCTCAGAACTGCCCGAGATCCACTTGTTCTCTTAAGAGCTTTCCTAGAGAAGCAATTTGAAATATTTGGGACACAACGCCACTAAAGGCAAGCAACAAAACAGAATACGAATTATTCACTCTAAGAGTGGCCATTAGTCTTCAAACACCTTCAGGCTTTTGCACCTAGAACTATAAACATTATCCATGCACGTCAAAAAAAATCCTGTCCCCAACAGCAGCATTTAAACACGTTTAAGAGCCTATGGGGTGCCCTGGGTGAACACTTTTCACACTTGCATAGCGCACTCCGCTGTGCAACTGGTGACACCCACCGCGACAGAGACGCCCATGTGAAAGTCCCTATATGTTATATTAGAAACTGGAAACGCTCTTCAGCTTTGTGACGTACCTTAGACAGCTCACTCCACTGACTCGTACAAGCCCACAGAATATTCATTTTGTGCAGATGCAGCTCGTCCCCAGTGAGAGCCTCAGAGCAGCGCTCTACCACAGAATCCTTTATGAAGAAAGTTGTTACGGGGAGGCACCGCAAAAAGTTTCAATGTGAGATCAAAGCCAAGGTCCAAAATCCTTAATTCAGAGATTAGCAAACAAGTATGAAAAGGCTGGCACACGAAGGAGACAACGGCAGCGTATACCTTGAAGCACCATGAGCTTTGTCACCAGCAGCTCTGCAAGGCTATGCTAAGAAATTACGTGAATAACACCCAGCCATCTTCTACCAAGAAATTTAAAACAGCAGAATCCACTTCCCACACATGCCTTTTTTTTTTTTTTTTTTTTTTTTGCAAGAGTTTGGCAGCTCCAAGCAATCCAAAGGAAATCCAGTTCCAAGCTAACGCGCAAGCTAATCAGTTACGTCTACAGAGAGAAACTTTCCTGCCTCTATCTCATAAAGACCCATCAACAGGGAACTGGTCCTTTACCCACAAAGAGATTTTGCCAGGGAAGTGAACCATTTCAGCGACAAGGTGGTGCAGCTTTACCTGCACATGCTGCAAAGTAGCTTGCAAGTCCATAGCAGCATTAGTAGATCCCGATTCCTCTCTCAAACAAGACAGCAGTATTACAGGTAAGACACCTTAGATGGACTCTTCTTATGAGTGAATCTCCCCGTCTGGAAGAGTTTTCTCATCAGTAAAAGTGTGGTCCTACATGACTGTTGATTACAGCAAATACTTCCTAGATGTTTTGGTGTTGGTCGGTTCCAAGAAAGAAGAAACCAGACTGCCTATGCTGGACAGAAGCAACAGCAGTTCTTCACATCTTTTGTACCAGCTGACAGAAGGAAAGGCTCAAATTCATAAATATTGTTTTAAAAACCATTATATGTTCAAAAATTCCTGAGTGACCACAAGTTCCCAGAAGACAGGCTCATTGCAGTGTTTAGGACTCAGTCCTGCTGCAGTCCACAGACCGAGTGAACAGTAAATTTGGCAGCCCTTTAGGCAATGTCTGACAACGTCAGTAAACACTGATGAACATGCAGTCCCAGCTTAAGATCTTAAGGAACTCTGCTTCCATATTAGCCCACATTTCCTTCCTGTGACAACACTGGGGCTGAGACTGATCTTCCCCAACCTCAGCACAGCCCTGAGGTAAGCAGGTCAGCAGTCAGACAGGAACAGGCATTTCTGAAAAGCAAATTCCTCTAAACCATTTTGAATACCTGCTTTAACTACCTTCGCTTTTCAAGAATACCATACATATGAACTCCATATAGTTGTAGCTGCCCCTGCCTAGTTCAGACGCTGCAGTAGCTCAGTCTGCTTTTATGTAACAGATGCTAAGATCGAGCAGAAGCCTTTCACCATCCTGCAGTTTCAGACAACTCTGGCAATCGGGCTGTCGCCAGCCGGCCTGGGCACGCAGCAGCAGCCGTGAATCAGCAGCCCCTGCCCTGGGGTCAGGATGCTGTCATCCTCACTGCGCTTTGCAACTTGTCAGAGCACAGGAAACACCAGGGCAGGACCAAGATCACTCATCTTTCTCATCATTTTGGAAGCGAGAAATCGTGGACCACCACCTAAGCAAATTATCCTCCCTGACCAATGCCCAATTTGTGACTCACTCATTGATATTAAGAAAGGAAGATTCTGGTCCTTTATTCCAACAGATGTATGTTAAGGAACAGGGCTGGATGGTGGAAACTAGAGAGATCAAACAAATATACTGGGCTACTTCCCACCTTGTGGATCAGAATGTTAACCTATTCTCTGATATATGCTGACACTATCAGAGCATACCGTCATACTGACAGTCTACTGATGAGCTGCCTTATCAAGTCTACCATTTATGGTGGCCTTGAAAACACTCATGTAATCTTGTTTCATTTAGATCAGGCAGCCTAGCAGCATAAGTGCAGTTACCTGAGATTTCATGCTCTGATTTGGTGTTTCAAGGAAAGACGGACGCAGCCAGAACTTGTCTTCTTGTCTCATCCGAATGCAGGGAAGGGCGAGGGAAAAGGCTCTTGGCTTCAGCCAGTGCATAGTCCCATCCCAAGCCCCAGAACTGATTTCACAGAACCACAGAATCAGAATGCTTAAGGCTGGAAGGCACCTCTAGAGATCATCTAGTCCAGCCAATTGGTGCAATGGAGATTTCTCAGGGCAGACACAGATTGCCCGATGCCGGTTATAAATATGTTGAACACGCCTTTACAAGGCTGTACTGAATACTCCCAAATTTATTTCAAATGTCAGTCCTAATCACAAATGAGACCCTCAGAGACTGAGAAGACCTGCTGAAAATCCAGCAGTGAGAAGGATTTCATTAATTTCTTAGCTCTAACAACACATGAACTCTTCAAATCAGACATCAGGCATGAGTGGGAAGATCCATTGCTACTCAGCTGATTTTACTCCGAAAATAAAGAGGAAGTTCCTCTCCAGCACACACAAACTTTTCTAGAATGGGCGATACAAGCACACAAGGGTCTAGTGCACCAACATTTCTGGGAGTCAACTCTGTGTACAGCCCTTCTGTGTTTCACAGCATATTTTGGCTAGATCTTGTGCAGCCTGGATTTTGGTTTGGGGATTTGTACTTTACATCTTTCCTCTTGGTTGTAAGGAGAAGCATTATAAATTCAGATATGATTTCAAATAATTATCTCCATTTATGTATACGCAAGCGCATGCACATACGCTGAGTGAGACAAGAAACAAAATATTATGAATACATTATATATGCATATCTCTAAACACGCCCACAAAAAGCATGTGAGACTCCAGAAAAAGTAGCTGAAGAAAACTTCAAAAGTAACAACTGACAGAAGACTCTAAACCCGAATGGTAAAGTAACAAAAGGTTTGTTGGAATAAGGATTATCTACTACAGATAAGAATGTAATCAACATATAATATCATGCGGTTTCAAATTACTTTTCAAGTCTTTGATAAAAAAAAGGCTCTTTTACATTAGATATCATACTTTCTTTATTATCTTTATACACAATGAAACTTGCACAATCCTTTGAAAGAGATAATTTTGTGAATTACACTAGTGATGCAGAAAACCTGCAGCAATAATCATTTCTAAGTAATATCAGGTTTTGAAGTTCTAACTAAGATGGCCTCAGAAAGACAGAATTATTATGTTGCAAACTGTATTAAAAATGTGCACCTTTTCTCCTCATTTGTTGCAAGTTTTCCCCTTGTGTTCAAAGCAATCCAAATTGAGCACCTACTGTTCGTAAATGTTTTCCTGTAAATCTGTGTCTATCGCAGTTATTTTTAAAATTGGGAGATAGCTTCCACAAAATTGAGAGGTAATGAAGATAATTTAATGTTCCTGAAGAACTGAGACATTAAAGGGATAAGCACTGCCATAGAAAGAAAAAAAAAGCAGATTAAAGTTAACATTTAAACATTCAGAATGGGTTGCAAATAAGGCCCGCGACCACTGAATGCATTAACTAATGACAAGAAACTGAAAGATGGCAAAGCTGCTCTCTAGGATTAACATTGCCTAACTCCGGCTGTCCCTAAAAAGTGGGCTCAGAGGCTAAACGAGCCATTGAGACTCTCTCCATAGCCAGTAGACAGACCCCGAGTAGGTAATTTGGCTAGAGGTGGGATAAACCACTTCCTGGACAAATTTATTTTCTCCATTGAATGTACAAGAGTCTGAATAAGCAGCTGAGACAACCTCAGTGCCACCACAGATTAATATATCTTGGAAAAGTAGCCAGCAAGAAAGTCTATTGTCAGGGGGTGTCAATGCGCTGTGCAGGGGCCCATACACCTAATGAAGCTGGAAAAACACAGGACAAGACAGAGGCTGAGGCTGGAGAGCTGCGTTCACCTCCTGATCCACCCGCGCCCCTTCACTGCGCACCGCGAGGCAGGTGCCCGCCGGAGAACATAATGCCTCACCACGAGGGACAACGAGGAGAAACCTCAAACAGCTCATCTGACTGAATGAATAAGGCTAGCAAAATATGCTTATTTTACCCATATACAAAATTCAGCCAACCCCAGCACGTTTGGGAGTAAAAACTGCTTGACTGGCTGGAAGAGGATTTTTTCTTCACGTGTTTGGCATAAGCTTCCTGTATTCCTGACAGAGAGTCAGTATTTTTAAGTATCTGGAAACATTTGGTTCTCTTTTTTGATGAGCATAATCAGATACTTCTTGGAGATGCAGCAAAGGATGGGGAGCTACAGGGACAAACTGCGACATGGGAAATTCCAACTAGGTGTTAAGAAGATGCATCATAGCGAGAGTGGCCAAACACAACAACAGGTTGCTCAGAGAGGTTGCAGAATCTCCATCCTTGGAGATACTTAGGAGATAATAGAGGCCACCTTTGTAATTCAAGTATAAAGTATCCTATTCTCCTTCACCGTCAATCCACTTAGGATCATCACTTACTGCTACTAGCTCAGGTGGTTACAGCCTAGAGCTTCTAACCCTGTCAAGGAAAGAAAAAGTGATCATAGATAGCTCAGCTAAAAGACTGCCTGCCTCCCTTGCCATGAGCTGTGAGGACTAAGAACAAAATGCTGGGAAAATTACAGACCCCTAAAATTATGTTAAAAAAAAAAAAGGAACTATTAAGTGTTTGAAAGTCAAGTTCAAGATCTGAGAAGTACCAGTTACAGAAGCTTAACTAAATGCTCTTAAGCAGTCTTTAATTACCTGAATAATAGTGTTTATTGACACAGAATCCGGCTTCCGTTAGAAGGACCAGGGCTCACTAAGATAACAACTGCTCAAGATCTTGTTTCAGCACAATTCAATAACCAAGGGGGAAATCAAGAAACAGATCCAATAATTACAACAATCAACTAATCTTAGATGCCCTGTCCAAGATGCTCAGTACCCTGTTAGTGGGGGGGGAAAAAAAAAAAAAAAAAAAGAAAAAGAAAGATAATATAAAGCATAACTCCCAATGGCTGCATCACCACTACTTCCAAGGTTTACATTTCTAAACACTTAACGTGGTTTTATCAGTTTTCTTTTCAGCACAGGCTGTGTATAACACACATCTAGACTAAGACAAATTAGGTTACAGTTGAGCAAGAGATTTCTCTAAGTGCCATTCAAGCCCCCTCATACTCTTTTATGTGCAAATGTAAATTCTTTCCTGAATCACTGGTTTTACATAAAGGAGAGCTGAACTTGCTCCTAAAGTGCACGTTGCCACATCCCAACGTTAAGATTTGTATGTTACAAGGTTTCATTCAAGGTTTCATTCAAACAAAGCTGAACAGAATTTCACCAAGACCTCAGCTCATACTGCATGCTCGGGAAAGCACTTCCAAGCATTCACCACTTCCCGTCATGTAGACACGGTCTAGTTAAGTACTTAAGCAAAATCCTCAACTGAAAAGGAGCTAACTAACAATTTTTCTACTTTATTTCCAGCTACACTACTAGCAATACAATAAGGGCTACAATAATGGCTGCCAGCAAATTCAAAGAAAAACTCTGCCACTCTGTTAAAGAATTTTTTTTATGTCTGTGAGAGGCAGTGTGACCTGACAGACCAATTTTCTTCCTAAGAGTCTGCTTCTGAATCCTACCAGTGGGATTCCTTGGATACATAGTTACACATCCTCATGCCTCAGTTTCCTCAGTCGTAGCAATTAAAACAACTCTCATTCTTTAGAACTGCTTCAAGATATATTTCTAAGAACATTTTATGAGACAAATGCGGTATGAGGTATGCATATACATAAAGCAAGAAAAGCAAAAAACATTCTACAGATGCTCTGTTTTGTTATTGAACCTAAATGCGAAATATTCCAAACATGTGAACCAAAATACATATTTACAGAATGGTATGACGTATATGGGCTTTGCTTACGATTACAGTGAGAAAAAAAAAAATCAAAACAACAACAAACAACAACAAAATCACTCAGCTAACAATGACCAGAGTCCGGGATCATTTATTTTAAACATCTAATACTGTAACTGTCTAGCGATCTTTCCAGACATCTAAAGGAGACATCTGAAGGTAAATAATAATTTTTTTTTTTAATTTTCAGAAGTATTTGCCCAACTTGATTCCTACAGAAAAATAACTAGCAAACGGCACTAAAGCAGAGGCCAGAGTGCATTTGCATCTCGGATCTTTGCTTTCACTGAGTAGGAACTCACCAGCCACTGGGACTGCTCATGGACATCTGCTGCTCTAGAAGAGTGGTCCCAGATGAGCACGAGTTGTGTAAGACTTTCCCTGACACCGCCTACTCCTCCTCCCTTATGGGCCAGTGGGGAAGGCACCAAACCTTCACCTACTCCCTGTTTACTCATCTGCACAGCAGCTCTCTGAAAAGCAGCGTTTTAGAGCGTCCGTGATCCGCAGTGCAGGCAGATAAGATCACTGTGACTGAGCACGGCGTCGCGAGGGACTGCCCACGGAAACCTGTCGCTGCCAGCACTGCTCCTAGGCCACGCAGCTCCAGCTGCAAAGCACCAGCATCCTCCTAGGCCAGGGCAGCTACTGCTCGCCCAATGCTGCTGGGCCACAAGGCTGGGAACCAGCACAGCTGCAGCCCGAGTTCAGCTACCCTGTTCTGCAGGGCAGGAGAGTTTAACAGCATTGAGCAGGACTAGTCCACAGCAGCTGGCTTGAGCACCAGGGAACATTTAATTAACGGGACAGAAGCAGACCTAACGTCTCCAGGCTTCACCTGCGGTTCTTCTTGCAGGAGGACGTGGAGAGCAGCGCAGGGAGCCAAGCACATGAGCACAGCCCCCACGAGGCACCACCTCACTGGAGTCCTCCACACCTTATAACACGTCAGGTGAAAAGCAGGAGCGAGTAGAGCTCATCATGGCTGTTTCCTGTCCCATCCGAGTGGGCAGACCTTGCATATGATCTGCTAATATCCACACTTGCCTTCTCTCAGTTAAGAAACAAAACAAAATTGTAAGTTTGACATGCACAATAAAGCCACTCACTATCTAATAAATAAATCGTGCATAATAAACTGTTTCTGATACACAACCATTCAACAGCAAACATTTCAAGTGAGAATAATCCAGGAATTACAATTCTTCTAATTACTACGCACTACCAAATCTGCTCCTGGAGAATAATAATAATTTGAAAAAGTTATACATTAATCTGTTATGCTGGAAACTCAGCTACAGCAGCATTGGCAAATGAATTTTCACAACAGATAACTAAGAACAAATTACAATACAGACACATTTAAGAGCCAACAGCACTTGGCTCTTATGCCTGAGGAATGCTCTTTGAAACCTCTCTAGCTCCCTACAAACACACTCACTTCACCTGCCAGAAACCATCCCTGCCATGGTCCGACTTCTCTCCTTGGCTCAAATGTCAGGCTGTGCAAAGCGTCCCACAGAAAATGCATCATCCCACAGACTCTCACCCGCCACTCTTTAAGCCTTTTTTCTCCCACTCAGTTAAGGACGAGGGATTTTGTTTAACAACCACCTGGGGCACGAGCAGCAGCTGCCGGCTCTGCCCATTGAAAACGTGCACGTTCCTACCTGCTCCCTTATGCACATCCTCTGCTGACCTGGCCAACAGCGCTGTTACACATTAACAGGGAAACCTTTACAAGCAGCTCCCTTAAATATTCTTATCAACCCTTCAAAAATAGTCTTAAGTATTTTTGTGGTCTGCGGCGTGCTATCTTTAAAACAAAGAAAAAAGAATCAAGGGTAAAGTTACATGAAACAAGAAAATCACGGAAACACGGAGAAGGCAGCGGGGCATTTCTGTTCTGCAGGCGCTCGCCCACCTTGGAAGCACACGAGGCGACAGACTCTGCTTAGCCAAAAGAAAAAGGAAAAAAGAAAATAAAGAAAGGAAGAAAAAGAAGAAAAATGAACTAAATGGAAAAGAAACATGAAAGAAACATGAAAGAAATAAAGAG